>CM039625.1:17297500-17605000 GCA_022457165.1 Juglans mandshurica | reverse complement strand
TTTTTCTTGTCGGAGGCCTCCCACTTCCTCCATTAGCGTCTTTATCGTGTCTCCCATTTCGGTGAGTCTTGCTTCCATTGTTCTGAATTGGCCTAAGTCTAGGAATGTGTCATTGTCAGCATGCGAAGGACAAGCTTTTATAGGATTAATCCCACAGACGGTGCTATTGTTGATGTCGTGTTTCACAGCCCGAGCAACTCCTCCATTCATGGTCGGTCTGTTGTTGCGTACAGAGGAAATGAAGGCTCGGGGTGGTGGAGGATACCTCCGATGCCTAAGTTAGTTTGGGTTTTGAACTTGTTATCTATGTGAGCTTCCAATTATATGTGTGTTTTTGGCCCCGAGGGGAGAGATATTTATACCCAGTAGGGGCAATCCCTTGTTAGGCTGATCATGGTTGTGTCACTCTATACTCAGGTCGCGTCCTCTATCAACTCCCTACCATGTGACAAGCCATCCATTTCTGATCATGGTGACTGCTAACAACCTTGGGTGCTTGTCGTGGCGTGCTCACTTCCATCGTTCATTAAATGTGGCATGACCTCGGTCAGGCACTCCCACCTTCCAGGTCTTGTCTAGCCGTCGGTGCTTAGGGACCTGGGTTGTCCCTGACCCTGTGCATGTGACTTGTCGGCCTGTAGACGTGTCAAGCCTTCTGGCTTAGTCCCCGTGCCTTGCACGTGCTGCCTTGTTGCTTCCTTGTGGGCTTCATGGGCTGACCTTACCCTTCATTGCCTGCCTTGGGCCATCCAATTCTCTTACCGGGCTATCCTTAGGCCCACCCATACCACATGGGTTGGGCTCGTTCAGTCATCACTGGGAACAGCTTCTCTCACACCTGCCATTAAAGTAGTTGTGGTTTATATTATGTAACTAATGGGCTAGTCTTATATTTTGACAAAAATATTATTTTGAGTTTTGAAGATATAAAAGAAAAATGAGAAAGTCACTTTTATAAATTGTTAATATATTATTTACGTATAAATAGAAAGTAGGACGAAACGTATCAGTTCATTCCATTTCTAGGGACGAGTTGTTACATGAGAAGGGCCCTTACTCTGTCCCACATTGTGTACTACTATCAGCCCTACTAGGCAATATCTACCTACACCGAGCCTGATTTATATCCACAATTTATATCTACAATTTATATCCACCATTTCTGGAAATCTCCTTTAATTCATTGTCGTATTTGGTTTGGTATTGCTAATTTGTCACCGCACATGACTATGAAAGTCGTAAATATTACTGAGGAATATCTTTATCAATATATTTTCGCTCCACATTTTGAGCAATTACCAACAACTTTTTCGTGGACTTTCAAATTTTGTTTCATGTAACTTGGCAAGGAAATTTTAAGACAAGGCCCAAGGGTACAACACCCTTTACATGTAAGACTCATTGCTCATGCAATTTGGGATCTTCATTTTGGTGGACAATAGTTCCTAAATTTCTAAACGAATAAAATTCAAGGAAAGGAAGTTTTTCAATTATCGACTTAAATTCATTTTTGAACTCCGCTCAATAGAATATGAATGTACTTGCGGCAAGATGAGCCAATCTAGTCTTTTCACAATAAAATAAGAATAATTCTATTTGGAGATTTTAACACCACAAATCATCCACGTAGTATACTTTAATTTTAAAGATAAATTTTTAAATTTGAATCTTAGAGATAGATGGAATTCTCATTAATAATTTATTAGCAGATTCATAGATTACTTTGGAATAGCATATACAGCACATTTCCTGGATCAAGTAAAGACTCTAGGGCTCCAGCAAGCCATTACTACATCCAATTAAATATGTATAACAAAAGGACACTGCTATTATGCCGTCTAGTGTGTACCATTGGGCATGCCTCATAGTGTATTTACACTATGATATTTGAGGCTCAAATAAATTCTCAACTGTTACCTGCTTCTGCAACTCATAGAGCACTAGCTCGATGGAGGAGGCCTGCTTTGAACCAGCTAAAGGTGAATTGGGATGGAGTTGTGGACTCAACAATGAAGACAGTCGGATTAGGCATCATTATCAGATATGTAAGTGGGGAGGTACAAGTATCTCTTTGTGCTAAAGTGGAAGCATCTCTCAAACCTTTAATTGTGGAAGCTACAACTTTGAGGAGAGCAATGTTTTTGTGCATGGAGTTGGGTTTCTCTACTGTGATATTTGAGGGAGATTGTAAGGAGTTGGTAACTATGGTCTCTACAACTAGTTCAGACAACTCAAAAGCTTCAGCAGTGATTCATGATATCAAACAGTTCTTGTCAAATTGGGTTGGATGGAAGATAAATTTCAATCACAGAGAAACAAATATTGTAGCACATTTGTTGGCTAGGCATGCACTTTCCCTTAAGGGAGAATATGTTTGGATGGAGGAATGTTCCATTCATGTATTGAGTGTAATGTTGCATGATCAATGTAACCGAGTGTTTTATCAATGAGAAATATTATTCAAAAAAAAAAAGATAGAGGAATACAAAATGTTGAACATAGTAAAATAAGAAATTGAAAGATTTTGTTGAAATTGTTACTTAGAAAATTTCCTGAATAAATTAATTATAGGTCCTCTCCATCAAAACAATAGGGTCTTTATGTTCATTACTAAACTTTTTGAAGAGATTAAATATATATACATAGTATTAGAATGCACAGCGGAAAAATACCTCAAGCTCAGCTTATAAAATTGCTCTACAAGTTTCTCCAGATTGATAAATCCCAAGCGTTTCCTCTTCTTGGCGAAGTGTACTACGTAAAATAAAACTAGAGTAACACTTAACAAATCCACAGCCTAAATATCTTATCAAGAGAGAATAAAAAGAGAGAGAGCTTTTGTGTATTTCAGATGGTTCCAAAAACCAATTGAGGAGGACCACGGGTGGCCTTAAAGGCAGCCTTTACACTGCAGCCGTTACAAGCTGTTGCAGCTTGTAACGTATGGCTTTAAGCCATACGTTACTTTGAGGCAAAAAGGGAGGGGGTCAGCCCACGTGGGCGCCCCTCCTTACCTCTTGCTAACATCTCTCACTCGCACACAGTGGGCATGACCCCAGGTCTGCATCTTTCTAATGTTCTCAATCTTGTTCATACAAGTAAATAGGCCGTACGACCACCAAGCACATATGTAGAAAGGTGGGGGTACATATACCAAATCTCTCCCAGACAAGACCAGCATAGTAACATCCCTAAAGTGTCTGGTCATGTCCTAGACTCATTCGATCGCATCAAGATCAAGCATTTTCGAACCCTCTTGAGTTTAAAAAACTCAGAACAATGCTTGACTACTTCCAAATCATTTCAATGTGTTCATAACCTTTAGCCGCTACCAAGATGTAGCGCCATTGTTTGACGTCAGCAAACACTATCAAAGATACGATATCGAAAAGTCTTCCCTTTGCACTCATATCACTCAGTTTTTTGGTCAAACCACTTTCCCAAAAATGCCTCTTTAGACCGTATCAATCATGGCCATAGACAGCATACCAAAGTAACAGACATCACAACCTCCATCTCGTGACATAATCAAAAGTAAAGGACATTTAAAAAATGAGACTCACACAGTGAGAAAGAGGAAAACATTTTAACACTTACTCATATGGTCGTATAAGCACATATAATATGAAACACATGCTACGGTGGATTTCTCTTTCTTAAAGAGCATATGTCTATATCAATACCATACAGATCTTAGTCTAGCCGCTCCTTAAGCGTCTAACCCGAATTCCTCTATTTGCATGCCTCCAAGGCGTCAAAGAGGAACTCGCACCTAACTTACTACAGGCTACATGGATGGTGGGGTAACCCATGCATAGTCCTATCAATGGACCTCATCTTAGCTCCCACTAAGGCAACATAACTTTGTATCAATCAACTTATCCCTTTGGACAAGTACCTAGGGACACAATGTCTCATCTCTACTCACTACTTAAGCACTAGAGGCGATCGCTCATGTGAGTGAGCCGATCTAAGCCTGTTGACATATCTTGTGTGTGTATTATAAAAACAATACGATAAAGACAAGAACTGAATCATATTATATTAATATCCCAAAGGAAAGGTTACATCTCAATGTCGTTTGAAACACAAATTACATTTACAGTCTACGCAGTCCTAGATTCCTAACATGAGCCTCAAAGACATCTCTTGCAATAGGCTTTGTTAAGGGATCAGCAACCATGCGACTCGTAGAAAGGTGTTTCAGAACCACTTCCTTTTGCGCTACCATGTCTCTGATGTAGTGATATATGATATCTATGTGTTTGGTTCTTCCATGATACTTTGAGTTCTTAGCATATGCGAGAGCTGCCATACTATCGCAGAATATCGTCACTGGATCTAAAGTATCCGTGCCAATGTCTAAATGCTTGAGGAACCTCCGGAACCAAACAGCTTCTTGAACTGCTGCAGAACAAGCTATGTATTCTGCCTCCATGGTGGATAAAGCTATACAGGGTTGTTTCTTGCTGCTCCATGTAATGGCGCCTTGGTTGAGCAGAAAGACATACCTAGTGGTTGATTTGCGCTTAACTAGGTTGCTGCCCCAATCGGCATCACTGTAACCTCTTAGCTGCAAATCTGAACCCTGATAGCACAACACATAGTCCGCAGTTCCCTTGAGATATTGCATAATCCTTTTGACCGCTTTCAAGTGAGCTAGTCCGAGGTTATATTGGAATCTACTCACTAAGCCAACTGCATAGCATATGTCAAGCCGAGTACACATCATTGCGTACATCAGACTACCCACAGCATTAGCATAAGGGACACGAGCCATATTTTCCTTTTCTCTTTGAGTCTTAGGATACAACTTTTTGGACAAGTTCTCGCTTCTTGCAACAGGGGTGTTAATCCGTTTACATCCATTCATTAGGAAGCGCTCGAGGACTTTCTTTATGTAAGTCTCTGTTGAGACAAACACAAAAGTCTCTTTGAGCGATCTCTGTAGATTTTAACTCCCAGAATGTATTCTGCCTCACCCATATCCTTCATCTCAAAATTGAAGAATAACCACTCTTTTGTGGCGACTATCAACCCTTTATCATTTCCAGCTAGTAGTATGTCGTCAACATATAATGACAACATAATGAAACTCTTCTTAAACCTTTTGACATAGACACAATGATCCTCTGTGATTATCGTAAACCCATTCGAGAGAATGGCTCGATGGAATCTGAGGTACCATTGTCTAGATGATTGCTTTAGGCCATATATAGATCGTTTGAGCTTGCACACTTTGCGCTCTTGACCTTTGACCACAAAACCCGTTAGTTGATCCATATAGATCTCCTCATCTAGTTCTCCATTGAGAAATACTGTCTTAACGTCCATTTGGTAGAGTTCCAAATCCATGTTTGCTACTATAGCTAGAATCAGGCGAATTGAGGCAAACCTCACCACTGGTGAAAAAGTTTCCTCATAGTCTATACCCTCCCGTTGGGTATATCCTTTCGCCACTAAACGAGCTTTGTATTTATCTATTGATCCATCTAACTTGCGTTTGACCTTAAGAACCTATCTGTTCCCAATAGTCTTACGCCCTGTCAGTAGATCAACCAGTTCCCAGACCTGGTTAGTCTTCATAGACTCAATCTCATCATTAAGAGCTTTCATCCACTCATCTTTAGTAGAAGATGGGAGAGCCTCATGAATTGTCTTAGGCTCGTCATCATCATGCGGAGCTACCATAAAAGCTTCCCCTTCAATCTCAAAACGATGACGGGAAATACTTTCACGTGTGCTTCTACGCGGTTGAGGTTGTTGTGATTGATTGACAAGTGGTGTGCTTCCATTCGGATTCAAATTCTTTTTATAATTTGTAGGAGCTTGAAGAATTTCTTCCTCATTCTCAACTAAATTCCTTGGAGCACTTTCCTCTTGTTCCACAATCTCATGAAACTCTAAACTCCTATCAACCTCACCTCTACTTGGAAACTCATCTTCAATGAAATCCACATCTCGTGACTCAATTTCAGTCACACTTCCATCTGATTGTTCACCAATTAACAAATACCCTTTAGAGTGTTCTGAGTACCTTATAAAGATACACTTCTTCCCTCTAGGGCCTAACTTCACATACTTATGAGAAAGATTGTGAACAAAACCCATTGAACCCCATGGCCGCAAGTCACTCAAAATGAGTTTCTCGCCGGTCCATAGTTCATATGGGGTGGAAGTTACTGATTTGGAGGGCACTCGGTTAAGAATGTAGGCAGCAGTCAAAAGTGCATCCCCCTAAAAAGAAATTGGTCGGTTTGCTTGCGCCATCATTGACCTAACCATTTCAAGTAGTGTTTGATTTCTCCTTTCCGCCATGCCATTTTGCTGCAGCGTACTCGGCATCGTCAACTGTCTTTTGATTCCTTTTTCATCACAGAGCCTTTTAAATTGCTCAGAGAGATATTCTCGTCCTCGGTCAGTTCTTAGAGTATTTAAACTCTTGTCTAACTTATTATCAACCATTCTTAGATATCGCCTAAATCATTCCAATGCTTCGGACTTATGGGAGATTAAGTAGACATGACCATAACGTGAAAAATCATCTATAAATGTAATGAAGTAGACACCTCCGTGTCTTGCCCTCACACTCATTGGACCACAGATGTCTGAGTGGACTAATTGCAATGGAAAAGATGCCCTAGTGGCTTTTCCAAATGGTTTTCTCTTAACTTTTCCCATTAGATAATGTTTACATGTGGGCAAGATGACCTTAGCGAGATTGCCTATAAAGCCTTCTCTAGCTAACCGAACCATTCTATCTTGCCCTATATGGCCAAGCCTAGCATGCCATTTATATGAATCCAAATTATCAGATGCAGAAAGAAAAGCAATAGACTCATTTGTATTTGAATAACCCAAACTTAATATCATAAAACCGTCATGAAGAAAAGCATTGCTATAAAACACATGGCCCAAATAAAAGGAAACATAATTGTTTTCAAATACAATTCGAAAACCAAGTCTTAATAGAGTGACTACAGAAAGTAAGTTTCGTCGGATCTCGGGAGCGTATAGCACATTGTGGAGGAAAAGAGTGTGGCCACCCCATAAGTCCAACTTGTAGGTACCAAGTCTCAGTACCTCCACACTAGCTCCATTCCCCACCTTGATATCACGGCTCCCAGCTGGAATCCGGCGATACTCCACAAATACGACTCTGTTTCGTGCTATGTGTTCGGTCGCTCCTGAATCAACAGTCCACACAGGATAGGAGTGAGCAACCATCACATGGCTAGCTACAAAAACAATGCGAGAAAAGTCAGAATGTACCTTCTTCGGCTCAGTGCAGTCACGAGCGAAGTGGCCATTCTTTCCACAGTTAAAGCACTCTAATTTTGACTTGTTCTTCCCGCGCTTGCCCCTCTTGCTGCGCTGAGAAGTTCCTGACACCTTCTTAATTTGTCCAGCAGCTACCCCATTCTTGGACTTCTTGCGCTTAGGCCTTGATGCCTTAAGCGAACCAGAATCAGCCACATAGGCCATGTGATTGGGCTTGGCAGCCTCTAGGCGCTCAGCCTCCAATTCCAAGTGACGCGAGACATCATCAAAGTCTTTGATATTCTTGTTATGCGTCAGGTTCTGGCTCATATTCTCCCAAGAATTCGGCAGTGATTTTATCACTGCCTGGACTTGTTGTTCATCAGTCAGGTTGTTTCCTGCTGACTTAAGTTCACAGATCATGGTTGACATAGCCCTAAGATGCTGCTTCATCGTGTGGTCAGAGCGCATCTTATAGAAGTCAAACCTCATGGTTAACCCACGCAACCTAGTGGCTGAAGTTCCACCAAATTTCAACTTCAAAGCCTCCCACATGCTTTGGGCAGTGTCATAGATCTCGAACTCACACATTAGATCATTGTGCATGCTGCTTAACATTATTATGCGCGCGCACTGACTTTTCTTAGCCCATTGAGTATAGGCTAGTTGATCTATCTTGTGTTGTTCCGAGGTCCCTTTCCCAGGCTCAGTAAGGGAGTGAGATAAGGCCTCCAAGACCTTTTGTTCATCTAAGACATATCGGATCTTGCGATGCCAAATGTCATAGTTCTCCCCATCCAATTTCTCTCATTTGTTTAAATCGGCAACTATACTCTTGGATGCCATTTCACTACAATACGCAAAAAAGAGATATTACACACACACCTAAGAAATCTGCCGCGTCCATCCAAGCTAGAAAAAGAATAATTTAAACATGTCGCAAGATCGAAAAATCGCTAGGTTTTAGAATCATCTCTTGCGTCACAATATCCAATTATTAAATTTCTAACCTAATTCCCGCGCAAATTCAAAAATAAATATGGAAGAATTAATCATAAATCTCAACCATACTCTCACTATCTTAAGTAGTCATCTAGTTCAAGTCACATGTAAAGACATAACCTACTAAAATCGCAGTAACCTTTTGGGCCAGTCTACAAGGACAGCTACTCCAACCACAGCAACCTGTTGGGCCAGTCTACAAAGATGGTTCATATAAGACCATTACAGTCCATTTTTTTTGTTTTATCAGTGCATTTACAGTTCTTACTGGGGTCACTGTGGTCTTTTAGCTATACAATGCATTTACAGTTCTTACTAGGATCACTGTAATTTTTTTTCAGTCTATTATTTACACTGACAATTCTAACTAAGACTACTTAGGGGAAATTTTTCTATTTTATCATTAAAGACTAATGTATAAACATTCAAGCTTATAACATTCATAGATGATAAAATAATCACATATACACATGTTCAATTCACATATACATGTAATCACATTTAATATAACAAATTAAATAAAAGATCACATGTAATATAACAATATATCTAAGCATATATTAAATCATACAATTTTTTTTTAATAGAAACGAAATAAATGCATAATAAATTCATTTAAAAAAACTCCACCTAAACCAAAGGTAAGTTGCAACCCAGTGGTGCGCGCAGCCTTTGATCGGTGGTCCTGGGTTCGAGTCCCAAGGGTGCCAATTTCATCTCCTTTTTATTTTCTATTAAAAAAAAGGGGCTCAAACAAGGTTGGGCTTCAAAAATGGCCCAGACACCTTTTTTTTTAAACTGCAGAAGGGCCAAACTAGCCCAGCCCATATTTATTTGGTTTAAAAAAAACACTAATGGGCCGTGAGGCCCAGGCCCATTAGAAAAATCAGATGACCTAAGGTCATCTTCTTCCTCCAGTTGGCTACTGTTCACGTGAACAGTAGTCGTTCCACAGCAGCACTGCGCTGGTGCACTCTGTGCCAGGTTCGCGCAGCACCATTGCCTTGCGGTGGTGCACACAGCACCTTGCAATGCGCTGCCATTTTTTTTTTTAATCCAGATAAAAAAAAGATGATAAAAAAGACACCAGACAAATTTCAAGCATATGCGAGAAAAAGTTATAAACTGAAAACAACTATAAAGACTCTGATACCAATGTTAGAATGCATAGCAGAAAAATACCTCAAGCTCAGCTTATAAAATTACTCCACAAGTTTTTCCAGATTGATAAATCCCAAGCGTTTCCTCTTAGTGACGAAGTATACTACGTAGTATAAAATTAGGATAACACTTAACAAATCTACAACCTAAATATCTTATCAAAAGAGAATAAAAAGATAGAGCTTTTGTGTATTTCATATGGTTTCAAAAACCAATTGAGGAGGATTATATATAGTCCTCCTATACACGGCTGGCCTTAAAGGCCAGCCTTTACACTATAGCCATTGCAAGCTGCAACAGCTTCAAGTCAAGTAACGTATGGCTTAATGCCATATGTTACTTTGAGGCAAAAAGGGAGGGGATCAGCCCACGTGGGCGCCCCTCCTTACCTCTTGCTAACACATAGGTTGATCAAATGTTGAGTCGATTATCAGAAGACTTGGGCCAAAAATTAGTTACATTCTGGAAAAAGAAATCCTCCATAGAAGAGAAGCATATGAAAGGTTTTCATAAAATTTCTCAGGAGTGAGAATGAAGCTTTCACGCAAAAATAGAGGCTACCTGTAAATTAAATGTTAGTGCTTCACTTCACGCAATGTTTTTTTGTATCTCTTCTATTGTATTCATCCTTCGTTGAAATTGTGGGGAAGGGACTAGTGGAATAATTTCCCTTTCCCTCAAGTTTATTACATAGCATATGTTACAATCTCATCAAGATGACAGGAGAGAGATCATTGCATTGGCAGAATCAGGCCCATCATTATTTACGCTTGGTATTACATTCATCGGAGATACAAGCTTAACAAAATCTCTGAGTTCTGTAAAGCTGCAATGCTCACTGTACGGCACTTCATACCTGGGGAACGAGGCAAAAATCTCGAATTAGTCATGTTTGGCTGGTATGAACCAGTCATCACACTCTCTGAAATTCACGTGAATGTAAACTTCGAGCTACAATCACAGAGAATTAATTACTATGCGGCTACAATCAAGAATTACCAAATATGATACTATAGGGGTGCACTAAATCCTTGTGAAAAAAATTGCCCTATAACTCCGAAATGAATTGTATAGGACTAAAACAAGCATCAGACCCGTACTTCGCATTATGCAAAATAGAAGGTGAACAGAACGTTCAGCCGTTTATAGTCGCGTAGCCCGCAGCCAAGGAGCCAGAACACTTTCGCAGCATATGAAAAGCCTCACTCTATTGTAACACACCTCAAGTTGCATAAAGAGAAATATAAAGAAATTGCTCACTTCGAGGAGAGCACCTCCATTAAAGAAAGGAAGAAGATGATAAGAGAAGGAGAAATAATATTTTCATTAACTTTCTGAATGAATAAACCCTAGAGCCCTTGGCTCTTACATAAAGGAGATGACCCCTACATGAGCCCAGGCTAACATACTAAAAACATACAAAAAAATATAACTAAGGCCCAAGGCTCACTAGCTATATTGTAGTCCAAATAACAAGTAGCATCGAAGTAAATGAAGTTGTAAGTGAAATTAATTGGCCCAAGGCCCATGGCCCATGTATTCCGTTCGTGGACTGTGACAAACCATCACCCATAGAAGCACCTCCTTGCCCACAACTGTCCCACCACCTGGGTCAAAAACAAGAATTTTCTTTGTACCAAGAAAAGATGTACTGAGAATGGCTCAAGACTTCAAACTTCTTTCTGATGTTGGCATCTTATCAAGCTTTAACCCACCCTTCAAATTACATGCTGGCTCAAAAGGTGGTAACACAAGGTTATCTTTCAAATAGTCTAGTCCTTCTCCTCTATCATAAGGCCACTGAATTGGTACTAGAAGAAGATGAGTTTTCAGATTCTCATCCCTAAAATCCTCGGCAAGGAGGTAGGTGATAAACACAGTACCAGTAGGATAAACACAATCATTCATGTTGGCCCTTAAAACACTGCAAACTACAATATCCAGTGGGTAACCAACACCCATCACATATTGTGATTTATCCTTAGCTAATGCAGCAGTACACTGAGCAACAATCCACCAAAATGCAAGGCTGTGTATCCATCTAAGAATGCAATACATGGCTTCCTCTAAATGTGGGTTAGTAATGGTTGTTGTCACAACATCATCAAGAGCCATAACATTATCTGTTCCAATTTTTCCCTTTCCTTTATCAAAGGGCTTAAAAACATCCTTAAGTGGTATTTCCTCGAACAACTGAGGAGCAGACATCTTATATAGTAAGAGTATATAAAACAGTGTCGCCTTAGAAAACCCCATTAATTTTGTGATCTTAGAAACAACATCAAAACAAGCAAACATTGAGTTTCTATCACATAAAGGATGTGCAGCCCAGTGCCTACAAAATCTCAACCCATATATAGTAAGAGAATTATTCATGAACTACAGTAAGGAGCCAGACTCATACCCTTTAGGCCTCGTTTGTTTTCAGAAAACATCTCATCTCATCTAATCATTACAACTTTCCCAACTTCCAATACAAAATAAAATAAACAATTCAACTTTTTCAAATCCCAAAACAAAAATAATATTAAAAAATATATTCTAACAATATTTTATTCAACTTTTTAACTTTAATCTCAACTCATCTCATCTCATCTCCGAAAACAAACAAGCCCTTAGTGAGAGTAACTAAACTCCAGATGAAAACAATATCCTCTGCTATTCCATAAGGATCTTCGTTGGTATAAACTCTAGATGAAAACAAATCACCCTCATGAGTGTGAGTAATTAAAGATCGTATTGCATCGGCAATTGACATGGTAGTTGATGCAGCTGAAGATCTTCCCCATTTTTTAATCAACACACCGCCTCTCTTTTGGACCTTTTCTATAAACTACACCTCTGACCCCTTGCGATCCTTGATAACTTCTCTGACCGACATGCCATTGATTCTAGCATTTAAAAATTTCGGAATCTGAGTGGTTGAGTGGTTGACCCAGATGGTCACATTTGACACTTTATCATAGAAGACACCTGCCTTGAGGGACAGCTGACATTTTGCTCCATTCTCATCTAATAGGGTCAAAGCATGAAAGTTTTTTGCTGGTCTTTTTGGAGCATTTTTTCCAACAGATTAATGCATTAGTGTTACAGGGGTTGCCCACACAACTATCATTTTGACATTACCGGATGCAACAACATTGAGAGTCCTTCCCTGCTCTGCAAAAATCTGGCCATTTATGTCTAGCAAATTGGCTCACATTCCATACCAGGCCATTTCAGTGATTTGGACTCAAAAAGTGCAAAGCCAGAAACAGGTTTGCCCCTCCTTATGTATTCGATCCTTGTGCTTCTCAAGAAAAGTCACCACCCTTCTATTTGCCTTGGAAGACCACATAAAATACCCCATAAACCACAATCCAAGCGGCAGCAACCACGCTCTTCAGGTTCCATGCCCAGTCGCCATGGCCGTCGAGCATTTCGCGTAGCCTCAGGTAGCTCACGGCCCCAACGATGGCAGCGTTGACCACCTTAGCGTCTGGTCTTTTATCTAGCCTTTTCTCGAACACCTTACATGCAGCCCTCACACTGATGAACCTTTGGCCATTATCAACCGAGAGAAAGACACGAGATGTAATCCCATGGAAACCAAGAAAGACACGAGGAAGAGAGGAAATAAACGAGAGATGAGTGATTAAATCCCGGAGGGACCAAAAATAAGAACCAAGCCTGAGAGAGAAAGAGAGGGAGTGAAACCTTAGCCCTAGGAGATGGGATAAAAGAGTTAATAGATAAAATGAAAATGGCGTGAGTTTTTTGGTTGATGGTGAGGAGTTAGGAATCTGAAACACGACGCCACCGGGATCAAATTTCCATCTGATGGCTAGGCCTTCTCTTCTTACTGTCAATGAGTCTTTGTTGCCAGGTACAACCGAAAGAAATGAAGAAAATGGACAATTTCTAAGAGGAAGGGAAGGACACGAGATTCAGAGAGGGAAATCAGAGAATGGAGGAAATGATTTTTGGTTTCTAACGGGATTTATGGAAACATGAGTAAGCCTAGCGGGGATGACTACCTCCTTTTCTTCCATTGTTGCTGTATATTTTTCCTCTTCTTGCAGACAATAGAGTTGGTTTCCCAGATTTGAGAACTCTTCATTGAAGTTGTTCTGAAAATCTTCAAGGTTGTTCTTGA
Source organism: Juglans mandshurica (assembly GCA_022457165.1). Lineage (NCBI taxonomy): Eukaryota > Viridiplantae > Streptophyta > Magnoliopsida > Fagales > Juglandaceae > Juglans > Juglans mandshurica. The sequence continues at coordinate 17,591,442 of CM039625.1, read as the reverse complement.
CATCTTTGAATGTCTCTGCAAAATAACATCCAAACGTTGTTGTGATTGTTCGACTTGCTCTCTGATGTTGATCAAGGATGAAATAATTTTTTTCTATTTCCATAGATTGATGAAGCCGATCCAAGGAAAGACTGGCTCTGGATACCACTTGTAACACACCTCAAGTTGCATAAAGAGAAATATAAAGAAATTGATCACTTCAAGGGGAGCACCTCCATTGAAGAAAGGAAGAAGATAATAAGAGAAGGAGAAATAATATTCACAAGGCTCACTATCTATATTGTAGTCCAAATAACAAGTAGCATCAAAGTAAATGACGTTGTAAGTGAAATTAATTGGCCCAAGGCCCAAGGCCCATGGCCCATGGCCCATGTATTCCGTTCGTGGACTGTGACATCTATCCATTAATTGGTCCAGAACATGTGAAACACGAGAGATCTAGATGGTTTTCTAAGGGCTTAATATAGGTAAACAAAGTCAAGAAAATTACAACTTCACCTTATAACCGTACCCTGCTGCCACCTTCTCCCCGGAGACTTCTTCTTTCCTTTACCAAATGTCCACCCAGTAGGAGAGAAAGCAACTATGAGACTGAATCGACCCTGATCAATAAGATTCCAAAATATAACAAGTGCCTATCCCACTAAACAAGGTCAGACTTTGTCACTTCAAAAGAGAGGGCACACATTTTTACAAAAAGTGAGTCCATTAAAATAGTCAAAATGCAAGGGCCGGGTAGCCTGGAGAAATTTTCACAAACATATGTGATTTGTGTGTGTGTGTGTGAGTGAGAGAGAGAGAGAGAGAGAGAGTCAAAATCCTTTTCCAGTTATGTAACTGTGAATCCATGTATTGAAAGAACAGTGCAATAATATTATTCCTTTACCGCATATTGATCAGATATGTGCTTTAGACGTTTGAAGCTCGCAAGTGTCCACATTGGCACAACATGAATGTGGCTTTCTTGTTCATTCACTGTAAACCACTGCATGTCCTCCTCTGAGAATCCCAAACATCTTAAAATACGCAGTTTTGCTGCGGTGACGTAAACCTTTTTACGGAGCACATGAGCAACCTCCAAGAACAGCCGCTCCTTTCCTAGAAAGAAAATACTCTTTGATCATAAATAGATAACTGTATGAAAATTGCAACCAAAAAGTGAAAGGGGATTGCATTAACCAAATAGTGCAAAAATGAAATCTAATTTGAATTTCATGTGAACATATCCAATTTAATGTGTAAGCCTACTAATGATCAAAACTTTAAGGATCCAGGGTGCTCTTCGGAAGAGCTTAAGTTTCTTCTTTAAGATGTGGGCCAGGGCTAGATATTTTAATTGTCCCAATTTCCATGATTTCCTCGTATCTATTTCTAGATCCTAATTAGGTGCATTCTCTTGTATAATTCCTGTATTTGGGCTATGCCTATTTTTTGTATTAATTAAATTTCTTTTACTTGTCAAAAAAAGAAAGTAGAAGTCTACCATGGAGATCCATAGAGAGGGGAGGGGGGACAGAGACAAAGAGACAAAGAGGCATGTGAACTCTACCAATTGTGTAGCTACCGATCAGAAAAAGCGTTTTAGGGTTGAAAGCTTCAGCTTGAATGCAATCTATGACGAACTGAATTACAGCCTCTTGCTTTGGAAAGTCATACTGCAATAAATCATGAAATGACACTAGACTTTGATGAGTATGATTAAAAAAAATAGTGATTAAAATGATGGGGGGTTCCACACTTTTCTAATCATAAGAGTCTGTGTGTGTAGTGAAAGTAAAGGAAAAGCTTCCAATGTTGTCATCAACTTTTCTCAGTGCCAAAGGTGAACGAGAACATAAAGTTACAAGCACAAATGTGAAAATGTGCTTGATATAAACTCTGTCCGTTATGATTAAATCGACTTCAGTTTCTATATTAGTTCTATATTGTTAGGCATTATTTTTAAGGGAAATTATAGGAATACACACAGAGGTGTGCTTTTCAATTCAGTTTTACATCAGTGAATATACACAATATATACTCCCAAGAAAATAGAATTCTGATTTTCAAAGCCAATGAATTGGCCTGAGACCGAATAAGGCCCACGTCTATAGAAATGTCATAAACAGTGCAAACTCGAATGAGCCAGGTAGATTCAGCCATCCAAACCTAGTTATTAACTAATTGCATAAATATTCTTGGTTGCCTTGTAAGCTTTTAACCAAGCCAACCAAAAGCCTTACTCTACTAAGAAAAGCCAAAGGATCCATGTTTGTATAAAGCCCACAACTCCGATCGGAAATTGATCCCTTTTTATTTGGAAGAAATCACATAAGACAAATCACCTCAAGTAGACTCACCTGGGGGTTACAGTAAGTGGTGTCAAGGATAAGAGTATGGATAGGACGTGATTGCAACACAGGCATGCTAGTCATTTCCTGACTAAAGCGAAAATCCCCTGTATGTAGAATTGCCTAATCGCAAAAAAGGAGACCCAATGAGCTTTAAATACAATAGCAGGAAAATAGTAAAAATTAGATATAGAATACTAGGAAGTCAGTTTGAACCACACCTTACCATTGGGTGGTTCAAAAAGTATCATTATGGAACCAGGACAGTGGTTTGCATCCAAGAAGGTCACATCAATACCAGCAATATTGATTTTTTGGTTGAGCTGTAAAATTTGCAATCTGTCCCATGGGATCCCAATCTTCATATTCACAAGCATAGCTGTGATTGAGGAGCAATAAATCTTTCCATGACAGAAGGATCTGGTTAGACCTTGATAATCTGCAGCCCAAAAATAAGAGAAGAAACCCAATGGTATAAAGCAAAAAGCCAAGGCTTACAAAATGACTATCCTTCCCTCTAAATTATTGCAACAACCAAGCCCCAGGCATTCATTTGGACAATGAAATATAGAGCACCCCCTGGAAGATCATTATTACATTAAGGCAACACAACACAAACTACGCATAATAGATATCAATCCTCATGGCCATCCATCAGGGTTTTCTTTACTAGATGCTTCAATATGATATACCATGGTGGACCTATAAATTTTTAAAGATGGATCATGGCAAGAGAGTACCAGACACTTAGCTATAATAGCATGTTGGGACATAGAGTGTTGCCTTACCCTGGCAGATTTCAATTTAACTTTATGGCCGTCACTCCCCCAATCTTAATGCACGTAACATGATGCTTCAACAAGAACACTAATATACTATTCAAGTGTATTAGCATGATGCTTCCGCTTAAGCTCTTCTCAGAAAAGCATACATGCATGAGCTACATAGAAAAAACTGTTATATTCAATATATAACTACAACACAGCCATTAGAATTTCAATAGCAAACCAAGCGAGTGTAAAAGAAATATTGTGCTTTTAGAACATGGAATGACAACTAGTATCGAGGAAACCTAGCTGAATTCACCATCTAGTTCTTCCCAAGAAAAAAAAAAAGAATTTACTGTCTAGCTCAAGCAATCAAAGAAAAATTCCTTTGCCTCAGTCAGCTAAGCAATGTCAGTGAATCAAAGTTGTGGTTCTTGTAAAGATAAAAGACAGAATATAGCAATTAAATCGAATAAAAAAGAAAAGCAACTTGAAGCAACATAACAAAGAAGAAAGGCTCAGATACACAAAGTTCCATGTACTTTCATTACATGTACAAAAGAAATGAACTTACGGTCCATATGAAAATGAGTGAGAAACCAATGGGAACAGTCTCCTCTAAGATATCGAAAAGCATCCTGCATGTGTTAATCAGAACTTAAAATCTGGTTGTCAAAGATGACGTGTAAAAGAACTATAACTTATAATAAATATCAAGAAGCAAATGCATAGCAGAAGTGATACAACAAAAGTCTTTCGCCTAAATCAGATACATTGTTCTGAAAAGGTTTGCACACAAGGTGTGGAATCACATTAACCCATTACAGTACTAAGTTTCAGTGACTGCATTGCTAAATACGAGTCGCTGCCCCAATGGCCAAGCCAGCATTTTATGATAAAGTTTTAGAATTCAAATTCATGGGAATGCATGACCACAGTCCATAGTGAACATCAATTTATTGCATAAGAGGAAGCTCTATGGTGGCAGGGAACTACAAAAACTCAACAAGAGTGACAAATGAAAATTACAGTATCTATAATCAATTCAAAGGGCATTTACCACTCGAAATGGTGTTCCTGCTATGCAGCACCACGAGGGAACATCCTTGAGTTTGCCATTTCTGAAAATATTTTTCGCCACAGCACGATTAAGGCCAGAATCAGAGCATCTTTTTCCTACCCCTCTCTTCCCCACAGAGGTGTTGACTTTCTTCCCATCAGTCACAGACCCCGGAAAATAATCTGTAATCAACTTATTTACAGCTACCTTTTTAGTTTCGTCCACTGTTATATCCGAAGCATCATTGTAAATTTGAACTCCATTGGTGCTCTGTCTTTGAGCCTCAGAGTAGGCATGCATATCAGAATGTGTTTCAACAACATTAGCACTTCCTTTTCTATGTTCACTAAGAGCATGCACAATCTTCTTCCTTGGACCCAGTGCAGTGATACCAATACCGAACAGATCCTTTAAAGTAAAAATGAAAGGAGGGAAAAAAAATAAGTACTCAGATAAATTTTGTTTCACTAACTGAACAAGTAATAAGACGGAAAAGAACATGAACCAGGAGTGGTTCAAGATATAGAGAGCAGAACTGGGTTTCTAATCACTACATTTGCATTGCTAGAAACATTTACATCCATACAAAATACATTGTTAAGTTTAACAAGTATACTTCAATTACCACACAAGATATCAGAGTTTTCCAGCAGCATCAATGATCTTTCCATCTGTACAAGGTAATGGAATATTTTATATTTTTCCGCCCAGGTTGTATTATATCCATATGTACTCATCTTGCTTATAAACTGAATCCCATTTTTTGTTCTAAGAACAATTTGACAGTTATATGGATATAGAAGCATTCATGATCCACAACCAGCAGTGTCAAGAGCTTAATCTGATTGACACAATGTCTACCCTAAGATGAATAGAATCAGTGGGTTTGTAATCAAACAGTTCAGAATGAAGCACACCTCTTCTGTCAGCCATTGTAAGGTGTCCCAATCAATCTCTTCTCGGGCAAAAATATCCCCATACCTTTCTAAACCTAAACTGCGAACCCACTCAAGAACAGGAGAGATGTCAACAACTGGACGATGAATTTGAGGCTTGCTTTCATCAGCAGGAACAGTAATCTGCATAAAACATGCTAAAGTTCGCATTCATTCAAGTAAAAATGGCCTGTCCTAAGAGATCAGAAATGTGTATAGACAAAATAGATAAGATCTGGGAAGAAGCAAAAGCACAATTACCCGTTTGGATAGTAAAAATGTTTTTATCTCATCTCATATCTTCATTATAACTTTTTTAAATTCTCACACAAAATATAATAAACAATTCAACTTTTTCAAATCTCAAAACAACAATAATATTAAAAAATAATATTCTAACAATATTTTATTTAATTTTAAACTTTCATCTAAAACCGTCTCATTTCTTCTCACTGTCCAAACCGTAACTAAGCTTCTGCCAGATCAGTTTTACTTCGGGAAGAAAAAAAGAGGACAAGAGTTCCAAGAAAGAGGAGTTAACCTACTTTCAGGCAGAAGTTACAAATGGCGTTCACTTCCGGCCAATAGAAATGTTAACTACTCTCATTGCCCCGTTATTACGCAAGAGAAAGACGGATTATGGGAGTATATTACAATGAAGGACACGGTTCCAAAGAAAGAAAAGAAAATGAAGGGAAAACTCACATCTTGAGCTTGAGCTTCCCCTTTGTCAAGACACTCATTGGAGTGTAGCTGACGTTGTACATTACTCATGCCAGAGATGTCAACTCCACATAGCGGACATCGAATTTGAACAAAAACTCCATCACCATCTAAGCCATTTCTTTCCTGTGGATGAAAAGCTTCGCCATTAACAACATTTCCATCCCCCTCCTCTACATCAGAAAACAGCTTGAGCAGCACATCGAGCTCCGGACCCACCTCAAAATCATCATTGACAGCGAAATCCACTCTCGACTTCATTAACCTAGACTCCACTGAATTGCATAAATAACCCTCACTTGTTTTCAACAATTCCCTTTTAGCATCACAATCCAAAGTACTTGAATCATTGTCTACCTTGATATTTTGATGAGCATCAAGGACAGGAAGCGTGGGATTCTGCAACGATGACGTATCGGATTGTGATTCCTTAATGTGGGCCGAGGAGGTGGATTCCGGCACGTTCTCTTTGCCGGAGCGCTTCAGCTTCTTGGATGAGTAGAAGTTGGAATTGGAGGACTTGAGAGGTCTTCGAGAGCTTATGAGAGATCTGCCGGGATGGATGCTTTTAGTAGTTGTTTGGGCGGGAGGGATCTGGAAATCGTTGTCGTCGTCATTGTCCGATGTTGCGAAGGTTTCAGAACGAGATGCCATTGATGCGGCAGCGGTGGCCTTGGAGGAGACAAAGATATGGCGCAATGTAGTGAGCGAGTTTAGGGACCGCTTTTGAATTTTGGTCCGCGGGCCAATGCAGATCGGAATTCAGAAACTCAAAATATAATTTTGATCTATATTAAAATATAAAAAATGATAAAAAGAATTGAATGCCATTATTTTTCATATATTAATTATATAAAATAATTTAATCCTAATTTTATTAATAAAACCGGAATTCCCTAACAAAATATCAAAATTTTTAATATTTAATCACACATATATTCGCGTGTAACCATTAATAAAACTATAAATTAAGAAATCATACAAATCTACCAGTATAGATTTATTTAATTTGATGGTTTCTAGGCTATGGGGGAGTTAGATCACTCCCAATAGCTTATTCATCTTATCCTTTAAAATACATCATTAAAACTCACTTTTTCTATTTTACATACTAATTTTTACAATATACCATACATCAGTTTATCTATTTTTTCTTCATATCATTTAAATATTATATGTTTAGAGAGATGGTTTGAAAAGAAAATAAAATAAATATAGAAGAATGTGAAAACAAGGACAAAGAGGGAAAATAAATTAATTAAAAAAGTTTACATGCATGAATAGTATTCTATAAATGTAGAGAGATCATTATATCAAAATGTAAAATATTTGTAAAATACAAAATCTGATGGAGTCCTCTTTTAACAACATTTCTTTATATTTTGAAGAAAACTCTATTTTACAAGAGCTATTGGGAGTGCTCTTATAGGTTGAACAATGAAGACTAGAAGTCAAATGATGGTTTTATGGTGAGTGTGGAAATTTAATTGTGAAAGATTGGTTCAATGCAAGCTGATTAAGCTGAATTATTGTATATTTTATATATTTAGAATTAATATATTTTATTTATTTCATTACATTATTATTGGTTTTAGATGAAAAAATAATTAAGATGAATAAATTCAAGTTGTGATTTAAATTGATTAATAACATGATTTATGCTTAATTTTATAACTTGTGATTTAATTGAATAATGTTCATTCATATGCACAACATATTTTTGATATTCTATTATTCTTATTTTATTTTATTTCTAATTTCAAGGAGTGTAGGACTCTTCAAATAAGGATAATGATGGGGTTTGAGAGTAATTCGGATCAGAGTTCAAAATGCGTTAGGAGACAAAATGGATAGACTTTAGTATTTTAATCATAACTTTTCGCTCAAATATTGGATTGATACGATTCTTGATGCATTGGAAATCTATCTTAAAGGGCTACAAAGTTGTCTCTAATAACAATTTTCAAATTCGAACTCCTGAAGCACATACGTAGCTGCCAAGTTGAGTCATAAAATTTAAGCGATTTTGTGTGCGGGAATATGAAGACATTAGGGTTTCTTCGTATCCTATTTAAGCATATCATTAGCACGAAATTGGAGACTTTTGCAGAAGCAGCGCCGCACACTTGAAGAACTCTTCCAGGGTCTAATTGCTGCTCCAGCTGCCTCCTCCATTGCCTACCACCTCCATCTCTATTTATTGGGCTTACTTTTTTCATTCCCTACTTTTTATTTAATTTCAGTTTAAAGTTTATGGAGTATTTTTTAGATATTTGGCTTAGACTTTTGGGCACTTTATTTGCTGTTTATGTATTTCGTGTTATTTATTTTTCTCATTTTTTTAACCTTTCATTGAACAATGATTACAATTGCTATGGATTAATTTTAAGAATTTGTAATTTGAATACAAGGATGAACCCTAGAATCTTATTTTGGGGCTTTTTAATTTTTAATTCGTATTTTGTCAATTACTTCCTAATCTAATTTAATTCTTAGATTAGTTTTATTAATCTCTTAATTCCATTGTATTTTAGATTGATTAAAACTTAATTATAACTTAAATAATTTCTGTTTTATTGTTTAATTTTCAGATTAATTAAGATTGTTTGTTCTTTTTTACATTTCATTTCAATACTCAAAAATCCAAAAATATGAATCTAGTACATGACTAGTGCCCTTTTCATTCTTGTTGCACCATTTCCATCCATTGCACATACTATCATTTTTATTTTCTCTTTGTGAATATTTTCACCATTTTAAACGAGTTTGATTTTAAGTAATTTTCCCTGAGCAGACGATCTAGGAATTTATTCCTAATTATTACACGACATCCTCCTGCACTTGGGATAGCCTTTGTGCTACTCATTTTTGAGTGAGTCAAGTTTTTGGCGCCGCTGCCGGGGATTAGTTGCTTGACGTAAATTTAAACTCGTTATTTTTATTTTATTTTATTTTTTTATCTCAAATGTTTCTTTCACTATTTTATCTCTGATTATATGTTTCACTTGTCACCCACTACTTAGTCACTTGAACCTTACTTATACTATTCGGATTGATATTTAATGTCATGGATTAGGGACAATTCAAATAAGTTGGTTAGAGTTACATCGAGCACTGAGAGTAGTATACACAGCCCAGAGATAGATAGCTCTTCTATTTAGATAGCTCTTCTATTTTTTCTACAGACGAGGAAATTGAAATTGAACAAATCATGGCTGCACCTACACCACGAACTCTTAGAGATTATTTGCAGTCCACTCGCACCACTACACCATCATACATTATTTTACCTGATGATGCACATAATTTTTCTATTAAGTATGGCATGATGTCAGTGATACCTCAGTTCCACGGGATGGATTCTGAGAGTCCTTATCATCACTTGACAGATTTTGAGTTGGCTTGTACTACTTTTATCGATAGAGCCACTACTGATGAATTTATTAGATTTCGTTTATTTCCTTTCTCTTTAAAGGATAAATCGAAGATTTGGTTTAATTCTTTGAGGCCTAATTCTATCTCTAGTTGGTCTGATATGCAGCGTGAAATCTTACAAAAAAAGTTTCATTTTCAGAGAACTCAGTATTTACAAGAGCAGATCAGTCAATTCAATCATAAATCTGATGAGACTTTCCAGGCCAGTTGGGAAAGGTTTAAGGATTTGGTAAACATCTGTCCACATCATGGTTTTGAATCTTGGAGGTTAGTAAATTATTTTTACACTGGTCTCACTCCACAATGCAAGTAGTTTGTTTAGACTATGTGCAATGAAGAATTCTTTAGTAAGGAACCTGATGAAGCATTGCCATTTTTTTACTATCTTGCTGAGAGCGCACAACAATGGAACACTCGGACTGATCGAGTTTTTTTGACAGCACAGCCACTAAGGGCTATTGCTGGTGGGGGCATATATGATCTAAAGGAGGACACTGACGTTCAAGCCCGAATAGCTGCATTGACTAGAAGATTAGAGGTCATGGAGATGGAAAAAGTGAAGGCCGTGAAAAAAATAGAGGTATGTTCTTTATGTGCTGATTCAAACCACAAGACCCAAGATTGCCCAATCATGCCAATATTTCAAGAAAGTGGCTCTGAGCAGATGCAATCAGCAAACTGGGTAAATAGAGCACAAAATCAACCTTTTTCCAATACATATAATCTAGGGTGGAGGAATCACCCAAATTTCTCATGGAGGAATGATCAGCCTGGTCGGTCTCCACCACCTTCTCAGCAACCATTTCATCAGGCTGCTCCTCAACACCAGTATCAGCCATATCAGAGTTCTTAGAACTATCCTTTTGTAGCACCTCCAGGATTTCAGTCTCATGTAGCTGCACCGAGTTCTCAACCTCAATCATCTGCGAAGAAATCTCTAGATGACAGTATGGCACAAATGACCAACACACTTCAACAATTTATGCAGATTCAAGCCACCACAAACAATCAGAACACTCAGGCCATAAATGACTTGCGGGGCACCATCAATAAGAAAGGGAAATTCCCATCACAGCCTCAGCCTAATCCTCAAGTATACCGGCAACCACAACATCAGGTGCATAATGTCTCAGGGGAGGTTTTTGAAACAGCAAAGGCCGTTCTTACTTTGAGAAGTGGAAAGGAAGTTCCCCAACCAGAGATGACTATAGACACACAGGTAGTTGCTCCTACACCTGAAAATGCAACAGAGACTGGTGAAGCTGAAAAAGAACCGGAGGTAGTGAGATCAGAGCTGAAGAAGCCTGTGAGTGTAGATGCTGAAACTAGTAGAGGGTACCAACCTGTGGTTCCTTATCCTCAGAGATTGGCAGCTAGCCAAAAGAACAAATATCACACTGAGATTCAGAAGATTTTCAAGCAAGTAAAGATTAATATTCCACTCTTGGATGCCATACAATAAGTGCCTTCATATGCAAAATCTTTGAAGGACTTGTGCACAGTGAAGAGGAAGCTGAATGTAAAGAAGAAAGCTTTTCTAACAGAGCAAGTCAGTGCATTGATATTGAGCGAGACTCCTCAGAAGTTCGGAGATCCCGGCTCTCCCAACATTTCCATTATGATCGGTGAGTCACGCATTGGGAGAGCTTTACTTGATTTGGGGAGTAGTGTGAACTTGCTACCATTCTCAGTGTATGAGCAGTTGGGATTGGGTGAGCTGAAAAAGACCTCTATCAAGCTACAGTTGGCTGACAGATCAGTTAAGGAGCCGAGGGGTATTGTTGAGGATGTGCTGGTCCAGTGGACAAATTTTACTACCCAGTGGATTATGTAGTTCTTGATATGCAGCAGCCAGCCTCCACTATTTACCAAACTCCTGTCATCCTTGGGCGCCCATTCCTTGCTACCTCCAATGCATTGATAAATTGTCGAAGTGGAGTGCTGAAACTCACATTCGGGAATATGACATTGGAAATGAATGTGTTCAATACTTGCAAGATGCCTGGTGATTGTGACGAGTCAGAGGTGCATACTGTTGAAGTGATTTCAGAGCTCGAAGAAATAAAGAGAGAGGCCTACGATAATTCCCACTTGGCGAAGGAGCGAATGAAGGCCTTGCATGACAAGAAGATCCATGACAAACATCTTGTCCCTGTTCAGAAAGTGTTCATTTACAATTCAAGACTGCATCTTTTTCCTAGGAAGCCGAAATCTCGATGGAAGGGGCCGTACATTGTAGAGAAGGTTTATCCTCACGGGGCAGTAGACATTGTCAATCTGAAGAATGGAAATAGCTTCACTGTCAATGGACAACTTCTAAAGCCGTTTCTGAAAGTATTTGATCCACACCAAGAGATCTTGCTTGTGCAAGATTCCAGGGAAGTGTTTTGATCTTTTCACCCTTTACCATTTTTTTTACTTGCATTTTGTTTTTATTTTATTTGTTGTTTTGCTTTGATTTTATATTTCATGTGATTTGTTTTTTGTTTTTCTTTCTTATTTCTGTGCACTTTGTTTTCTTTCGTTCGATTCATTGAGGACCATGTTTCTCACTAGCTGGGGGGTGACAAGCGTGTGTGCACAGATTTTCAAAAAAAAAAAAAAAGGAAAAAATTTGCATTAATGTGATGTGCATTGATACACATATGATTGACACACACTCTATTTCTAGTATTTCATTAAATCTGAGCATTTTGGTGGAGTAGTTGAGCGGAATCATTTTGTGAAGATTTATTTTCAAGCTTAAGCATAGAACATGATTTTTGATGCATCATATTTTGTTGATGTGTAGCTTGAAACACCGGGATGCTATACTTATTGAGATGAGACTTGATAAGATTTTTGTAAAACGAATGGCAAATTTTGAAGGACATTTTGCACATGCTTACACTTGTAGTGTTCCTTATTTACTGTTATTGATTTAACACAGGAGAAGTAAACTGTAGGACCACCGAGCCAATTGTCAAAAAAATAGAAAAAAAAAAAGGAAAGAAAGAAAGAAAGAGAAAAAAAGAAAAAAGAAAAGGAAAAGAGATTTGAAAAGAATAAAAAAAAAAAGGATAAAGGCAGCTTAGTGAGATTTCCTAAGTAAAGGGTTAGAAACAGTTACCCAAGACTTTGGGGGTTGAGTGTTCAACCTTTAAAAACAGAGCTGGCGTGAAAACTGCTAGTCCCTTGGGTTTTGAGGTAGTTAGAATCAGCAATGATTAATCTTAAGGTTGAAAAATCCTATAAGAAATCATGGCTAGTAATGAGGAACACACAACTAGTTTAGCTCCACACACACATTTGAGTTCTGTGACATTTGCCTCAATTCTATGCGAAAGATTGTTGAGATAGTCTTGGTGGGTATAGCTCTTGGGGGTTGAGTAGTAACATGTCACTTTTGTGAGAATTCAGAATTGTGTTTGATTGATTCTGTTTGGATTTCGATCTTTATGCAATATTCATCTCAATTAATTTTCACTATTTTGCTCAAGATAGTGGAGAAAGTGGGAGCAGTTTCGTACCGTTTGGAGTTACCAACTGAGTTCCATGGAATCCATAATGTATTCCACGTGTCCTCATTGAAAAAGAGTTTGGGAATCAGACACCAGCAGTGGTAGATCCTGATAGCATACCTTTGCAATCCAACCTGACCTATGAAGAGAAGCCAATATAGATCATTGACTGGAAGGAAAAAGAGTTACATAACTGCAAGATTACATTAGTCAAAGTACTTTGTTAAAATCATAATGTTCAGAAAGTGACTTGGGAGAAAGAAGTTGATATTCGAGTCAAGTACCCCCAGTTGTTTGGAACCTCATGAAGAACGTTACTCATCTCTGCACTTGAATACTTGGATGGGCTGGGATAGCTTCAAGCCAAGGATGGCACAGAACGGAGCTTAATCTAGCCAAGCAGCAAAGGAATGCACCGCAGCCTCCAATCCTGAACCCGTGGGTCAAGGTCATCTATGTCGTCTACTCATCGAGGACGACTACTCATGGAAGGTCATGTACCTGATAACGATGATGAGGAGGTCAAGCAACACTTCGGCCCAGGACATTTCGGCAACATGGCATATGATTCTGATGACGATGCATTCTACAACTTGCCACAACATGTTATGCTAATGGACATCTACTCACCCCTGCCCGCACCATCTTCTCCTTTGTTGGTATGGTTGTTTTAATACTTACGTCGATTTCGAAGACGAAATCTTCTTTTTAGGAGGGTAGTTAGTAACAACCTGCCAGAAAATTCAGAAGTTTTCACAAATTGACTCAATCACATAGGTTTTTGTATATCAGCATAGTTAGTCTAGCCACTCATTATGGTGCCAGAAGTGCGATTTTCTCTAAAGTTAGAATATCTCACTAAAGCTTATACACATCGAGACTCACTAACTTAGAGCTAAATTGCAAAATTACCCCTCTACATGTGAGAAATTACAATTTTGCGCCTAAAATAAGGATTTTGCATACTAACTCCAAATCCTATCACCTAATGTAAATTTTGTCCTAAATCCAAATATTCAATTAGAAAAATATAAATCAAAATACAACTATACAAACCATACTTTGGCCGATTCACATATAGGCCAAAAATAAGGTTTTTGTTGCATTTTGACCAAACATTAATCGAACATGCTTAAATTGAGTTTTGTAATACTCAGACGAATGTTCTTTGAAGATGGAGGGCCTGTTAATAGCCTTGTGGACAATGCTCTTTGAAGTGTAGAGGACCATTGGGGGACGAGGAGGAAACACGAAGACAAAGAAGCAATGGGTAGAAGTGGATGAAACGCTGCATTGAAGTTTAGTAGAAGGAAAATGCTATGTTGCCCCCCAAAGTGAACGGTCAGTTTGACCATTAATGCAAAAGTTTGTGTTTTTTAATATTAAAAGAACTTACACTAGCGGTCAAAGTGAGTGGTCACTTTGGGGGGTAGAGTAGTGGCGCCCTTAATAGAATGGGGCATTTTAGTTTTCGGTGAACACTTGTAATAATCTTGATTCCACTTCGTAAGGAAACCCATAACACCCACTAGGATCAACATGTAATTTCCTTATTTGTAGTTGTTGCGTGTGGAAGAGATAACTGTAGTGTTGATGACGTGTTTCGCATACCGAACTCCAAGCTCAATCACTTGCAATAGAAGGAAAGTGGGGGCTTGGGTTGATGAAACAACTCCGATGCTTAAGTCAATCATTTACTTTTTTAGAGAGAATTCATGTATATATGAGAACACTGATTGTAATTCTGACCTGGTACTCGGCATATTGCTTGCTGAGGGGTTCCCTCTAACTTGCGTCAGAGGTATCTATCTTTCATGTGGGATCTCCAAGCCATCGTCGTTGTTGTGGCGTGGCCTTCTCGAGTCACATCCTAGTGTCAGGTTGATGAGTGCGGCTACCCTCTGCACATTTTCTCGGGAATAGGGTTAGTGTCGTCACACACACTGTGAGAGACCGGCGTTGCATTGTGATCCATGTCCACATTTTGTGTCAGTACATAAGGGCAATGCGGCCCATCACGTGCATGTGCAAGGCGATGTTAGAAATATCGACGTCCCATCACCTCATATATGCTTCCCTCTCACGTGGGCGTTGGGCCTCTTTCTTAAGCCCATGGGCCAACTAGACTTTGGACACTAGCTCCCTCTGGATTGGCTAGGCCCAGTCTAGAGCTAGGCCCAGCTCGGTCCAGGTTGTAAACATATATCCCTTTCAGGTAGTTTTGGGCCGATAGAAAATTGTTTCAACGTAGTTTGTTTTGGGTGCACGGTTTTCAAGACGAATAAGGAACTGCGCGAATAAAATTAGAAGAATGGGCTCTGTTCGAAATTGGAAGAAGAGAGACCTTTAAATACAGCTGAACCGAGCTCAAGTTTACGATTCGGTAGAAAAATTGGTCAGCAATACAGAGAACTGAGAACATGAACTATGCAATTTTAATTTTTAAATTTTCCCTTGGCCACGTCAGCCCCTAAAATATTTCCCATCCGTGAGAAACTAGCGCCAAGCCCATAGCATTTTCTTAATAACAATACAATTTTAATTATAAAATGATATGTCTGCACACACACCGGCATATGTAATTACGTGGATATTACGTTGTGATGTAAAGACTTTTAAATTAAATTATTCTTTTTAAAATAATATTGAACGATAATTTTATTGAAATAAAAGGGTTATATTGATAGACCAAGTACTACAGTTCCAATAAATTTGAAATTCCTATTGATATTCCAATACTAACTCAAAATCCTAACATATATGTAACCAACATTTGAATTTTAATAAAACCCAATATTTAACTATATCTAACCAACTGACTCCTAGATGAAATAAAAACTTAAATCAATAAGCTGGGTTAGGATTGTAACAGAATGCCTAATATTCATTCATATCAGATCAAACATTCTATCCTAACTTTTCACTTTGAATTCTGTAAAATAGCCAAATGAAGCTGATATCTACTGCAATATTTTTTCAATCGCTTTCCTCTTCATCATAATGATTCCCTCCACTCTCTTGCTTCTGACAATAATGGCGGTAAGCGACCCCATGCCCATGAATGAATCTTGCACTTTCTTCAGTGTAGATATGAGTTTCATTCAACAACCTGAAATGACATAAAAATCTCAAATCGTATGGACCGGCGTTTTCATTGCTAACGAAGAGCGAACAATAAAGAGTAGTAACTTGGATACAAGTATAGAACGTGCAAATTGAGGCCTTCTTAAAAAAAAAAAAAAAAAAAAAAAAAAAAAAAAAAAAAAAAAACAAAACAAAACAAAAAAAACATAACACCCAAAACTTTCAAAATGGAAGTCGCGAGTTCGACTCCCCCAAACTTTAAAAAAAAAAAAAAAAAGAAGAGTTTTTTTGTCGGCACGGAGCTTGCATACTACCTCTTATGTCTATACAAATTATTTTTCAAAACAATCTCAATAGAATTTCTTGTTCTCTTGCAGTGGATTTCACAACTATGAAGGGGGCATACTTACGATGAAGCAAGAGTCTTATTCATGGTGGTAGAGGAGAAGAAGGAAGCACCATTCAAATAGAGTAATTCGCCATCAATTCTTGCGTCGATCCTTCTATCAAAATCGGTAGCATTAACAGAGAAAGGTTGATCTGAGGCCTGGATTAAGCAAACTCAAAACAAGTGAATACATAGCAGTAAAATTAAAAAGAAATCGAAGAAAAATGGCATCAATTAGAATAATGTGACATACCATTACCCATCCCCATGTATCTGCAAAAGATGGCACGTGAGCTGTGTATGCCATAACATCTGCAATGCAGCAGAGAGATTCGAGAATTTTAATTATAAAATCATGAGTTCCATATATATATATATAGATATATCGACGACATTATTCCGAAACAAAATACTGAGTGAACTATATATGTGTTTTGGATTTAATGAGAGGCTTACACTTGAAGACCTGCTTGATAGTATTGTATATAGAGGTGAAGACCTCCTTGTGGGTGAAAATGCCTGCTGGTCCAGCCTATACAGCACAAGATCCCAAATTTTGGTCATATTATATATTGGGCAAGCAAGAGAACATGACCTCGATCTAGAAGTATTGAGAACATCCTCTCCAATTTTTTTGACCGAATGAGATTATAGTCTAGTACAAAGAAATTAAGATAGGTACGTGGCATTAAATGCCCTAAAATCCCAGATGGTCACTACTATTAAATGTTGTACTATATGATATATTTATCATACTCCAAAATTGGATAATTTTAATTTAATCAAATAATTAGAGAGAATTTCTATTTTAAATTAGACCTATTAATTCCTATATATATATATTGACATGACCTACGTACCTGGGTCACAAAGATACCATTGCCATTGAGCTTGGGTTTGAGAATTTCCTCGTAGAATGATTTTGTGTAGAGCTGATAGCAAGGCCCTCCTTCAACTGGATCCGCCAAATCTCCAACTATGACATCGAATTTCTCGTTGCTCTCCTCTAATTCAGCCCTTTATTAAATAAATAGCAGCATGCTTGTAATATATAAGCCATTGTGTTTTTCTAATACTTCTAATCATAATAATAATAATAATAATAATAATAAAGCCGCACAACCAGAAAAGCACTTACTTCGCATCATTAATGACAAGATCAAGCTTCTTGTGGCGAAAGGTATCCCCATTTACGGTCAAGTATCTACGACAGAAATCTACTACCTCCTGCAATAAGCCATCCAAACAATATTATAAAACTTCTCTCTCTCTCTCTCTCTCTCTCTATATATATATATATGGTATACAAAATAAATTCTTATATTTTTTCTTTTATACTTAATTTTTTATTAAAGTAGTTGATCGTTGAAGCCACCTAAAATGGATCATATCAATTCATGAGGTGAATAAAATGATAAAATCAAGGATGCAGAGTAGTTTTGATCATATATTTTCATCTAAGAGTTCTCAATTTATACTATATAAGGTAAGATTTTAAGAAATGGTGATTAATTTATTCAAGAAAATTTCCAAGCAGTGAACGTAATTCCAAGTCAGACTGGAACAACTTAAATTTAGTATGAAAAATATTATAAGGAAGTCTTACACTACATATAGCTTATACCGAACTAATATGTGATTTGTTATTTTTGTCATTTTATTTAAACATATGTAAACATTAAAATAGAATGAAAAAAATAATAAATTACATATTGATTAAATGGATATGTGTGATGTAAGCCTTCAATATAAATTAAAATTTCTCATGCATATATATCAATATGTTAACTAGTAAGTTACCTGGTCGATATCACACATAACCACTTTCTCCGTTGATTTGTGCTTGAGTGCTTCCCTTGCAGCGGACCCCTCGCCCCCACCCATTATAAATATGGTCTTGGGACTAATTCACATTATTAAAAAAATTAAATTACTATTAATTAAGTTTATAAGTTTATTCAATTAAATTAGCACGACAAAAAAAAATGAATAAACATTATAGTTTCTTTTTCTTGAGCAATGATCATCCCCAAACTATTAGAAAACTACAATGTAACCCCTTTCCCTTAAAAGACCTTGCCAATAAAATTTCTAAAAATGACAAAATAAGTTTAAAAATATTTTTAAAATAATATTACTAGAAACTTTTTTAAAAAAATTACTTTTTTTTATGCTTTTCAAATTTTTTATGATCTTCTTGAAAAATCTTTATTATGTTGTTCTAATTTCCTATATATTGTTAATCAAGACTATTTACATGAGAGAGGTATTAGGTTTATACACAAATTTTATGCAAGAAAGTCTACACATTGACGTGACTTAACGAAATATATTAGATTTACTTTATAATAAAAAGAAATGTACAATCTAATAAATCATATTAAATCATATCAACGTCTAAACTTCCTTATAAACATTTGTGTGCAGACCAAATATTTATCTTTATATAAAAATCTTTTTTAAGTTCGTCACATTGCAATTTTTTTATAGATTGGGAGGCTAAAACAATTAATCTAAAACCAAAAACACAAAAAAAAGAGGAGAGAAACAAGAACACTTGTATTAATCCAGGGCTGTACACCATCTGGATCAGGACGAGTGCCTAGATGAATATTATTAAACAATGAATCATGAATGTGGTACATGGATAATAGACTCACTTAGGGTGACATAAAAGAGCAGGATGAATCAAGCATTCATGATAAATAAACTCATCCACCTCTGCACTCTGCATCTTCCCATCAATCACCAAAACCTATTATCCAATCCAAACGCACTGATGAATATATATGATATTATATTTATGATAGGAGAACATCGATCTGCCTTTGCCAAAACCAAACAATACTTAATGAGTTCTGTTTCGTGAATATACCTTCCCAAAACGCTTGGTGTCAAGTAGAGCTATGTCCTGGTACTCGCTCGTTCCTTTGTACAGTATCCTGAGTAGAGAGAGAGAGATTAGACATCGACAAGAACAGTTAAATAATTCAGAGGAAAAAGCAGCCAGATCTTAAAGTACTGTGATTTTGTGTCTCTTTCTTTCGCAGAAATAACTTGTATTTATGTTAATTTATCGCCTCAGAAGTTCTTTTCAGATTACGACATTAATCAGATAGCTACATATAAAAGTTGAAGAGATCGTACGAACCTATTCAAAGCAAAGGACCATTTAAGATCAACGTCAATCAGTTCTTCATACCAGCAGTCGTTATTATGAATACCGTTGATCGGTGTTTGATTAACACAATTCTTTGTGAACCCATTGGTATGGAAGAACTCCACAGCCTCACCCATCTTTTAAGAACCCAAAGCAGAAACAGGAAAAGATACAAAGAACAAGAAGAAAGAAGGAAGGAAAAGGAGGGAGGAAGGAAGGAAGAGTGAGTGGTGGTGTAAGGGCTTACGGTGCTTTTATAGCAACGTTGAAATCCAAAATGGCATGTGATCAGGCAGGGGAAATGATAAAATGGCATGTGATCAGGCCAGGGGAAATGATATTTCCACTGCAGACAAACCACTCTCGTCGATTATAGTTAATTGAGTTTGGATACGAAGTGAAAGTTGAATAAAATATTATTTGAATATAATTTTTTGATATAATTTTTTTTTAGATTTGAAAAAATTAAATTGTTTATTATATTTTATTTAAAAGTTTAAAAAAATTATAATGATTAGATGAAATGAAATAAGATAAATTGAGATCAACTCATTATCCAAACAAGACCAAGTTTTTTTAAGTAATTATGATAAAATGAGCCTTTGACTTACCTACCCAGTTGTTTTTAATGTTAAATACTTTTTGAAGGTTTCGTATAATAATATAAATATTTTAATTATAAAAAATTTTAATATTTAACTCGACATGATTAGTTAGATTATGAAATAATTTTTATTATAAATTAAATTTAAATTTAACATATTTTAATTTATAAAATATTTTTATAGTTGTATCACTTTTCTAATAATAAATATTATCCATAGTAATTAATAACGTGTATTTATTTAAACCTTAATAATGGTAGGATTACATTTAATTGAATTATAAAAGTTATTTGGAGACAAAAAATTGTAAATCTATCGATCCTACCGAAAAACAAAATGGTCTGCACTATCGTTTCCACTTAAGAATTAAATCAACATCCCTATTTGACAAACGGCCCTAATTTGATGAAGGAGTAAAGCTACATGTAATTAAAGTGTGTAAGTGTCGTGTAGTCATTTTCAAAAAGAGTGGGCTTCACTATTAAAAAATTAATTTTCTTTCATGTGTGTCTCGTATTTATTTACTTTTTTAAAGTGATTACGCAACTCTTGCTCACTTATGGTTGCAACTATCATTTCTCTTTGACCAAGTTAAAACTTGATCAATATTTAGTAAGTTATTTATGAAAGATATTAGTCTCGATAATTAAATGATATAAATTTACATAAAACTCACTTTGTTCGATTAATGTTTGTGAATAAGTTTATATAAAAATAGGTATAAGTGTCTGTCAGCTTCTTTATATTTATGTATAGTTGGCTACCTAGTGTTTACCGTTGAGCGTACCGTTAGTGCAAATTATTTTATTTTATTTTTTTAACATTTTTTAACGTATTTAATCAATAAGAAAAAATAAAAAAACAATACAATTTCATTAATAGTCACTTTCTTGACCATTAAAAAAAATAAGTTTAAGGGGGCCAATTAACATTTTCTATATCTATATATATATATATATATATATATATATATATATATTCATTTTATGTATATATCTAGTTTATCAAAACACCAAAAAGCCAAACACATCTATATTATATTGTAGTTTTATATTCTAAGCATAAATATTAATATCTTATATAATTATAATAAGATTGTGGCGTATAAGTATGGAAAGACTTACTATCCATATCTTCATGAGGAGTTGCTTTTCAAGGTGATTGTCATTGATTCCTTTGAGAAGGGTAATGATGAGACTGAGCCTGTAACTAAGCCTGTAACTGAGAAGATCTCTGCAGAAAACAGTGTGATGAGCAATGGTGCTAGGGAGAGGAGATGGAAAAGAAGGGCCAGGGATGGGGGGGAGAAATCTGTGGAGTGTAAGGCAGTTGAGGGCAAGAGGAAGGGGCATGATGATGGTAACACTGGGTTGTATATGCCGAAGAAAGGGAAGAAGGGTGTGACACCTATTGTGAATGAGGTTGTTTCTGGTATGGTGGAGGCTGCTGGCTAGACCCACCTAGCATTATGAAAATCTTGAGTTGGAACTGCCTAGAGTTTGGAAACCCTTGGACAATTCAAAGCCTTCATTTCTTGGTGAAGGAAAAGAAGCCCATGGAGACTTTTCTTATGAAAACGAAGCTGATGTCTGGAAAGTTTGATAGAATAAAAAGAAGGTTGGGGCTAGATAACTATTTTGTAGTTAATTCAAGAGGAAGGAGTGGGGGATTGGCTCTTTAAATGGGCTGATCAACGGATTTTTCATGACTTACCAACACAAGCCTCCCAATATATTTCATTCTCTTTTTTTATGTAAGGATACTCAAATGATATTTTATACTCTCAATTTCGTTTATTAAGAATTCGCGATGATTTTCCCACTATTCTAATAATTCTTTTCTTCTTTGATGTAAAAGATAGTTATTATCTTGTTTCATTAATTCAAGTTTTTCCTTAAGATCATTTATATCATTTACCAATATTTATAATTTAAGTCTTAGATTGTATTCCGTATAACTTATTTCGTATAAATCTTGATAATCAACACTATGAGCAAAACAATAATCCATTATAAATTATAATATTCAAAATATGATAGCAAATAAAATAACAATAAATATTAATAACAATATAAAAGCTAATGGCTCTGATACCAAAGACGTAAATTCCAAGTAATAAATAGAGACTAATAATAGTTTAATAATAATAATAGGCGGTATAACCAGGCATATGCATGAAATCATATAAAACAGGTAGTATAACCGACCATATGCATGAGAAAGTAAATAATAAAGAAAAGATATATAAAATCAACTTTATTAAAGACATAATACTTACAAGGAGATTAATTTTTAGAAGAGTTGGTGTACCTTGAGATTGTAAACTTTTCTTTTTACCATGTTAATGCCAGCATAAGTTGTGAGGAAAGGAGGACCCCATGGCTATTTAATGGCTTTTGTGGCCATCTTGAGGTGGGTAAGAGAAGTGAATCCCGAAGATTATTGTCAATGCTAAACCCCTCTATCAATAAGCCTTGGTGTGATATGGGGAACTTCAATGAAGTGGTTGTTTAAGGAGAAAAAGTGGGGGGTAAACCAAGGGGGGAAGCTCAGATGGATGATTTTAGGCATGCTCTTGAGTCTAACTGTCTTTTTTATATGGGATGGATTGGCTGCAGGTTTACATGGAGTAACAAGCACTCGGATAGTACCTTTACAAAGGAGAGGTTGGATATGGTGGTGGCCAATGGGAGATGGACAAGCATGTTTAGAGATAGAACTATCAAGCTAGTGCATGCTACTCAATCTTACCATAAGGCTCTCTTGATGAATTTGGCTACTGGGTCCTCAAGGAGAAGAGTAAGGAAGAGATTGATTTGAGGCAAGTTGGGCCTTGGATGAGGAGGGAAAACCTATGATTGAGGAGGCTTGGGATAGTAGGGTTGGCGATGAGGGGAACCAAAAGGGCATCCAAGAGAAGTTGATGGTGTGTGAGAAGGGTTTAGTGAACTGGAGTAAACGGAAGAGGCTGGAATCTGAGTTTGTCTTGAGGCAAAATTTCAGATTGCTCCGCAATGAGCAAGAGGAGGAAGGCAGTCACAATGTGGGTTTGATTGATTAGTTACAGTGCAAAGTGGGGTTAATTCTTGAACAAGAGGACATGAAATGGAGACAAAGGGCTAAAAAGAATTGGTACAACTTGGAAGACAAAAATACCAAGTTTTTCCACTCTTGTGCCAACCAAAGAAGAAAGAAAAACCAGATTAAGGAATTATTTGATTATACGGGCAACAAAGTGAAGGATCAAGACGAGAGGGTATTGAAGATGTATTCCACGAGTACGTCAGCAATTTGTTCAGTTCTTCCAACCCCTCGAGAAAGGCCATTGAGGTATGCTTAAATACCTTAACCCTTGTGTTAGTTCTGAAATGAATGAAGATTTAGAGAGGGCGTTAACAAGGGAGGAGGTGGACCTTGCTTTGAGCCAGAAGGCTCCTCTAAAGTCTCCTGGCCTTGATGGGTATGGGGCTTGCTTCTATAAGGCATATTGGGGTATTGTAGGGTAGGAGGTCACTGAAGCTATTCTGCAGTTTCTTAACAGTGAGATAAAGTTGGACAGTTGTGTTAATAGAACTTTTTTAGCTCTTATTCCTAAGATGGCTAACCCAACCGTGGCTAATGAGTTCAAGCCCATTAGCTTGTGCAATGTCCTCTACAAGCTAATTTCGAAAGTCCTAGCAAATAGGCTCAAGAAGTTGCTGCCCCATATTGTTTCTTACAACCAGAGTGTTTTTATCTCTAGGAGATTAATCACTGATAATGTGATGGTTGCCTATGAAGCTCTCCATACCATGAAAACAAGGTTGAAAGGAAGGGTGGGAAGAATGGCCCTTGCGCTAGACATGTCCAAAGCCTATGATAGGATTGAATGGGTTTATTTGGAGGAGGTAATCAGGACAATGGGGTTTGGGCAGAGGTGGATTAGCTGGATGATGAAATGTGTGTCCTCTGTAGCTTATTCTGTGCTTGTTAATGGGGAAGCTGGGAAGTGGTTCAAACCTGGTAGGGGGCTGAGGCAAGAGGATCCTATCTCCCCTTACCTTTTTATCCTTTGTGCTGGGAGCCTTTCATCCTTAATTAATGGTGTTGAGGCAAGTGGCTCATTAAAAGGTGTTGTTGTGGCAAGGGGAGGTGTGAGGGTTAATCATTTGCTTTTCACAAATGATTGTTTGATATTTGGTAGAGCCAAGTTATTTGAGTGGCAGCACATCTATGGGTTGTTGAAGATATATGAAGAGGCATCGAGTCAAATGTTGAATCTCAAGAAAAAAAAACAATGTTCCTCAGCTCTAATACTAAATTGTCCACCAGACTGAGCATAAAGAATGTGGTTGGGGTGTCATATCTGTGGCAATTATGAGAGATATCTTAGATTGCCTACAATGGTTGGGAGATCCAAGTTTAAGACACTTAGAGCTCTAAAAGAAAGGGTGTGGGCTAAGATAAGTAACTGGAAGAATTCTTTTTTGTCTCAAGCTGGTCAAGAGGTTCTCCTCAAGGCTATGGCCCAGGCAATCCCTACCTTTACTATGAGTGTATTTAGACTCCCTATAAGACTTTATTCTGATATTAACTCCCTTATGGCTAAGTTTTAGTGGGGCCATAAACAAAATGACAAGAAGATCCACTGGAGGAGTTGGCTAAAAATCAGTGAGAGTAAGAGAAATGGTGGGCTGGGCTTTCGAGACTTAGAATGCTTCAACACTGCTACGCTTGCAAAGCAGTGTTGGGATTCCTGCTTAATTTTTCATCCTTGGTTGCAACTGTAACGTGGCATAAGTATTTTAAGGATGGTTGCAAGTGCTTCTCCCTCTTATGTGTGGAGAAGTCTATGGTCTGCTTTGGACCTAGTTAGAGAAGGGGCTGCTTGGAGGGTGGGGAATGGCAGCAGGGTGCACATTTGGGAGGACAAGTGGTTGCCAAGTGTGACATTCCCCAGGATTTTGTCTCCTGTTAATAGATTGAATAATGACTCAAAAGTTTGCAAGCTAATTAATGAGGAGAAGAGGTCTTGGAATCTAGAACTACTTAATGATTTGTTCTTGGTGGAGGAGGTGGAGCTTATTAGAAGCATTCAATTGTGCAGTAGTATGACAGTGGATAAAAGGGTATAAGGATTCTCTTTTGATGGTAGATTTTCTATCAAGAAAGCTTATCACTTGAAGTACTTGAGGGTTAAAAGGAAGAGGGGGGAGTCTTCAAGAGGGGAGGGTGATGGGGATATTTGGATGAGTATATGGGGCCTCAAAGTGCAGCCATGTGTCAAGCATTTTGTATGAAAAGCTTGCCTAGATGTGCTACCCACTAGAGAGAATCTATGGAAGAAACAAGTGGTAAGGTCCAACCTTTGCCCTATTTGCAACTTGGAACTGGAGTCTATTGTGCATGTTTTATGGGTATGTCCAGCTGCCTCTAATGTTTGGTATGAAGCAACATGTAGAGGAGCATGAGGCTAAGCTATCCGAGACAGAGCTTCAATTGGCTGCCTATGACGTCATTATCATGGACCTGAGGTCAGACCTGGCCGACGTACAATATGTTGTCCCTCGCCTAAACAACCAAATGTCGTTGGCCAGGCTTGTTCACAACCAAGTCTAGTCCTATGGCTATATGGAGGGCCTGGTGAGGATGCGGGACTACATGCTGGTAAACCCGCAGGATGATCTGAGGTCCCTCGATCTGGTGACTCTTCTCTCGGACCCAGTGTGATGCCCCCAGGCCCCGCATGGGATTGGATAGTAACTAAAGTATTGGGACATGTCACTTAAGGCTACATACTCACGTACATGACAATTAAGATGCAATGCATCTAGTGTATTTCTAGCAGTATGCAATAAATCGTAACGAAAATTCATATGAATCTAAGTAAGATTAAAAGCAATTTTTCAAAATCATGGTACCATTAAACTAAAGATACCAGAATAGTATCATTGTTTAAATTCCCAAAATATGAGAGGGTACGAAATCAATAATCATTTCCCTCTTTTAACATTTTTATGTTTCTTCTTAAAAAATACATCTATAAGGCCTTTTCTATTTTGCCTTGTTCTTGTTGATAACTTTCTACATGTCCTCGAACAACTTAAGTACTTCACAGATGAATTGGTCGGCTACTTCTACCCAATCCTTCAAAGATGGCTCCACCGAGCACTCAAGGCTTTTCGGGGCCTCTTCTTTGACTACTGTAGGAGCCGGCCTTTTTCGTTTCCCCAAAGTTGGTCTCTTGTTCTGTAATAACTTCTACCATTTCGGGTAGGAAATGGTAGTGAAAACTACCACAGTGAGATTTCAGAAAATCTCAGTAAGTTAACATGTAACATACAAGCAGGTAAAATAAACATATAAAGTCAAACCATGAGAATGTATACATGGACATGTACTTAACTTGAGACTTGGACTTATGCATATATGTTACAGAAATTTGGTGACTAAACTCATGGTTGACCTTTCCTTTTCAAAAAACTCTTATCATCTTTTCTTAACATATATTACTCATAACATATAGTCCTTGTAACAAATAGATGGACACCTCACGGCTCTCCTACGCACCGTGGACTCCCTACTAGTTACCACATCACTTCCCAACCCAGTTGACCGGTGGTGACTATGTCAGAGTTCTTATCATTATGCGACAGTTCACATTTCGCCTTCACCGCATCAATCTTATGGCACCCACTAGTTTTAGCTGCTAGCTCGGTCCGGAATCCTTTGAAAAGAACTTATTCGAGGTCCAGCAACTATGCTTCGTCAATCCAAGGGTTACCACTTCCAATTTTATGTACTCTAGAGTGGACAGAGGAGTTTCACTAGGACATTCTCATATCCTAACATTTGGGGTCGTGACAAAAGATGTAACAAACTTTTCTTTTGAAAACAATGCACAACCCGAAATGCATGTGACATGTACTTGGGACTCTTTACTTTCATGAGCAACTTGAACATGTAGATGCCATGTACTATATAATCATGACATGTTATCAAACAACATACTAAAGCATTTCCTGTTACGGCTTGAAAATATTAGAACATGTAATTACTTATCACGAAACAAGGGCAATAACAATCGATGCTCAACATGGCAAGAGACAATTTCTTCATGCAAGTGCACATGACCGAAACATTACAAGCATGTAAGCAAGGCAAACATCACTTAAAACCGAATACAAAACATGCCATAGTATAGATTTCATTTATCCAATCAATATAACAAACATTGCAAGGATCACATGACATCAACAATAATACAAAGTTCACACCTCATATATAAACATTAATCGAAGTTAGATTAAGAGTCAACATAAAATCCTAATCCGAGTATGTGAGTGTGTGTTGCGTGTTTAGGATTTACTCCCTTACGGTTGTGAAATTTAGAATATAGTTTTATAATATTATTTTTATTTGAGATTTGAAAAAGTTGAATTATTTTTTAATTTTTATTTGAAAGTTTAAAAAATTGTAATGATTAGTTTAAAAATTTTGTATTTAAATTATATTTAAGTAGGAGATGACATGAGATTCAAACTTTTGGGATGAGATTATTTCAAAACAAGCCCACGCTGGTGGGTGCACATGATGCATTGACAAGTGGATAACACTAGAGCACAGGTGGCAGTTTTGTATTGCACCAAAGATACTTTGTGGGAGGAGAATACATGAGTAGTTAGGGGTGCACCAAGAGTGGAACTTTTTTTGTTTTGTTTTTTTATATTTTATAGAAATTGAAATATGTAATTGCCTTGTTCTGTACGTACAGCATCTTCAAGCTCATCCAGATGAGATAATGCCGCAAACAAACGAGAGCTTTTATTGTGCAGGAAGTGGAGATTACCATATGATCCCACTCACAATATATGCGGGCCAAAGAAAGAAGACGAAGAAGAGGTGCAGGAAAGGATCCCCCTTTGTTGCAGTAGTTGTGCGTGGGGAGACTCCACTTAGAATATTTGTGGAGAGTCCACTCTTTTATCTTCATCATATCCCACTTTTGTCTTTGCATGCGTGCTTTATATATTTTTGTCTCATATTCCTACCAAATTACCATCCTGCCTAATTTGTCGGTCTTTGTTAACATAAAAAAATGTACTTATAATTTTATAAATAAAACTCATTTTATTAATTTTATTTTAAAATTTAAAATTTAAATTTAAAATTTTATAATTTTTAATATATCAATAACTGTGACGTAGAGAAATAAGATTTCTATAATTTTTTTTAAAGTACAATTAGCATTTTTAAAATGACAACATTCAAACTAGCATTTTTTATTTTTTATTTTTTTTAGATAGTGAAAGTGATGCTTTTTTCGGAACAATAATATGAATTATATATTTTTGCAATAAGTTGCCTGCCCTGCCCTCCACCTTGTTCTCATTTGTTCTCTCAAAAGAATAAGAATATATTAGCAGAGACGTGTTAGCTTGAAAGGGGCATAATAGTCAAGAAACATATAAAAGAAGGGCACCAAAAAGGAAGTGCCCTTAATTGGGATTGGGTATTGCAACCTTTCCTTATAATGGGAAGACAAGAATACGATGGTTTTATATATAAAACAATGCGCAAATTGTTTTGGGTCACTATCCAATAATCCATTGCTTGGACGGTCCGCAATCATTTTCGGAGCCTTTGTGATGCTTAATTAAATAAAAAATACTACTTTGTCTACTTAATTTGTTCCTTTATTTTTACACTTCATGTATTTTAATTTTTTTTAATTCTTTTATTTATTTAATAATTAAGAAAGTGACTATTAGTATATTGATATTTTTTTTACATTTAAAAAATAAAAAATAAAAACGTATTTTGGCCTAATGGTAAAATGCAACGGGCTACTCTGAGAAGCAGAGTAGCACCGCTCTAATTAAATTAAAGACAGCTTGATCGAAATTTCCTAATTTACAAAGTCAATTGCATTATTAACACAAAAAGATGGGACACTAAGCAAGTCAAAACCTTTTCGTAATTTCGTTTTCCATGACAATGTCAAGAATAACGTCCATATTTTAGAAAATTCAAATAGCTGGCTAATTAGGATTTAGGTTGTCTTATTCATCATTTTCTTCAGCCTAAAGTACATGTTAGTCTTTTCAACCACAAAACAAAGTGTACAAAATCAAGTATCGTTTTCACGCATAGCTTGGCACATCCATTTGATACCATGCATTTCTCCTCCTCCCTTCATTTTCTAAGGGCTTAAAAAGCCATTAGTTTCAAGTTTTCTTTTGTTTTTTCTTACTTAAGGTGAAAGAAGAAGAAGAAGATCTATCTGAGTCCTATTCATTTCCAAACAATATATGTTATCCCAAGAGATGAGAGGAGGGTGACAGATTTTTGATACACTAACATGTGAGTCTTATTTACTGCTAAGAAGTTTTACGATGAAAAATGCTACGATTATACAAACTCGCTACGAAAGAAAATTAAAATGCCGAACATACTCGCTCAAAAATTTAAATAATTATTAATTGATAGATGTCGTAGTTACACGCCAGTGTTTTAATTTGCCTTTTATAGATGTTGTGGGCAGGACTCTAAAAATGATCTTCTCTTGACATCAAAACTTTCAAATCTAACCGTCCACACTATACCTCTGTCCAATGGACCCCACACACCAATTTATGATGTGTGTTGTGGACCAATCAGCAGGGAAACCCCGAATAAGTATCCTTTGTAAATGTTTTAAAGTGCATACAAATGTCAGGACAAGAATAACATCATGTAGTTGCTAGTTCGATGATGGACGTACTAACTGCTCACTTGGCAAAATAAAAAATGGAAACCTATATTTATATAATTATTATATATCGTACTAAACAAATACAATCAAACTTGATTTTATATTTCACAGTACTTAGTGCTGATTAAACCATACCAATATAATATATTCACAAGTCTTCATACATATCATTTCCTTTCTTATTTTTTTATACTAAATTCTTGGATAATGGGGTGTGCAGTGTCATTCAAGAGTACAAAAGACATCAGGCGTGCTTGGTGGCTGCTGCTTTCCACTACAACCAGTATGCTTCAGCAGACATGATACCTAAGATTTTTTCTAAGATTTCGATAAATCTATATATATATATATATATATATATATATATACATACTATAGGTGGCTGGGGACATGATCATGTTCTTTTTGTATGTTGGGCTGCTATGTGTTCAAATCCTTGTTTTTCTCATCAAGATGTATCCTAAAAAGAGTGAGGCACTTTGAGTGTTTTGCCGTCAGATTGTCTTGCACACGTGCACGATGTTTTAGTAGTGCTTGAATTGAATGTGATGAAAAAAGTGACATCAATGTTTGGTAGATGTGGTGGGAGCATTTTCAACATCTATCACTACAAGTAAATAAGTGATCATGACGGGGACGAGAAGAGAATCCCCCAATACATACATACATACATACTTCCATGATATGGACAAATGCATTGCATCCAAGGGGTTTCTTAGTGCATATCATGTAGATGCTTAGCTATATTGCCCAGAAATATATAGATATCACGAATCCGATAAGAAAAACTTGATATTATCCTAAATTAAGTTTCCATATTTCAAATCTGAAACCTAGACCAGAATTTATATATATATGCACAGATATATACTCAGACGGAGAGAGAGAAAGAGTCATACCTAGCCCATGGTGACGATTAGGGCCTTGGTCGGTGTCGTTTGAAATCCACGATTGTTGTCCAAAGTGGTAATACGGTGTCCATATGTATGTTCATTGCAGTAAACATAAAATAAATATTGCAATGAGACACACAAATTTACATGGTTCAGTACAGGGATTACATCCACTGGTTGTTTGGAGGAAAACTCCACTGTAAATGAAAATATTTTACAGTCTCTCATAGTCTCTCATACTTCACTGTACAAATGGGGTCGGTGACCCTTGCTACATTGAGAAAATAAAACTCGAGTTTTCATCCAAAGGTTGAAGAAACTCTCGCATTAAGTCACCAGAAATCCCTAATATCTTATCTCAGATCCCTTTTATTAACTTCCTATCAGTGGTTGGTGAGAAATTCGGCCTTATGTCACTTCGCCGTTTACTTTATGTGCCTAGCCTTCCTTCTCTCTCTTTTTCCCGTCACTTTCCTCTTTCCCCCTATCTCTTGTCCAATCCTTGTCCTCTTGTCTTCCTCTCACACTTCCTTTTTGGTGAAAACCCCTCATTTGGGTTGGGCCTATATGCCACACAGGTCAGGGACATTTTACCCCTTCTAATTACCGCGTGATTCTTAAGGTCATCTTGCTGAACAAGAGGGTCTTGAGAATCTTCAAATCAAACTATTTGTAGAAAAATAGACTTCGAAAATTGGTCCTCCGTTTGTCGAAATGATGATGATCCCCGAGCGCGGGTCCCATCTTGCAGAGCTAGCCAAGAGACGACTTGATCGAGCTAGGAGAGAGCATGGAGCTCAGTTTGTAGAGTTAGGAGGGAGACGACTTGATCACACTAGGAGCGAGCGCGGAACTCGACTTGAAGAACTAGGCTGGAGATGACTCGATTGTGCTAGGTGGTGAGTGCGGAACTCGGCTTGTCAGACTATGTGGGATGACTCAATCGCGCTAGGTGGTGAGCGCAAAGCTCGACTTGTCAGGCTAAGAGAGAGATGACTCGACCGCGCTAGGTGGTGAGCGCGAAGCTCGATTTGTTGGGCTAGGTGTGAGATGACTCATTCACACAAGGACAAATGACTCGATGACTCATCCTATAGAGCTAGCCAGGAGACGAATTGGCCGAGCTAGGAGAGAGCATGGAGCTCAACTTCTAGAGTTATGCAGGAGATGACACGATCACACTAGGAGTGACCACGCAAGGAGGTGAGCGTGGAGCTCAGCTTGTCGGGCTAGGTAGGAGATGACTCTACCGCCCTAGGTGGCGAGCGCAGCTCGGCATGTTGTGCATGACCGTTTGTTAGCAAAGAGTGTGTATTCTCTTGATCGCTTTTGTCTTCGATAGCATTAGTGGATTTTCTCCCCTCGATGTGAGTTGTTGTTTGATGTTTTCCTTTTGGTGTTGAATTAGAGTCATTTATTGAAACCCGTGCTTAAGTGGTCAGGGAGCCCGTCAACCCCCTTGGTCCATCTTAGGCGGTTGTGGAGCCCAAAGGTTCTTTCCCGGAGGTAATCTGCTAGCGGCAGTTGTGGCACGATTGTAAATACTCAGCAATTTTCAAAGAGAAGTTGCTATCCAGGTGAAGGTGCAGAGCTCGGCTTTGAACCAGGGGGGAGGCTTGCTCAACCACGCTGGGTGGCCAGGAGGGACTGAGACACTTGGGAGAGGTGTTCCCTCCTATGATCTCCAGGGTGCGAGCCCAGAACATCAGCTTATGGCAGGGAAGGAGTGGGAAACTTGGGAGAGATGTTCCCTAAGTTGATTACTCGGGTGTGAGCACAAAGCATCGACTTTGGCGGGAGATGGACATAACCACATTGGGACTAGGAGATACTGGGACACTCGGGAGAGGTGTTCCCTCCTATGATCACTGGGGTGCGAGCGCAAAGCATCAGCTTATGGCAGGGAGGGAGTGGGACACTTGGGAGAAGTGTTCCCACTATTGATAGATGAGGTGCAACGGGAGACAAGGATGGGGTGTTTTGACCATTGATTGACTGGGTGTTCCCACCGTTGATTGACGAGGTGCGACCGCGCAGCTCGAGCTGGAGGCGAAACTCAATCGCGCTACTACAACTGGAGACGAAGCTCGACCACGGCTCTGGGGAGGGAGACAGAGCTCGACCACGCTATTAGGACAAGAGATGAGGCTCGACTGCTCAGGTGGGATGGGAACAGAGCTCAACTGCGCTGCTACGACAAGAGACCGAGCTCGCCTGATCTGGTGGGACAGGAGGCGGAGCTAAACCATGATGCTGGGGTAGGAGACGGAAATCAACAACATTGGTAGGGTGGGAGAGGGGGCTCGACTGCGCAGGTCGGACAGGAGACGAGGCTCGACCTCGCAGGTGGGATGGGAGATAGAGCTTGACCGCACTACTACGACAGGAGACATAGCTCCACCGCGCTGCTGGGCGGGAGATAAA
This sequence comes from Juglans mandshurica, assembly GCA_022457165.1. Lineage (NCBI taxonomy): Eukaryota > Viridiplantae > Streptophyta > Magnoliopsida > Fagales > Juglandaceae > Juglans > Juglans mandshurica. The sequence continues at coordinate 17,558,405 of CM039625.1, read as the reverse complement.
GCTCCACCACACTATTGGGGAAGGAAAAGAGCTCGATCGCGTTGTTGTGGTGGGAGACAAAGCTCGACCACACTGCTAGGGCAAGAGACAAAGCTCGCCCGCTTAGGTGGGATGGGAGACGGAGCTCGATCGTCTACAACAATGGGAGACAGAGCTCCACCACGCTGTTTTGACGGTTGATAGAGCACATTCGATCTGGTGGGGCAGGAGACAGAGCTTGACCACGTTGCTACGATAGGAGACAAAGCTCCACCAAGCGGCTAGGGTGGGAGACAAGAGCTCAACCGCGCTACTTGGGCGGGAGACGGGGCTCGACCGTTCTGCTACAACGAGAGATAGAGCTTGACCACGCTGCTGGGGCGAGAGATGGAGCTACACCAAGTTGTTGTGACATGAGATAGAGCTAAGGGTGAATTCGGTCTGCTCCGGTCGGTCCATAGGAGTTGTTTGGGATAGGACCGAATCCCTTCGATCTAGGATTTGCCCACCCTGGATCAAATCAAACAGCCTCTTTCGGTCGGGTCGGTCCAATCCAATACCAAATGGGCCAATCCTAATATCCAGTGCTTTTCGGCCCAACAGTGAAAATTCTGGTCAGTTTTCAGCCCACTAACATTTTATCCAATTTTAAGCCAAAAAATAGCAAAAAAGAACTTGTAAGCAAAATAAAAATTTACTACAAAAAAGTAAAAATTGTTTATATCCATCAGAAATTTTTAAAATAAGGTTATCAATCATAGACTCATAATAATAAATTTTTAAAAAATAGAGATAAAGAAATTTATAAAAATCCCTAACTAGTAATCATCCAAATTTCAAACTCCGAGTAAAAAAACAAAACAGTGTAACACAAACTCCAAGTCTCCAACTCCAAGTCCACAACTCCAAGAGTCTACATAACAAAAAAAAGTTAAAAAACCAAAGAATGTAAAGTAAATGACACAAAAATTATTACAATTTACAATCCATGCATCTAGGCTTCTAGCCATGGCCCTTAACCCACCTACTAATAAAGTGATATTACAAATTACAAATTGAAATGACTGAATAATAATAATAATTGATGGGAACCAAGGTGAGCCTACTCTTAAAGATCCTTTATAAGTTCCAGATGAGCCAATTACAAGATCAAGAGTTAAGAAGATCAAGGAAGTAATGCAAGGATTGGTGCAATCCACTTAGGACGAGTCTAGCAAGAGCTGAATATTCAAGATGGGCTTTAGAGAAGGAGATCCAGTGATCATCCACGTGATATAAGCTATGGAAAAGGTTAACATAAATTAGGGCCTATTATTATGATTATGTGATTGAAGGCCTTGAACTTGTTTATTTCATTAAAGGAGTTTATTTTATTAGCTATAGGAATTAGTCTAGAATAATTGGGTTTGATGATGCTTGACCCACATATGTCTTATTTCTTATGAATTAAGAATTTTGGGAAGGCATTGTATTTTGGCCAAGGGCATATTTGAAAAGTTACTTTTTAGGAACTAGGGTTTCAAGAGGTTACTGTAGTGTTACTGTAGTGTTACTGTAGCCGCAATACTGTAGTAACGGCACTGTTCATCCAGGGGCATTTTGGGTAAAATGAACTTTATTTTAGGTAGGGATTTAATTAGATTTTGGTTTAAATACTCTTTGTAGCCTCATTTTAAGAAGTTTATGAAATTTGATGAATTTATTCATTGTGAGTTGAGCTTTACTCCTCTTGTTCTTAATTGAATTTTTGAACTTATCAATGGTAAATCATAACCTTTGTAGCGTTCCTCATTTGTAATCTAAGTTCTTAAGACGAGTTCTTCAACGGGTTTAGATTTTAATATAATCTAGGTTCTTGAAACGAGTTCTCATCGTGTCTAAATTCTCCATCCATTGACTTGATTTTGACTTTCTTGGGTGAATTTTCAAATTGATTGTGGGTTCAAGGGATTTCATTCCCGTGAATTCATATCAATAATAATAACTAATAAGGCCGAACACTACTTTGTAAGGATGAATCATGAAATGATAGATCACCAAACAACAAACACTACTTGATCTCCTCTCAGCTTTCGACACCAAACGGCAAACACTACTCCAAGTCTCCCTGTGGATCAAATAATTAATTAAGTAGTATTCAACAAATTAATGCCTTCATGTTTGTGTGTTGTACATATTACGTGATGACTTGATCATATATATATGGCATTGAAGAATTTCATAAAATATTAAACTCCAATATTCTAGACATACTCCAATAAACTCCAACACTCCAATATGTATGGCATTGAAGAATATCATAAACTCCAATCTGCATTGTAGTATATTCTTCAGCAAATTAATTCAACAAATTATTGGGTGCAGACATTGGAGTAACAGATTTTCTAACTAACAGATTTTCAGTAACAACAGTCTACTATGCAAGGAAAAATCTGAAATGATGTAAATATAAGTTTTTGCCCTAGTCCTTATATATAGTAAGTTAGTAACTACATTTTATCCAACATTAATAAACATGTTAGTGGATATCTATCATTCTAGTGAGCAACTACATTTTATCCTTCGGCCCTAGTCCTTATATATAGTAACATCAAAGGACATAAACTTTAAAATGACATGAATTTCAGCTTGTTTTTTTGGGCCCATCCTTAAAATTTCAACTATTCAGCATGTGATAATCGGAACCTAATTAGATTTCATCCATATTTATTTTTTGTTGCCTTAATATTATTTTAGAGGCATGAGATTAGGTCTAGTTGGATAGAGGCCTTGAACTTGTAGTTTAGCATCCAAAGTACAAGAGAAAGGGCCACTCAAACCCCTAGCATTGGGCCAACTAAGTGGGCATGAGCCCAAAAAACCCTTGACGAGCCATATGGACACGCCTGACCTAGAGAAGGCCAATGGCCACTCGGCCAACTCACTCACACACACACCCCATGCCACATGGCAATTGTTTGAGTTCCAAGAGGATTTTCATGGAAAGTGGCATTTAGTGAAGACAAAAATGGATCTTTTCAAGAGATTTGCATAGTGAAGCCCAAGGGACAAAAGGGATTTTCATATTCCCTCACCCACACGCCCACTCAAGTGACTTTTCTGACATTTCGCCACTTGTCAACCATGCACTAGTAGAGGAGTGTTTCTAGAAGGAAGAGGAAATGACTTATGCATAACATGACTATCCTAACCCTAGACTTTCGGCCACTACACTCAAGGGCATACTCATACGCCACTTGTTACTTTAGGGATACAAAGGAGAGCCTTAGGTATTTGAAAATGTTACCTAGGGAATGAGTACTAGAAGATGAAAGATCTTCATAGAAAACTGAGAGGCAGTCGATGGCAAGGAGGCACACATACACGCCTATGTCATGTCACACACATGCAAGCATCACTTTTTGGAAAATGAAGAGACTTTGTGTTTGTTTTACTCTTTGCCCTAAGATACATTGCACCTAGACAAGAGAAGAAGGGATTTGGAAGACCAGGAGGTTTGGCTAAAGGGGAGATACACGCCATATCCATGTGCCTTTTAGCCTTCTCAAAGCAATCCAATGATGAAGAAGATGAAGGGACATTCGGCCAAGGGAAAAAGTCACACGCCACTTGTCCTTCATGCAATGGATCACTAGCAACCAATGGGATTTTGTGGAGAGTTCTATATAAAGGGGGAGGAGCTACACGTACTCTTTTGCCATTTTCAGATTTCACATGCTCTCATCCTCTCCACACTCTCTTACACGACCACTTAGAGATTTCTTCACTTTCTCACACTTTCTTTCCAAACAAACACGAAAACCATTCTTCTCTATATACAAGGAAGGGCCACGACACCAAGCACAAAGGAGTCCAAGGTGAGGACCTCGTTTTCTTATCTTTTCTTCACACTACTCACACCTCACTCGAGGAGATAATAGAATCTCAGAAGAGCTTGAGATTTTCAAAGGACACACACAATTTCAAGGTTATTTCATCTTGGAATAACTTAGGATTTTCCAAGGAGGGGAGAAGCCGAAACTTTGAAGACTTATATCCTCTAGACAATTGGCCAAACACACACAGACTACTCATATGTTCATAACCTAGCCATGGTTACGTGAACTTGAAGGGTTTTCATGATCAAGAATCCTAGAGCCGAAATGTTGAGGTATTTCCAACAACAAGCGACGACTTATTCTAACAAGTTGTACTTCCGTTTACAGCTTGCTAGTGCTTTCTTGAAGGATTTTTGGTAAGTAAACACTAAACTTATTTTGGTTAACATGTGTATATATTTGTGTAAATCTTTTCATTGTTATGGTTACTTTTGATTGTTATTCTATGTTTTACTTGGTTGAATATTCTATTATGATTCGTATAATATTATGATTCATATGCACATGTTTCAATTTTGCTTGAGGTTATATTGATATTTCATGTGTCATGAAGATTTGGTTATTGCAAGGTTAAGTGTTTCGGATTCATATGATGTTGTTATGATTTTATGATTTGATTCACCTATGTCATGATTGTTATCTATTATGCTTCAAGTTTGGAACATGTTAAGGAGAAATTTCTCCATGTTAGTATGCCTTTGATGTTTCGGTCAAGTCATGTTCTTTTATGTTCATGGAATATTTTTTATATTTCATGTGTTCTATGTTATCATGCCAAGATTTGAATATGTTACGTTTGATTATTTCATGCACGACATTTCATATGTCACATGTCAAGGGTAAGAATGAGTATGTCTTAAGTCTCATCTCACATGCATTTGGGTAAATGGTATTCTAAAAAAAATGTCTAAAAATATTTTATCACGACCCCAAATGCTAGGATGGGGGAATGTCCTAGTGGAACTCCTATGTCCACTCTGGAGTGCTTAAGAATGGAGTGGTAACCCCTGGGTCGACAAAAAATCTTTGGCATGCCTCAAATAGATCTTTTTGGAAAGGATGATGGAGCAAGGTAGCAACTAACACTAGTGGGTGCCATGACTAAGGCAAATAACTCGATGAAGTACTGTCGTGTTATAATGATTATAAATAAGACATATTCACTGTAACAGCCCGCTAGAAATTCATTGGAGGAATTTCTATTGACTTTAGGAATCTCATGAAAACCCCATAAGTTTTTACGAATCGACCAATCGCATAAGTTTTAGTCTGTCAACATAGTCAGTGTTATCACTCAGTATGGTGCTAGAAATATAAGTTTTATTTATTTGAGGTGGTTAGAAGTGTCAGAATGCATTATGGTCCACGCCATTAGACTCAGTGGATTATTTAGAATTTTATGGCGCAATATCCTATTTTCATAATTCCGGACGAAACGTCTGTTGGAAATTGTGAAATTATTTTTAGGGGCACTTCGAGATTGAATTTCGGTATAATATTTTCACTATAGGTTAATATGAATATTTAGAAATTTTTAGTGTTAAGTTAATGATTCACTTTTTCGGAGTGAATAGTAACCTCGATAAGCGCACCAATTGCAGTATTTCAAAATCATAGTGTGGAAAGTCCATATTAGATTAGAGAAGTTTTATTTGGACACTTGGCAAGATCTTAGCCACACTTAGTGAATAATATTAGACACTTGGCACCATGAGGAATGTTTGTTGGATTTGAAGGAATCAAGGTGTGAGATCATGCCACTTAAGCAAAACCTTGTTTCATCTGCTCAACCAAATTGTGCCAGACCAAAGAGGTTTTCAATCCTAGTGAAACCCTAAATAGTGGGAATCAAATTGAAAGCCCAAAAGCTTTGTTGAAATCGAAACCCTAAACGATTTCCCCAAAACCCTAAAGTTGGCCTCTAAACATTTTCTAATCCGATTTATAGTATTGTGTTTAATCACTTGATTAAATCACTTCCACATGCTATTAATCCTTAAAATTTGTGTTAGAACATCATTATCCAACCTTGTTAACCTTGAGAAATTGATTGGACCAAGTGATATTGGATTTGGGCTTGATAGCAACCCAAACCCTCTTTAAACCCCAAAATTTAGGCCCATTCGGTTTAGGCCCATTAAGGCCCACGAATTTGGTCACCATAGGATTGCTTCATGGCTAAGTTTTGTACCCCCACTTGGCTGGCCAGATCTTTACAAGAAGGGCCTAGAAGGTTCTTGAAAGACAAAGCTAAAGGGCTACCTCACTCTTTCACTCTCACACTCCACCTTGAGAAAAAATCTTGGTCTGATTTTTATGAGAAGAAAAGGCCAACACTCAACCATTCCTTCAGTCCTATCACTTTACATAGCTTGTGTAAGAAGCTCTCCAGTCCACTTCCCACGAAAAGCAACTCTCCTTTACACTTTTCCTTCATAAAACACAAAAGACACTATCGGACAGTTTTTCTTACCTCTTTTGAACGCCCGTTTCAAAGCTTTTGTAAGTGTTTTCTCACAAAGTTTCCTTCATGAAAGTTGTTTGTTTTGGACTCTAGTTTACGAGGATATCTTATTCATTCCATTTGGAGATCATTTTATTGGTAAAAAGTTGTTTAGACTCCATAAAGGTCATTCTGGGCGATAAACTGGAGAGTGTTTTATTTTGGAGTTTTTGACTAAGCTAATGAATAGATCTTGGTCTAAAATTTTTATGGAGTACTGTTAACATGTGTATATGATTATTGGTTGAGGATTTGTTGCATTACTAAAAGTTTTGGTGAAATAGTTTCTTAGGTCTATAAACTTAGAAATCGGAAGAGGCAAAACAATTTCTATTTTGAGAAAGTTTAAATCTTTTATGGTTTAATCTTATTCCAATGGTTTTGATATTTTTATTGGAAGATCCTAAGCCTCTTATATACATGTTAAAATGTTATTTTGAAGATATTTGATGTTAGTTTCGAAGATATGAAATTTTATGCAATGAGGTATTCAGTTAGGCCAAAGTGATGATGTTCTTGGCTAAATTTATGTTTTGGTTGATGTTTAACCATGTGATCTTGAGTTTGATGCTTGGATCTGTTTTAGAACATCTTTTTAAACCATGTGATGTTTTGATTTGAAGATCACATCTTTATAAGTCATGGATCAATGGTTGATCAAAACAAGTTAGAAACAAAATTCTGTTTTGAACTTAGAAGAAAAACCAAAAAGTTCAAGTATGGTCTTAGTGATTTTGATGACTTTTGTTCATGATTCAAAACATGATTAATCTTAGGAATATGTTATGAGTATAGTAGAAGAAAAATTTTGGTTTAATCATGAGTTTTGAAATTTGAAAGAATTACAACAAAATCAAGGGAAATAGCCTTGTAAGTTTCGGACCTATAGAGTTTTAATGGTTGTGTTTAGTTTTAAATTTTTTTTGAATTGATATTTGAGCTTAGGACAAAATGTACATAAGGTATATAAATTTTGGTGATTTTTGGAGTTAGGATGCAAAATCCTTAAGTTAGGGGTAAAATAGTCATTTTCCCACATGTAGAGGGTAAAATGGTAATTTTACTCGAAGTTGATATTTCTCCATATTCCTAATTGTTAGTGATTAAGTTCTAATTTTTAGAAATCGCTACTTTCAGTTTCTTGTGATCGCACTTAAGTTTTGTCTCGAAGCGCAAGGATCAAGGTAAGTTAGCTTTTAACTTACTATCAATTTAATGTGTATGTGTGATAAGTAAGAGAACTAAATTGTATGTATGCATGTTATCATATGTGTCATGCCAAGTCATTACATATTTATCTGTTACACAGAATTTATTCTGTCATGAATTATTCATCTGTACACAAGATATTCTATCATGTATTGCTATACCTTGCAAGTATGTCATGTCAAGTTAAGTATGCCATATGTTACATGTATTTCATGTCACGTAATATTCACTGTCACATGTCATGTCATGTTACTAAATGTTGTTTGTTACATGTCATACCAAGTTATAGAATATTGTCTGTTACATGTAAGTCATGTTACGTAATATTTTCTGTTATATTTATATTTCAAAGTATGTCATGTTTGTCGTTTTACGTTCATGTCACGTTACGCTACGTCAGGATTTCTATCTTTTATGTCATGTTTATGTCATGTTCATGTTACGTCACGTTACGAAATATCATGTATGCCAGTTAAGTTATTCATGTCAATCATGACCCTAAGCGCTAGGATGGGGTAATATCCTAGTGGAACTCCTTTGTTCACGCTGGAGTGTCTAAATAGGTGTGAAATTCCTTGGATTGACAAAGTACAGTCAACAGGTTGCGAATGGGGCCTAATTAGCTGGTCACCGGAGCACGCCAGACACTAACGCCGATGGTGCCACACATTATGTTACGTGTGTCCATAGCAAGTGTGGCACAAACAAATAAGTCATGGGGCCACAACAACTGTGGAGCATGAAGTATGGGGCCACAACAACTGTGGAGCATACACTACGTGAGACACAGCAATTGTGACACGTAGAATATGTGGGGCCACAACAACTGTGGAGTACGTATTAATGCACTCACAGCTGGTATAGAAACCTGTGATGTGATGCGGTAATCGGCAGAGACACACGGCTCAAGAAGACTTGTGTAGCACCCATATGGTCATTTTAATGATTAAGTCTATTGAATAAGATTCCAAGTTCAAGTCATGTTTCATGTTATGTTATGTTCAAGTTTACGTTCATGCAATCATGGTAATCCCATGAGACAAGAATATGTTTCAAGTTCATGTTATGTTATGTTCACGTTTACGTTATGTTCCAAGTTCACATTTATGTTATGTCATGCTCAGGTTCATGTTATGTTTCAAGTCCATGTTATGTTTCAAGTTCACGTTCATGCTATATTTCAAGTCTATGTTATGTTTCAAGTCACGTTCATGCTAAACTTCAGTTTCAGTTTAAGTTATGCCAGTTATGTTATGTTGTATGTCAAGTTATGCTATGTTGTATGTCAAGTTATGCTATGATTACTTATGATTTGATTATGCATTCATGCTTTTACTGTCATGCATGCATCATTAACCTGTGTGGAAGTTTCCTGTTAACTTGCTGAGATTTGTAATCAAATCTCACTGTGATAGTCCCAACTACCATTCCCCCTGAATGGTAGATCTTATTACAGGATCTGAAGGAGAATCAGGAATCGACCAACTGGAAACTGTCGACTAAGCGACGATGCGACGTAGGTGTTAGTACAGTAGTTACCTCAGATTACTACTTGTATTTGTGGAGTTCAATCTCCATCACTCTTTTGATCACAACCATTTTGGACTAGTGTTGTGATATCATTTTTTGAGTATGTCATTATGTATGAAGTATGTTTTAAGTATTTGAGATATTTCAGTTTGGTGCATAGTATTGCTGAAGAAAAAAAAGTTATCCGCTGCGAATATTGCATTTTATTTGACATGAACGGGGGGGGGGGGGGCAGGTAACCTTTTGTTGCATGTCTCGACGCTTCAAATGTTCGTCCGATCCCAAGTGGAATTTGGGGGCGTCACATTCACCATGGTGTACGGACCGTTGGAGTTGCGATAACTAGCAGGCACACGCAGTGCTTAGGGGAGCCGTGTTGTGTCCACCATGTGTAATAAAAACAAGGCAATGAGCTCATATGATATAGATCACGTGATATGAGTCATGTGATAAGATACAATATGAAATGATCAACACGAAAATGATGTCAAATATATTTTTCCGAAATGTCTAAAAGATTCTGTTACATGTCTTTTGAAAATGGTCAAGTGCATAAGTCAAATTTTGGTTACGTCATGTGTCAAGTACATGTTCATGCATGAATTCCACGGTTTTCCATTTGTATGCTTATCTTATTCATTGTATGTTGTATGTTTACTTGCTAACATTTCTCGAACTCTCATTGTGATAATTTCCACTACCATTCCCCACCCGGAATGGTAGAAGTTGTGACAAGTCTAAAAGATCACCCCCATTGTGAAACGCAAGAGGACTTCGGTACCCCTGACCAACAAGGAGGTACCGAAGAACAATGAGAGCTTGTCAGAGCCCTCCTTATTGGATAGGAATATGGAACGCCGACCGATTCATTTATGAGGCACTACAACTCATTCAAGAGCTGAAGAGATTAAGGAATCGGGACAATTATCGATTTTTGGAGAAAAGGAAGAAGCCCGACTAGTTTCAGGAAAAAACAAAAAGATGGACCGTTTTCCTGTGACAGGAAATATGTTTTGGATGAACTAAGGCATTTTGTGATCGGTCCCTTTGTTTTGGGGGAAAAGGTTTTTTTTTTTTTTGGATACCCATGTTTTCGGAGACAATGAACATGTCTTTCATTGGCACTTTTGATATGAATGTTATATTTGTTTGGGTTATGCTTAGTCTTACGGTACCATGTGCTAAGACAATTGCTTTAGGCGTTGCCTAGTTTCATACGAACTTTACATTTTTCGTTGCATTATTTATTGCATATTACTAGTGTATGTAGGTGCATTGCATCTTATCTGTCATGTACAAGATGTATGTAGCATTGTGTTGCATGTCTCAACATTTCAGTCACCATCCAATCCCAAGCGGGGGCAGGGGCGCCACAGAGCATGGTATCAGAGTAATCACGTCTCTGGGTAAACTCACATATTGTCCTAGGAAAACATGGTACCACCCAATTAGGTTTGAGATATATAGTTATAGGCTTGGATCTTATAGCTATAGGCTGGAATCTTGGAGGAAGTGAAAATATTAGGAAGAAACGCGTGTAGGGTCGCAAATGTAAGTTGAAGAAAGATAGCCTTTCCCTAAGAAGGAGACTGACATAAGCTAGTTTTTGTATGTTTCCAGAGAAGGAAATAACCATGGTACGAAACCGACATGAGGATACTTTTCTGAGACATAGAGATCAGGAGGCTGGAAATCCTCTACTTGAAGGAGGATGGATAGGCAATAGCGAAAGCTATTCACTAGATGACTAAGGTAGTGCGTAATCAGATAGCGCAAGGGCAGAACGTTAGGCAAGAACTTCCCAGAGGAGGAAATAAAAAATGTTAGGACGGAGGAATATCCTGGTGGAACTTCTCTATCTACTCTGGAGTGCTTAAGAACTGAGTGGTAACCCCTGGGTCGACAAAGAACCACTGGTGTGCCTCAAATGAATCTTTTTGAAAATGATGCTGGAGCAAGGTAGCACCTAACGTTAGTGGGTGCCAAGACTAAGGCAAATAACTTGATGAAGTACTGTTGTGTTATAATGAGTATGAATAAGACATATTCACCACGGTGTACAGACTGTTGATGGTGCAGTAACTAACAAAAACACGCGGTGCTTAGGGGAGCCGTGTTGTGTTATAAGAACAAGGCAATGAGCTCACATGATACGGATCACGTGATATGAATCATGTGATATGATATGATATGAATCACATGATAAGATACGATATGAAATGATCAATACGAAAATGATGTCAAAGATGTTTTTTTGAAAAGTCTAAAAGATTTTGTTACATGTCTTTTGAAAAATGTCAAGTGCATAAGTCAAGTTTTTATCACGTCATGTGTCAAGTACATGTTCATGCATGCATTCCACAGTTTGCCACTTGTATGCTTATGTTATCCATTGTATGTTATATGTTTATTTGCTAAGATTTCTCCAAATCTCAATGTGGTAGTTTTCACTACCATTCCCCACCTAAAATGGTAGAAGTTGTGACAGGTCTAGAGATAATGATGGGAACCAAGGTGGGTCTAGTCTTAAAGATCCTCTGCAACTTCTAGATGGGCCAATTACAAGATCAAGAGCTAAGAAGATCACGAAAGCAATGCAAGGATTGGTGTAATCCACTAAAGACGAGTATAGCAAGAACCAAATATTGATACAAGCTATGGAAGAGTGCAACATAAATTAGGGCCTATTATTATGATTATGTGATTGAAGGCCTTAGACTTGTTTATTTTATTAGTTATAGGAATTAGTCTAGAATAATTAGGCTTAGGGATGCTTGGCCCACATATATCTTATTTCTTATGAATCAGAGATTTTGGGAAGGCCTTGTATTTTGGCCAATAGCTTATTTGGAAAGTTACTTTTTAGGAACTAGGATTTCAAGAGGTTACTGTAGCGTTATAGTAGCCACGATACTATAGCCGCGGCACTGTTCATCTAGGGGCATTTTGGATAAAAGGGGCATTATGTTAGTTAGGGTTTTAATTAGGTTTTGGTTTAAATACTCTTTATAGCCTCAAGTTAAGAAGTTTATGAAATTTGATAAATTTATTCATTGTGAGTTGAGTTTTACTCCTCTTGTTCTTAATTGAACTTTTGAACTTATCAAAGGTAAATCACAACCTTTGTAGCGTTCTTACTTTGTAATCTGGGTTCTTGAGATGGGTTCTTCAACGGGTCTAAGTTTTAAAATAATCTAAGTTCTTTAAACGAGTTCTCATCGAGTCTAGATTTTCATACATTGACTTGATTTTGACTTTCTTGGGTGAGTTTTCAAACTGATTGTGAGTTCAAGGGATTTTATTTCTGCGGGTTCATATCATTTGGTATTCAGAGCAAGATTTTCAATCAGGTCTGATTCTATCTTTTAACTATTATATCTTTAATTTTGATTCTAGGGTTTCATTGTTCTAAGGTTGTAAAAAAAAAATTGAAACAAAAAGTAGGCTGCCGAAATTCTTAGGGTTTTTTGGTTTGGCTGAAATTTACATCTCCTAGGGTTTCAAAATTCTAGGGTTTCTTGTATCTCTAAATTTGCCAATTGCTTGAAGTGTCGTTCTATTGATTATCTTCTATTTTATTGTCAATTCTTGTGTGTTTGAATTCAATTGCTTGATTTTCACAATTGAATATTGTTGTTTGTGATTGAATTAGAGAAAAGAAGAGAAAATAAAAAAAGGAAAAGAATAAAAAAAGAATAAAAGAAGAGGAAGAATAAAAGAAAAGGTAGCATATTCAAAAGTTGCTGCATAGTTACAACAAAGAGAAAGAAAAAAATTTGTTGATTAAGCTTTATCATCAAAGGGGCTGAATACATCTTTCTAGTTGGTATCTTGTTTTGTAGTTACTCTTTCCTTCATATAAATTTCTCGAGTCTCGAGTCATTTTATTACTTCCATGTTTATTGTTCTTCTTTCTTGGACCTAATTACCAGTTGGGATAAAACAAGGTTGCATTGTCTTGATTGTCTTATTTTAATTCAACTAGTTCTTAAAGAACTTGAGCAGGAAACCTATTGAGATAAAAGGCAAGAGAGTGTGAGATTTTTATCGGGAAAAAGCCAATTAAGAGTGAAGCACGAGTGAAGTGCCATTATTCGAGTGTAAACACGTAAGGGAGTGTGTGAGGTTTTCCACTAACATTCTTTTTGTACAACACATTATGATGTCTCATAGGAGTGACTCATCACCAAAGGGGAGGGCAGATAACTCATCCTTTGTGTTGCAAGTCATGCAACAACAGTTTGAGCGGTTGAACTTGGTGTTGGGTGAAGTGAGGGATATGATGAATAATGAAGATGCGGTAATTAGAAATCTACAGGGCATGAGAGATAGGAGGCAACGTGAGTCATGTGTTGAAAATGGATATGAGAATGAAGAGTAAGGTGATTCTCTTGTTACCAGGCATGCACTCAATACACAAATTAAGATGGATGATATAGAGCAGTAGAGCAAGAACCTTTTTATACTAGATGCCACATCAACAACAAGATATGTAGTATGATCATTGATTTGAGGAGTTGTATTAATTTGGCTAACACTACTTTAGTTGAGAAATTGAATTTACCTACCTTGAAACACCCAAGACCATACAAGTTGCAGTGGTTGAGTGATTGTGGGGAGGTTAGGGTAAATAAGCAAGTGCTAGTTTCTTTTTCAATTGGAAAATACCAGGATATGGTCCTTTGTGATGTAGTGCCTATGCATGCTGACCATATTTTGTTGGGGAAACTGTGGCAGTATGATAGGAAGGTGATCCATGATGGGTTAAGGAGCATGTATAGTTTTGGAAATGATGGAAAAAAATCAAACTTGCTCCTTTAACTCCAACATGGGTCCATGGGGACCAATTGAAACTCAAAAGTGAGGTTGCTCAAAAAAGAAAGAGTGAAAATGAGAATGATAAAAAAAGAAAGAGTGAATGAGAGTGATCAAAGAGACAACAATACTAGGCAAAGATACATCAAGTTCGTTAGTATTAAGACTCGCCTTAGCATAAAAACTCACTTTTCTTTTTGTTTTTCTCTCAGTTTCTTCACTCTCTCTTTTCTTTCCAATCTCTTTTTCTTTTTCACTCTCTTTTTCCCTTTCACACTCTTTTTTCTTTCCACTCTCTTAGTATCTGTCACTCTCTTTTTCTTTATCTTTTTTTGTACTCTCGACCTCACAATTTTTTTTTAACTTATTCTCTATTTTTCTTGAGGTCTCAGTCTCATCATTTTCTTTCTCTCTCTCAATTTTCTCTCTTTCTCCATTTCGACCTCACTATTTCCTCTTTTCTCAATCTCACATTCACTTTTGCTTTTTACCAGGTGCGACAATTCCTACCCGACCTTTCTTTGAAGAACATGAGTCCTTGACACACTTGAATTGATAAGGTAAGTTGTTGACTAGAATGCATGCTAAGTGGGAGGACTGTATTGAGACTTTTTCTCATGTATTCAAATATACACAAGGTATGAAAAATTTTATGGTTGATGCTTTAGCAAGAAAGTATGTCATTGTCTTCATTTTAGATGCAAAATTGTTGAGACTTGAATATGATAAGGAATTACATGCTAATGATGATGACTTTACTAGTGTGTGTGGAACATGTGAGAAAGTATCGTTTGGTAAGTTCTGTAAACTAGATTGGTACTTGTATAGAGAGAATAAATTTTGTGTGCCTACTAGTTTTATGCGTAAGTTGCTTGTGTATGATAGATATGGTGGTTTGTCGGGTAACTTTGGTGTAAGGAAGACTTTCAATGTCTTGCATGAACGTTTGCGGGAGTATCATTTGCCTTTCATTGAGTTTGTATATAATTGGAGTGGTCATTTTGGTGTAAATAAGATTTTAAACGTGTTGCATGAACGTTTATGGGAGCATTATTTTCCATTTATTGACTTGTTGTATGAACGTTTGCTTGAGTATCATTTGCCTTTCATTGAGTTTGCATATAATTGGAGTGGTCATTTTAGGGTGAGGAAGACTTTAGATGTGTTTCATGAACATTTGTGGAAGTATGGTTTTCCATTCATTGAATTTACATATAATTGGAGTGTTCATACTACTACTAAATTTTCACCTTTTGAAATTGTTTATACACTTAATCCATTTACTCCTTTAGATTTAATGCCTTTACCAGTTGATGACAGAAGTAGCTTGGATGGACTATTCCAGATTCTTAAACAAATTAATGATAATGCATATCAAGTGGATCTTGCAGGTAAGTATCATGTTTCTGCTATCTTCAATGTTATTAACCTCTTTCCCTTTGATCCATGTGGCGATTCGAGGTCGAATCCTTTTGAAGAGAGGGAGAATAATGGGAACCAAGGTGGGCCTAGTTTTAAAGATTCTCTTCAACTTCCAGATGGGTCAATTATAAGATCAAAAGCTAAGAAGATCACGGAAGTAATGCAAGGATTGGTGCAATCCACTTAAGACGAGTCTAGCAAGAACCAAATATTGATACAAGCTATGGAAGAGTGCAACACAAATTAGGGCCTATTATTATGATTATGTGATTGAAGGCCTTTGATTGTTTATTTTATTAAAGGGGCTTATTTTATTAGTTATAGGAATTAGTCTAAAATAACTGGGCTTGAGGATGCTTGGCCCACATATGTCTTATTTCTTATGAACCAGGGATTTTGTAGCCTTGTATTTTGGCCAATGGCTTATTTGGAAAGTTAATTTTTAGGAATCAAGATTTTATAGTAGCCGCGACACTGTTAATCCAGGGGCATTTTGGATAAAAGGGGCATTATTTTAGCTAGGGTTTTAAATAGGTTTTGATTAAAATACTCTTTGTAGCCTCAAGTTAAGAAGTTTATGAAATTTGATGAATTTATTCATTGTGAGTTGAGTTTTACCACTCTTATTCTTAATTGAACTTTTGAACTTATCAAAGGTAAATCACAACCTTTGTGGCGTTCCTCATTTGTAATCTGGGTTCTTGAAACGGGTTATTCAACAGGTCTAGATTTTAATATAATCTAGGTTTTTGAAACGAGTTCTCATCTAGTTTAGATTCTTTATCTATTGACTTGATTTTGACTTTCTTGGGTGAATTTTCAAATTGATTATGGGTTCAAGGGATTTTATTTCCGCGGGTTCATATCAGATCACCCCATGGTGAAACGCAAGAGGACTAGGGTACCCCCGACCAGCGATGAGGTACCAAAGAACAATGAGAGCTCATCGGAGCCCTTCTTATTGGATATGATACAAAACGCCGACCGACTCATTTTCGAGGTATTGCAACTCTTTAACGAGCTAAAGAGATTAAGGAATCGGGACAAGGATCGATTTTTGGAGAAAAGGAAGAAGCCTGACTAGTTGTGAGAAAAAAAAATGAGGGGCCGTTTTCCTATGAGAGGTAATATGTTGTTTTGGATGAACTATGGCCTTCTATGATCAGTCCCTTTGTTTTGGGGAATTTTTTTTTTATTTTTATATTGTGACATCCTAGACTTTGCCAAGTCCCCATTCATATTTTTATTTAGATATTATTTTAGGTATTGGATCCTGCTAGGTGTTAGAGTAATGCCGTGAGATATGTTCTATTTATTTGGACTTTAGAATCTTAAGCATAAGAGCCCGCAAAAGAAAGAAAAGGAAAAAGCCAACAAAAGCCTATGTGGATTTCGGCCAACCAAGCAAGGATTAGAGTTTGGATGCCCAATGTTGATTACTAAGGATAGAGAAGGCACCACATGGAATGAGAAAATCTTTTTGTTTTTCTAGAAGCTCATGATTTGAAACCTAGGAAAGTAGCAAAGTGTGACATTTGTCCAACATGCAAAGAGGTTCTAGTAGGAAGTGAGTGGATGAGACAAAGAGAGAGGATTCGGCTACTTTGGGAACACGCCATCCCTCACCAACCTAGTGCCACTTGTCCTTCATGCACAAGTGTGCTTTTTAGATACAATGAACATGGACGTGAAAATGGGAAAAAGGCGAAAGAGAAAAATTAGGGTTTGGGATGAAGGCCCTAGTCTTACACGCCACCCATAGATTTTGTCAAGTTCCAAGACGATTACAATGATTTGAGAGAAGAGGAAGAGACAAAGGCATATAGGGTTTCAATTTTTGAGGTCATACACCCACATGCAAAGGCCAACCACCTTGGTTGACACTTGTCATGCATGGGAAGGAGTTCCAAGAAGGAGTTTTGCTTGGGAATAGGAAGAGTCATGATTCTAGAAGATTTTGGTGAAGGAAGAAGAAGGGGGCAACAGCTTGGGCAAGGAATCTCAAGGGGCACATGCCACCTACCACCTAGGGAAGACAAAAGATCATTCTTAGGAAGATATAGGGTTTTCGGCAACCACAAGGCCCAGACACACCTCACTTGCCACATATCAACCATGCACTACAGAGAAATCCAAGAAGGATTTAGGGTTTTTATATTGACTCTTATGCCCCTCAGTGCTTTACATCTAGACAAGAGAGGAAGGGCTTTTTGGGAAGAGAGAATTTAGGATGAGGAGAGAGGGAAGTGCACGCCACCCACCAGTGTCCTTTAGCATTTCTTATGTAACACCATCATGGGGAAGAGCAAGGGTCATTTTTGGCCAAGGCACCGAGTGGCATCCATGCTTTTGTCCTTTGGTTTTCCAAGGAAGGGAGAGGCACCTATAAAAGGGGGGAGCTGAATGTGAAGGGTCCTTTTTGGACAAATTTCCAGATTTGCTTCCTGCACCCATTCAGCCACATCATAGCACTCTCTTTAGTTTTCATTTTCTCAAGTTTTCTTACAAACCAAACACCACCATTACTCTTTAAGCACTATTTCAAAAATCACCAAGGATTTCTTCTACACCATTCGAGAAGAAAGGAAGCACAAGGAGGTAAGAACCATCTCACTATTTCTTGCACATACACGCATGGCCAAGAGGAAAAAAAACACCAACAAAGTTTCGATTCTAGGGTTTCCCACACAAACACACACGTTCACTTGGGGAACTAGGGTTTTTCTTCAAGGGGAAGAAGTGACCTGAAGCATTTTCTTGCCTTGAGCAAGTGAGCTTGAAACTTTGGAGAGGAGGAGAGCCACAACCATCACATGTAGAAAAGCTAGAGTTTTATCCTTGAGAGATTTCAGTTTTTGGAGTTTTCTTACCATATAAGATGATTTCACTAAACCTTAAACACAACACTCACACTCACCTTTGAGAGTGGGGTTTTTCTCCTAATCTTGTCTAATGATTCTTAACATGCTTTTTCAGATTGTTGCTATTGTATTCGTTGAATTTTTGTAAGTAAACCTTCAACCTACACTTGTTAACACTTGTATATATATATTGTGAACTAGTGTTTGATTATTCTTGTTTGAATCTAGTTTCTCTTGTATTGTATGTACTCGGTTTTCATTAGGAAGATATGATGCCAATGTTGTGGGGATTATTGGTTGAATCTTATCTTCTATTATGCTATGTTTTGGTTTCGGTTTATACATGTAAAAGTGCTTTGTTTGCTAATAAGATCAATCAAAGTAGAAGAATGAAAGCATGTGTTGTGAGGATGAGAAGTTTTGTTTTGAGGACCTATATGAATCGACCAAGGCTAGATTTAGGGTTTTCAAATCTGTTTTAGGCTTCGTTGATCATGAATCAGGTATGTTTATGCATCTTCATCATGTGATTGCATGTTCTAATGATTCCAAGCCTTATCACAAGATGCATGTTGCAACTTAGTGTTATATGTCTCGATTTTTGCATCTTTATTGAGTATGAGAGGGTGTAGCATCATAAGTTCATGTCTCATCCATTCGGTATGTATTTTCGAAAGAAGAGTCAAGGCATGTTTTGTCAAGACTCCAAATGCCAGGATAAGGAAATGCCTTAGTGGAACTCATTGTCCACTCTGGAGTGCTTAAAGTCGAGTGGAGACCCCTATGTCAGTAAGGTACAGTCGACGGGTCTTCAATGGTTCCTTATGGAAAGGATGTCGAAGCGAGATTGAACCTAAAGCTAGTGGGTGTCATACGGTGAAAGAGAAATAAGCGAACTGCCGTAATGAATATGTTTAAGAATATGACGTGAGGTACCCAACTATGTGTTATAAGAAATGATTAAGGCGTTTGAGTTCTATGACATGATATGATATGATATGTTATGATATGTCATGATATGAGGTGACATGAAATGATATGATACAATCATGATATGGCATGATACGTTATGATAAGAAATGACATGATATGTTATGACAAGAACAAGAACCCGAGCTCAAACGATATGAACATGTGTTAAGAGATTAAAAGATGAAAAGATGTTTTAAACGATATGAACATGTCCATGCATTTATTTGTGGTTTGCTCTTATATGCTTGTGATATCAAGTGTATGTTGCATGTTTACTTACTGAGCTTTCTTGAAATCTTATTGTAGTAGTTTTCACTACTATTCGCCACCCGGAATGGTAGAAGCTATTACAAGTACCCAGATACTATAGAACCATGAACAGAGGACACAATGATAGAGGACGAGTTCACTGTGAAGGCTCGTCATAACTTTACTACCGACATTTTGAAGTACACGGCACTACTTCTCTAGAAAATATTAGCTAGCCTTAGCAAGGCCGAGTTCGATACTATGCTTATCGACTCAATAAAGAACTCAACATTTTGGTGGAATATGGACTAAATATTAAGTTGCATTAAGCGAGCTAGTGAGACCATTGTTGAAGGGATTTAAGACTTCTAGTCCTCGAGACCCATAAGTCACATAGAATCTTTTTGTGTTTAACTTAAGATGGAGCTGTAGTAGTGGGGAGATTGAGAACCTAAGAATGTTTTTGTGGTCAAAGATATGTCTTAAAATGGTCCCGTGTTTTGGGAGACTTTTGAAAACAATATCTATTTTAAGAGTACTTTAATGAAATTCAAACTTTTGGGATGCTTACACTTCGGTACCATGATTATTACATTACCACCAGTCCTATGTAGTTAAAAGAATTTTTTAGCTGCGAGTTACTGCATACTACTACGTTTGTAGTGCATTACATCTTATCTGTCATGTACGAGGGGTATACAGCCTTGAGTTACATGTCTCGATACTTCAGTCACGGTCCAATCCCAAGTTGGGGCTGGAAGCGTCACATATACCCATGTTTTAGGAGACAATAAACATATTTTTCATTGGTACTTTTGATACGAATGTTATGTTAAAGGCAATGTTTAATCTTACATTTTTCATTATATTATTTATTGCATATTGCTAGTGTACATAGGTACATTGCATCTTATATGACATGTACGAGGGGTATGTAGTCTTGTGTTGCATGTCCCGATATTTCAATTACTGTCCAATCCTAGCGGGGGCTAGGGGCGCCACACAGCAAATTAATTCAAGCCTTTGTAGTATATTCTTCTCACCTCATTAATCTGCATTAGGTGTAGATATTGTATTTGACGCCTGCATAGAGTTTTCAACCTCCCAAACAAGTTCTATACATAAAAGAAAACAAAATAAATTATATAAATTTACATAACATATAGATCATAAAAGATATAAAAGGAAGTAAGTTTGTTACATATCCATATCTAATTGCTTCTCAAAATTCTCTACCTCATCCATTAAAATCCTAAGTCTGATTGGAGTAGAAGAAGAACGAAGCCAATTATGTGCACAAATGAGACCCTCAACCATCATCGGAGATAAACTCCTTCGGAAAGGATCAAGTACACAACCCACTGTGCTAAATGCAGATTCAGAGGCCACTATAGATACTGGTATTGCAAGTACATCGCGTGCAACTTTTGAAAGTACGCGATATCTAACTGAATTAACCTTCCACCAATTTAGAATGTCAAAACTCGTATCGTGTTCCTCACAACTTTCAACTAAGTATCTATCAACCTCTGACTTGCTTTCCAAAGAGTTTTCCGACTGTAACCATTGCTTAAATAAGGTCAATCTCTATGCCTTCATATCCTCAAATCTACTAACTGTAGGGTTTACATCTTCACGTGGGGAACTTGTGCACTGTTGTTGTTGACCAGAACTGTTTCGTTCTTCATGTTCAACGAATGCCTCATACATGCAGGTTAAAGCCTTTTTCACCTTCCAACTCAAATCAACCGATTTTTTAATATCATAGACATACATTGATTCCAATACAAAGTCAAGATATCGCATCTTGTACTGAGGATCAAGTATAATCTCAACATACAACATATTCAGATTATCCATGTTACCCCTAACGAACGATTAAGTTTAAGATGTGGGCACAACGTCGAACTTGTAAGAATTCATGTTCCAAAACAGTGGCCCTCCTATACTTTTTTTTTTTCAAATAAGAAACTGCTCCGTTATTAGAACTTGTATTATCAAGAGTGATTGCAAGTACTTTCGGTCGCTCTCAATCATGCAAGCACATCTCTATGGCCCTATCAAGTGTATCACCCTTGTGATTTTCAACCAAAGGAAAAGAAAGAATCCTTTTGTATAGATTTCAATCATCATCAATAAAGTGTGTAGTGAGACACATATAATTGAGATTTTGCACAGATGCCCATGTGTCCATGGTGAGGGAAATCCGTTGCCCTTAAAAAGCACTTCTCAACTTATTTTTTTCCCTCATATACACACTATAATCCTTCAGAACCGTAACACGAGATGGATTCCCTACCCACTTAGGGCAAACAACAAGCACAAACTTCTTGAAACCCTTCCCTTCAATGAACTAAAGGACAACTCATCAACTAAGGCTTGTCTGCAAGCCTCAACACTAAATGCTATGGGAATAAATCCCCCACTACCACTTCCTCCATCCGCCTTCCAACCGGAGTACTTTGGGACTTATCCGTTTTATTAAACGATCATTTCTTACATTATTTTTCAATGTGATACTTCATGGACTTTGTACCATTGGTCTTCGTATCGCATGCATACGAAGCACTACAGTAATTACATGCAGTCGTAGGTTTAGTTGGATCACCTTTTGGTATTCTTGTAAAGTGATCCCAAGCCATTGACCTAGCTCTACCACTAAGTGGTCCACTAACACTCAATTTAGTACTTACATTGGCTGGAAGTGGAGGAATGCCTTGTGTTGACTTGTTCACATCATCTATAGTAGAGTCTTTAGGAATCGTTTCTTTTGTAGGGTGAGGGCGGTCCATCTAAAAAAATAATCAAACAAAAATTAGATTAAATACAAAGTCAAGATTCGAGAAGAAAATGAGAAGCTTCAGCCTAAGATGTGTGTTGGTGTGCATTTTGAGTGTGTTGGTGTTGTTCCCAGAACCAGATTCAGGGCCATTTTGGGTCCAAAGATCAAAACATTCGCTTGAGCTAGGTGTCAAGCGCCTATCGAGTGGACGTTTAGGGTAGGCACTTGCTTGAGCTGACTGTCAAATGAGTGTCAAACGAACTCACGGTTTGGCCTCTCGCTCGAGCTAACTGTCGAGCGGGTGTTGAGCAAACTCATGGGTTGGCTTCTCGCTCGAGCCAAGGTCGAGCCATAGTAGAGCAGAGTCGAGCTAAGGTTGAACAAATGTCATTATTTCATATAAAACTTTAACAGAGAAAGAGGAAAAGTCATGGAACTTATGTTATCAGTTAACTCAATAAGATACCTATGAGACATATTTCACGTAAGCGGGGAAAAAGGATTGAATATCAAATTTAACCAGTTCAAAAAAACGATGATTATAACTAGGGATGATGAAGAGCCCCAAAATGTGCATATTTAACCAAGAACCTATTAGTTCTATCATTCCCAATACAATACTCAAAACTATTGCATCCAAAAAAAAAGGGCAAAGAGAGCTTCACAGAGACAAAATTCACAGCAAATGCAGCTCACCCCGATACTCTATGCCAAAGAGCCCTATTCAAAGATTAAGTGTAATCACTACACTATAAATATGTAAACCTATTCATAGAGAAATTTCACTACATTGGTAGAAATGCGAGAAAAGAAAATGAAAGAATCAAGATTGTACCTTAGGTCTTTGGGGGCAGGGGCTACGATGGTTTTGGAAAGGGGAGGGGATGCGACGGAGGGGCTGGAGAGGTGAGGGAATGCGATGGAGGGGCTGCGGTATGCTTTGCTAGGGTTTTGATGTTTATGTGAGAACTGAGAGGGAGTGTGAGAGAGAATGGGAAGGAATCAGGATTCGGGGGGAGGGGGGATTTCCTATTCTAAATTATGTTGAAACAACGGTGCCATTTGGAATGAAAATAATCCTAAACGGCACCATTTCAGTAGATAGGCTATTTAAAAAAAAATGAGTTGCGTTGTTTCACGCAACTCAGTTTTGTGTCATTTCACACAACTCTTTTTTAGTTTTGCTTCCCACTAGATCTAAACGGTGCCGTTTAGGTCCAATTTTTCACTGAACGGCGTCGTTCACATGATGGGAACTAAGGTGGGCCTAATCTTAAAGATATTTTGCAAGTTCCAAATGGGTCAATTACAAGTTCAAGGGCTAAGAAGATCAATGAGGCAATGTAAGAATTGATATAATCCACTTGGGACGAGTTTAGCAAGAGCCCAACATTCAAGATGGGCTTAAAGAATGAAAATTCAGTTTTGATTTATTTGGTAAGCTATGGAAGAGGCAACAACATGACTTAAAGGCTTTGGGCACTTGAAGGCTTTCAACTTGTTTAATTCATTTAAATGACTTATTTTATTAGTTTATAATAATTGGGTTTATTATAAGAAGCACTTAAGGAGGGCCTATGCAAGGGCATGTTGGGAAATTTATTATTTTGTTGAACTAGGGTTTCAAGAAGTAATGTAGCGAATTAGGGTTTCAAAAGTACTGTAGCCGAGTTACTGTAGCGTCGTACTGTAGCCACGACACTATTCACTCAGGGATATTTTTGAAAGATGGGACATTATTTTGGCTAGGGTTTTAATTAGGTTTTTGTTTAAATACTTTTTATAGCCTCATTTTAATAAGTTTATGAAATTTGATGAATTTATTCATTGTGAGTTGAGTTTATCTCCTCTTATTCTTGATTGAACTTTTCAACTTATCAAAGGTAAATCACAACATTTGTGACTTTCCTCCTTGTAATCTAGGTTCTTGAAATGGATTCTTCAACTAGTCTAGATTTTAATATAATCTAGATTCTTGAAACGAGTTCTCAACGTGTCTAGATTCTCCATCCATTGACTTGATTTTGACTTTCTTGGATGAGTTTTCAAATTGATTGTAGGTTCAAGGGATTCCATTCCCGCGAGTATATATCATCACATCCTTCTGCACTTAAAAAGATTTCGTCCTCGAAATTTGCTTAGCTAACTATAGTTACTTCCAAAGGGCTCATCAAGCTAATAATCTTTGCCTCTACTTCCATAAGTTCTAGTATTAGCACGATTAGTTCATTCAATAGTACATCACGCCTAAAGCCTCAAGGCAAGCCATGCAGTGCAAAAGTCTCCACTCGACAAGAAACTAATAAACAACACCCCATGGATCCTAATGCTTCATTACCTTAAAAAATAGGTTATACTATCCATCGAATGATGCCTAAGCTTCAACTTCCAAGCCACTATTGTACACCACACTTTGGTGACCTATCAGTCTCTTCTCAAGTTAACCATCAATGTCCATAATTCCCCCAACCGAACGTTCAATTTCCAAAACCGGTGTATCTCAGTTCAGTTTCAAAATTTGTCCAAAACTAAATCCAATCGGACTGGCTACACCCCTACTCCCACTCACCTAGTGACCATCCAGGAATGTATTTACACCAATTACACAACTGCAAGTTAATTAGAGAACAAATATATGGATGCAAGTTACCCAAATAGCCCGCAAAGAAGTTATTGGAAGCGCACAATCCGAGTCAGCTTAATTTGGCCTGCCAAAAATTAAGCCTGTAGGCCCCGTTTGGATACAAAAACAATTTCATCTTATCTCATCTCATTTCATCATTACAGCTTTTCCTATGAGGGTAGTAATCCCCTAGACCTAGGCCGAACCGAACGAACGGGTCCAAGTCGCTTGAGTAACATGGGCCGAGACTAGACCAAATGGGGCCAGGCCAACCCAGAAGGCCCATAATGGGAAAAAGTAGAAGATGCGCCTTGCATCCAGTCAGAAGTATGGATTGCTCCTAACCACCCATGATCAAGGCGTCAGGGTAAAATCAAGGTGTCAAGAAAGGCCCTGACACCCAGGCGCTGAAAGCAATGCAGACGGAAGCGTCGACAATTCAATAGCAGGGTGTCAAGGACAACCCCCTACGCTCAAGTACTAATGGCAAGCTCGCCTGACCATGGCCATGCCACATTAAATGGAAGATAATGCCAAGCACGACATAGCCTGAACTGAGGTGTCAATGATCGCCACAATTAAGTGTGGGGCCCTGCCACCTGACAAAAGGCTGACACAGAATGCAGTAGGAGGGGGATGTGGACGACACCCCCATGACCTGGCTGATAGGTTTGGACGACACCTCCTCGAATCCCTTCATCAGAAGAACACATTGGCCAGTTATATAAACACCCTTGCACACCCTCTAGGGGCTCTCTCTCTAATTGAATATTTTTCTGTTGCACTTGCTTTGTCACCCTCTCCCAACAACTAACTAAAGTATCAGAGGTATCACAACGCCTTGAGCTCCCCATTCTCTATCTCAACCGAATCCAAGCCAAGCTTAGCAGCATGGAGTTGCCCAGGCTGTGAAACACTACATCAACATTCCTAAATTTCCATACAAATTATAATAAACAATTCAACTTTTTCAAATCTCAAAACAATAATAATATTAAAAAATAATATTTTAACAATGTTTTATTCAACTTTCATCCAAAACCATCTTATCTCATCTCACTATCCAAACAGGGCCTAAATTACTATCTCAATCCCTGGCCGATACATATTTAAAAACCCACAAGTACTCGGAGTTTCTACTGTGCATGTGTGTATGTGTGTGTGTGTGTTTTTTAATACTTTTCTAGTAGAGTAAAAACTTCTGGAGGGGTTTCTCGAAATATTCAAAATATCTTTCTGAAACAAGAAAGAGAGATGTAGCAAAAAACGAGTGGCAAAAATGTGGCGATAGGCAACAAGTTCATTAAAATTCCATGATCATTATATTTGAGGCCAATTTGTACAACACATTAACATGACCGGTTTCAACCCATTCAAACTTTTGCAAATGCATTCCCTTACTACTCCCACATTGCACTGCTTTAACTCCAAACAAATTGTAAAGATGAAACCCTAACAAAGAGAAGGAGTCGAAGGGTCTTGAATAAAACCTCTGTTTTATTTAAAAGATCAATTCCTTGTATTTGTGTAGTACAAAGGTGAACTGAAGTACAGTATTTATAGTATGTACAAATAAACTAATCATATGACAATCATGTGAACATAAAATAATTCATGATTAAAGATAGAGAGTAAATAGAATGTACTCTCATATTGGTTAAAAGGATGAAACTGTTGATGGCCAAGAGGTTTAGTCAGCACATCAGCAAGTTGATGATGGGAAGCCAAATGAAAGGTCTTAATAATTCTAGTTTGAATTTTGTCTCGAATGAAATGGCAATCCAATTCAATGTGCTTTGTTCTCTCATGGAAAACTAGGTTGGCAACAATGTGTAAAGCAGTCTAACTATCACAAAAAAGTTTAGCACTACTAGTACGTGAAACACCAAAATCAGATAAAAGAGTGGGAAACCAGATAATTTCACAAGTAGTAGAAGCCATGGATCTGTACTCAGCTTCTGCAAAGGATCTGGAAATAGTGTATTGTTTCTTTGTCTTCCAAGAAACTAAAGAATCCCAAAAAATAAACACAATAATCACTGGTAGATCGACGATTGTCAGGGCAAGAAGCCCAATAAGAATCAACAAAGGCCTTCAGGCACAAAGAAGTGGCAACTAGAAAGAAGATACCATGACCATGAGTGCCCTCTACGTATTGTAAAATTTTGTAGGCTGCTTGTAAATGGGGCTATCTTGGTGGAGCCATGTATTGACTGAGCCTATGAATAGAATATGACAAGTCTAGCGTGTCAATGTAAGGTAAAGAAGTCTACCTACAAGCCTACGATAGACAATAGGATCAAGTAATAAATCTCCTTCCTCCTTACTCCACTTGATATTTTGCTCCATAAAAAAGAAACAAGTTTAGAGGCAAGAAACCCAAGATCTTGAAAATTTTCCAAAGGGTATTTTCTTTGAGACAAAGAAATACCAGCAGGAGATCGAGCCACTTCTAAACCAAGAAAATATTTGAGTTTGCCAAGATCTTTAAGCTTGAACTTGTCATCAAGTAAAGACTTCAAGAGCTCAACAGACTTTAAGTCATTACTAGCTATGAAAATATCAACATAAACAAGGAGGGCAATAAAAGATGAGCACGTAATCTTGGTAAAAAGAAAGTAATCAACTTTAAATTGTTGAAAACTCATATTGAGAATAGAGACTGAACTTTGAAAACCATTATTGGAGTCCTATTTCAATTTATTCAACTTGCAAACTTTGGTTCCCTCTTTAATATTAAAACTAGGAGGTAAAACCATGTAAACTTCCTCAGATAAATCCCCATATAAGAAAGCATTATTGACATCAAATTGTGTGATATGCCTACCTTTCACAGCTCCAATAGCTAAAACAATTCGAACAGTAACCATTTTAGCAACATGAGAGAGTTTCAGAATAATCCAAACATTCTATTGGATATAACCCTTGGAAAAACAAAACAATTACAGTTTAACTTACGGAAGTAATAAATTTGCACACATCTTACACGAAAATTTAATCACTATTTTGGCTTTATATATTATTACGTAAGATTTACTTTACCGAAAAATAAATTACAATTGGTAGATCATATTAAACCTTATCAATGTATAAATTTTATTGTGCAAGGTTTATGTGAGAAAAATTCTCAGATGATTATAGCCTTGATGAAAACAGTAAAGAGTTGTTCTTGAAGAACAAGCATACAATCCAATGGCTAGACCTAATGAGAAAAATCCTAGTGAGCTAAAATGCTATTTTTCATGAATAATATAATTTATATGAAAAAATAAGTCACGTCTTTCTGAACAAACTACACTTTGTTGTAATTTTAGTCATGTTTTATTTTCATATATTAAAAAAACACAAAATGTGGGCTTTTTCCGCCCCAAAATTTTACATCTAATGAAAAAAATTCACCCTCTACTTGCATTTCGAAACCCATTGTAGAGAGCTCTGTCCATCACCATCTTAATTTATCTTAAGTAGTGAAGCAAACTCTTATCAAGTAGTAAAGTCTAGAGACCTTGACCTAGAGCCGCTTGGCCTTCCAACCCAGTCTCAACAACGCAGATTTCAGGCATTTGAGACATTTGAGAAAGCCGTCACTTGATAAAAGTTACAACAGTGGCCATTTTCAACAACCCCAGAACATAATTCTCTCAGATTGATAACAATGGCGCCTTGCCATCCTCCGCATTGACTTGTTTAATTGAATTTATATTTGATTATATTCCATTCTCTGCATATATATCAAACAGACTGCAATCCAATATAATCAAATCCTAGAAGTCCGAATGATATAAGCAAACTAGGCTTGAATGAGTTATGGGGGTCCGACAAAGAGGGCATTCAGGCTTCTCATTGCACCACTCCATGATACAGTTCCTACAAATAGAGCATGTCAAGCAACAGGATAGAAAGTGCAGAAAAGGGTGAAAAGGATGAGAGAAGAATGGGGGAGGGGGCACAGCAGCAGACTGAATAAATTATTTAAATAGACAATACCAGCAGAATACGTGACCACAAGCTGTGGCTGTTGGGTATTGGCGATTACTCAGGCAGAGCGTGCATTTGCTAATCCCAGTCGTTGCTTGGGACTGCCAAAGTTGAAAGAATGATTGGCAAATATGAGTTAGTCATCTATAAGCCACTTAGAAGATATCACAATACAACAGACAAATCCAATGAAGCCCCTTAACTGAATCCATTTACATGTATGATATGTAAGTTCGGACACTTCCAAATGAAGTGGATCAGGATCACCTCTTTCATATAAAAAACTTGATTTCATTTCTTTAGGCTCACTCCCCCCCAACCAACTTCGATAGAGAACTTAATTCAAAGAACCAAGAACTGATAGAATTGTTGATGTCACCGCTCAACAAAATGTTCTTTTTTCATTGATCTGCTCACTAATATTTCCAGAGTTTTATGCCTGAATTTCTTCAAATCTTGGCAAATAAAGCCTAAATGATATACAATGAGTCATATCAATTCACCACAAGGACCTAGTCTTTATGACTTTGTGCGTTTTGAGTTTTATGAAGATTGACAAATGTTTAAGCTCTTCCATGAGGCTATTCTTTAGAGAGTATGATCGATCAGATCAGAAGTTTCCTCAAGGGCATTGTACTTAATTTCTAAAATCATTTGTTTGTGTAATCTTGCATTAGATTGATGAGCTTTTGACCAAATCCACCAGTGAATTAACCCAACAAAGTAGAAACACAAACAAATTATTGTACTGTACTTCGATATTTGGCTATTTGCTCTTTGATGCCCTTCTATTATATTTCTGCGATTGAAGTCAAACAAGAAGGCCCGAATTTCTGAATGACACTGGATTTTTGTATCTCCCAATTACAGAGAAATAACCCCCCTTGCCCCTCCACATCAAAAAAAGGGCTTAAGTAAGAAGGCTGCAAATATATACCTCAGACGTTGAAGAAGAATCAGATACCCAACTTCCTTTGTTATTATCTGCAGATATCAAGTTGCCTTCCTCATTTAAAACAGGCAAACCTTGCACTACAAACCCAAAATGGAAGTGATTAAATTATACTCCTGTAAATGGGCGAGGGAAAACAATTTGCCAAAATGGTAATAGACATGCCAAAAGTTACAAATGAAGAAAGATGGTAGTTAATTCATCTTCGTCAAGAACAGCAATATTTAAAACTAATTTTTGCATTAGCTATTTTCAGGAGCTCGAACAGGATCACTCTAAATTTGAAAAGTTGCTATTTCCTATTTCAAACTCTAGTGGTCAAACTTATGTGGATAACTGTGCAGGTAACCTCATAGCATACATACATTGATAGGTACACATGCATGCACATTCAAGGAGAAAATTCAGTACACATGTTGATGAAAAGTGAAACAAGAAATATAGCTTGTGTGTATAATCATAGGAAAATAGGCTACTAGGCTTCTTTTTTCCCCCAAAGACCCTCGTGAGTTACAAGGAAACAAAGCTAGCATTACTTTAGAATATATCTAACTTCATGTCACACCCAAGTACATATAGTTACGAAATTAGAGTTTTATTTTTGATAATTTCAAAATATGCCTTTGTAACTTCCAGACCCAAATTTTTTAGGCTTTATAAGTTTGGACCACGGGCCCAGTTTTTTTATACTATTATTTGAGGATCTAGTATTGAGGAGATAGGATTGGATATGAAATTATGGACCTAGATTCAAAATGGAGTAGGTTCGGCCCATTATATGGATGGATAAGCCCAAGTATTTTCTAGCCAAACCCATTTGATTTTTGGCTGTTAATTCGTAATTATTGGAAACCAGCCCAATTTGTGACTCTTAAATGGATCCAAAGAATAGCAACATATTTACCCTAGAACTCCTAGCCATTAGGATTCTTAGAACCCCTTTTCAAAATAAACTGTCACAGCCCAAAGAAGAAATTGAGCTGTGGACGAGAAGGCCATGGGCCATGAGCCAGCATTTATTTTCCTGTTATGTTATTAGTTGCTTTTATTTACTTTGGGCTGACAGATATTGGGCCTCGGCCCGTACTATTTGAATCCGTTGCATTTAATTTTCTTGTTGTCTAGCTAGGCAAAGAAAGGGCATCACGATGTAAGAAGCAGTTCCCTGCTCAGAAGGGGCTATCGAAAATATACTAGATCTTTTCTGAATTCTTCTTTATCTTCTTCTTCTTTGCTGGAGGTGCTCCCCTCGAAGTGAGCAAATCTTTTAGTGTAATTTTATCAAGCATTTGGGGTTGGTATCAGATAATTGATCCTGATATGGCTGAATTGAGTAATGCAGAACTTCAACTCTGTTTTCAGAATTATCATCGTGCAATCCATGATGAAATACATAGAGATCCTGGATAAAGGGTCCTCACAGTAAAGTCTTGAGCTGGTGAAAATTTAAAGATCTTAGTCAAACCTTCCTACACCATTTACTACGTGAAGCTGAACATTGAATACACATATGGAAGACAAATATATCCATCGGAGCAACAAAATTTGATGTACGGAGAATTAGGGATTGCTTGGGAAATGAGTTGAGATGAGAATTTTGTAAATAGTAGTAAGATAGTTTGTGAATTTTTTTTTTGTTATAAATAGTAAGATAGTTTATGAATTGTAGTGAGATAGTATGAGTTAAGTATTTATTGGATTTTGGGAAACGAGAGAGAAAAAGTTGAATAAAAAATATTATAAAGTTAAAATATTGTGAGAATATAATTTTTTTAATATTATTTTTGTTTTGGGATTTGAAAAAGTTGAATTATTTTTCGTGTTTCGTTTAAAAGTTTGGGAAAGTTGTAATGATTAGTTTGAAAGTATTTGTGTTTGAGTGATATTTAGGAAGGAAATGAGATGAGACGAGACGAGACGAAAAGAGATGAGATTTAAAGTATTTCCAAACAACCCCTTACTCTTGGAAGATGATGTTACACCGACAGAAACAAGGGCATTTGAAGTGGCTCTTTCTTGATATGAGCATGAGTGAAGATTTGGGCTCTATAAAATTACAGGAACAAAAGAAAGAGGCTACAGGTTCAACAGTAGGAAAAGAAAAATCAGTAGTATTAGACAAGATCCCAATTCATGATGGTGAAATCTCAGAGTCTCCAAAGGATCCAGTGGATTTATATTCGGTCTCTAAGGTCGCCGGCTCTGATCACAGTAGAGAAACCTAAGAAGGCTTCTTGATGGTGGCGGATCTGGCTCTTTCGGCTTTGTCAGAATCACTATTTACTTCTGACCCGACTCCATCTTCCACAGTCACAACTAAAATTGACAAACCAGGAAACCAGTATGGAACCTTCAATCCAGGTGGTTCAAAGATCAGTGATGTGGAATCAAAGGGTGAAGATGAGAACGACAGTAAAAGTGAGGAAGAGGAGGATGGTGGTGGGTCAAGGAAGAGGAGGAGGGTTTCAGAAGAAAATAAGGAAAACCCACTTCATGTGTTCTGTAAACTAAAGAGGGAGTATTATTATATGGGTACTTTCCATGGAAATCCGTCTGGGTGTTTGAGGTATGATTTGTCACATTCTCTGAGGAAGAATACAGATGAGTTGTTTTAGTTGGCTTGTGTTTCATTAATAGATCAATTTCTTCATGAGAGGTTAACTGATGAGAAGTTTCGGTGCATGAATCTTGAAGTAAAACTAAAAATGAAAGATGAGTGTGGAAGATTTTTACCCAAGTACGGGCTTACTATTTCTACTACAGTAGTTTCTTGTGGTTACATGGTCATTGCTCAAGGGTGTCAGCAGCAGATGTGGTGGAATCCTTTGTGAAATCGGATGGCTCTTGTGCTTCCAAGCAGTTTGGCGTAGCTTATGATGCTCTGTCCTTGAGCAATAGTGATAAGCTGGAAGCGGGAATGTAACATGCAATTAGGACTCTACAAAGCGTCATCTTCATCTTTGGGACTGTTTTCTTTGATCTTCAAAGTATCCTTTATGTTGCTCTTGTGATATTTGGTGGAGGACAATGGAAAAGCCTCATAGGCTTGCAAGGTTTAGTAGACAAGAGTTTCACCCTCCAGTTGCTCGACTTATTGCCACCTTAATGGCCCTTTGATAGAGGAAGAGAAAAAGATATGGCATCTGCCACAGGTTTAGGTGCAGTCCCATTCTTCTTTGTGGAGCTCGATCCACAGTGGGCTGGATTATGCAATGGAATGGCTACTGGTGTCACGTTTGCTGCTAGTTTCGATCTGATAGGGGATGGGCAGCAAGGGGAAGATGCCGAGAATTGGGTTGTGATTGGGATTTTAGCTAGTAGAATATTCATTTGGCTCTGTAAAAAGTTTCCTGAACAATAAAGGGTAGTAAGTATGCTGGACAAAAAGGTGCTTACAGTCGCTGTTCATAACCACTATAAGATAAATAAATCATGCATCCCTGCAAAAAGGGTCAGCAGAATCAGAAATTCTAGAGAGAATAGATGATGATGATAATGTTGAGCTAGAATAGAGCAACATCCTTTTGATGGGCCTGACAGGCTCAGGGAAGACGCTACTTGCTAAAACACTAGCTCAATTTGAGAATTACAACAACTTTGACATAGGCGGGGTATGTCAAGATGTTGTATCAATCTTGTACAAATTACTTGTGGCAGCTGAGTTCAATGTACAAGCAGCTCAAGGAAGCTTCCTTGGCTGAAACAACCATCACTCAAGTGTCATTCACAGCCCTCTCATCACCCCAGCTGTGTAAGAAGGCGTCCAAGTCCATTTCATCCATTTCCAACACTTTTCTTGGAGAGAAACCTAAAGGTTCTCTCGGACAGTTTTCTTAAGTCACTTTCCACGCCCTTTTTGAAGCTTTTGTAAGTATTTTCTCATGAAATTCCCTTCACAAGAGTTGTTCCTCTTTGAGTCTAGTTTCTGTAGATATCTATTGTGTTGATTTTCATGGTCATTTGATCGGTCAAAAGTTGTTTTGAGCTTGTAAAAGTCATTCTGAGAAGTAAACTGGACAGTGCTTGATATTTTGGTGTTTTTGACCAACCTACTGGAAAGATCTTGGTCTTATTTTTTATGGAGTGTAGTTAACATGTTTATATGAAAGTTTGATGAGGAGTTGTTGCATGTTATAAGCTTTTGATGAAAAATTTTCTTAGATCTAAAAAGTTGGAAACTGGAATGAGTAAAACAGTTTCTGTTTTGTGAAAGTTTGTATCTTTTGTGGTAAAATCATGCTCCAATGACTTTGATATCTTTATATGATGATCCTAAGTCTTTGATCTACATGTTAGGATATTAGTTTGAGGATTTTTTGTGTTGGTTTTAAAGAGATGGGATTTTCTATGCATGAAGAGACACGGTTAGGTCACAGATTTGAGGTTTTTGGGTATATGGATGTTTTGATGCGAATATGGCCATGTGATCTTGAGTTTAATGATTGGATCTACCCTAGGACATTATTTTAAACCATATAATGTTGTTGGTTTGTGATTATTTTCATGAAATGTTTTAGATCAAGAGGTTTGATCAAAACCAAACCTTGTGGAAATAGGTTTGTGAGAAAGTGTTGAAGCCGAAAGTTTAGAAATGGATTTTTGTAACTTTTGTGATTTTTACTTGATGATTTAAAGCATGTTAGTTCTTAGGAGAGTGTGATGATCATATTGGAAAAAAGTTTTTTAACTTTTGGAGTTCTTGGAGATGTTTTAAAAGAGACAAAACCTTGAAAACCAAGAGTTGTGTTTTAGTTAAGAAGTTTGAAACTTTTTATTGAAAAGATTTGTGATTTTGTGAAGTGGATTTTGTTGGTTGCTTTAGTATGCTATTTGGACATACAATATGATTTTCTATGTTGCAATATTTTGGAATGAGGTTTGATAGAATTGCAACAAAAATCAAGAGTTTTTGCTTTGAAGGTTTTGGCTTTAGTGTGTATGTGATAGTTGTGATATGTTTTAAATTTTTCTAATTAGATATTTGGATTTAGAACAAAATTTACATTCCTAATGTAAATTGTGGTGAGTTTTGGAGTTAAGATGTAAAATCCTTAAATTAGGGTCAAGGCATATGCGCTGCCTAGTACTATGGTGAAAAAGTATAATCTGCCATATAATACAAAATGGATACTCATGGTTAGGACTGTTCATCCGGGTTCCGGCCCAGGAACTCAGGTATACCCGGACCAGAACCCAGACCAGAACCTGGACCAGGTTAGTCCAAGTCAAACCCGGGCCGAAAAACAAATGAATCCGAGTTTTTTAAAACCCGAATTCCGGGTTCCAGGTTGAACCCGGGTTTTTTTTTTTTTTTTTTTTTTTCTTTTGAATCTGCCTTGAGAACAAGTTTGTATTTTTTTTTTTTTTTTCTTTCGGTTTGTGCCCATCGGTTAACTTCACTTAGCATGTAGTTAGTTTGCTGAGAATGGAAGACCATGAAATGGGTTCAAATTTTCATCTCTTTGACAAAGGTGCCTGGACTAGTCTTTTCATTCTTTAATGGTGGAAGACAGTCATAGGTCAATCAACCATCTCTCTCTCTCTCTCTCAAACTCTTTCCTCCGGCATTCACATGAATCACATCTCTCCAATATCTTATCTCAGTTTATTTAGTTTTCTGGAATTCGCTTGTTCGATTCTAAGCATTAAAAGATAATGCGGATTGGATTGATTTATCTTTACGTATACAGAGCTTCTCTTGATTTGGAAATAGTGTATGGCAGAAGAAAACATGCTAGGTTCTGCTTACCAGTTACTTTTCAGTGCCAGCCAGCAGTCGTAGCCCCGTAGCTACAGAGAACATGGTTGCACCCTCCCAACATATGGTGTACAAAAAACTAAAAAGAAACAGCAAAATATTCAAACTAAAAATAAAAACTGGGTACCGGGTTATTAACTCGGGTTCCGGTTTTAAAATCCGGTACCCAAACAAGTGTACCCAGGTTTTGCAACCCGAATTCCGACCAAGATTTGTTCCGGGCCGGAATCCAGTTTTCAGGATTCCGAACCGGACCCAAAAAAAAAAGGGCCCGGATGAACAGTCCTACTCATGGTAAACGTGTAGGAGCTGCCTGAGTACTCCTATTTTCTTAACCAGAATGCATAAATTCAATTACAGGAGTTAGCATTTCCAATTCATGTATTTCACGTTCATGTTCATGTTATTTTAACGTTCAATTCAATTCATGTTCAGTCTCAGTTCAGTTCACGTTTAGTTCAAGTTCAATTCATGTTCAGTTTCACATTTAGCTTTATGTCATGTTCGTTTCAAGTCAATTCATTCCATTTCATGTCAGTTCAAGTCATGTTAGCACATGTCATGTTGTCTGTCATGTCACGTCAAGCTTACCCATACTCACATTTTGCATTCATGTTTTTGTTGTCATGCATGCATCTTTAAATCGTCGGTTTAAGTTATTTTTTAACTTGCTAAGATTTGATTACAAATCTCACTTGGTAGTCCCAACTATCATTCTTTCCGGAATGGTAGACGATGTATCAGGATCTGGATAACCCACACATGGGAGATTGGACAAGGTTGAATAGAATGTGGAGCACATACAAAGATGATGGAGCCTATCCCCCATTTTCAGGACGTCAGTTTGGATATCATAGTTGAGCTGCGTAAACGGCTCAGCGAATTAGTATAATAGCATATATTTTGAGACTGTAGTTATGAAGCGCCATCTCCAATACTCTATGTTACAGACCTATTAGACAAGTACTTTAACCTTTTGGATATCAGTTATCACAAAAATTTTATGAAGCATGTTTATATTTTGGGATATATTACTTCAGTACATTGTATTGCTCAAAGAAAAAAATTATCTGCTGCGAATATTGCATATTGTTAGTTGCATGCTAGGTGCATTTTTATTTATCATGAAGGGGTAGATAACCTTGTGTTGCATATCTCGATGCTTCAAGTTTCATCAAATCCCAAGCAGAATTTGGGAGCATCACGCTGCCCCCTGACCCAAGGATGGGAGGCCCCACCCCCCCGCCCATGCGGGGCTGCAGTGCAGGAAGGGGTAGACCACGCCCCAAGGGGTGCAGGTAGCACCCCTACAATAAAGTATGGCCTGAAAACTAGAAAAAATAGAGGATGTGAGTCTGGAAAGCTTTTATAGCAACCACATGATGTTCTTCAAGAAGACCAATCCCTAACCCTAGATAAATACCGCAATGTCAAGAGAATGAATGTGATGACCCAGTTCAAAATTTATAAGGTCAGAATATGGATAAAGTTTTTGGGCCTGTGGCCTATTCATAATTATCCAATAAATCTCAATAAATTATGTCTCGAGTGCTTATCTAAAATAACTCATTAAACCTAATTTAGGCCTAATAAATCTATCCATATTCCGACCGTTAATGCCTAAAATTAGCACAACAGTCGGGCCTCAATTTGGGGAGAAAGAGTCATTCCCGGCCCGCTGAGACGATTCTCAATCGGTGTGGTTTGGAGCCTCCAGCAATATTCTGGTGTGGTTGTACAGTGTCGATGCATACATCCATGGCTGTGAACGGAAAATAAATGTAGGAAAAATAGAAGAGAGGGAGACACAGATTTACGTGGTTCGACACTAGGCATACGTCCACAGGTCGTTTGGGAAGGCGAATCAACTATAATATGAGTATTTTACAATCTTTCATAGTCTCTCGTCCTCATTGTACAATAGAGATCGGAGAATTATCTTCTGGGGGAGATGTTATCGTTGTTGTCCTTGCCGAGAGATTGAAGAAGCTGAAGCCGTAGCCTAGCAAGAAAAGTCATCTGGAAGAAACCCTAAAAAATCCCCCTCAAATCGTCTAGTTTCCCCCTTTTATTTTCATTCTCTCCTTCCTTCATGTCACTTCTCTCCTTTTCTTCCTGACACCGCCCTTCCTCAGCCTTTGTTCCCTCCTTGTCTCTTCTTCCTCTCTCCTTCTGTTGTCTTCTAGTGGGGGACCCTTCATCTTAGGCTGGGCTTAGAAACCCATTGTGGGCCTGGGATATTTTATCCCTCCACCAACCTTAGAAATATTGAACCGGGTTGTCACAATCTCCTCTCCTTACAAAAATTCCATCCTCAGAATTTGCTAATACCTTAAACAACCTACATGCTAATCTGTCACATCATTTCCATGTTTCTATTTTAAACCCTCAATCATTTAATTGAACTTAATATCCAAAAGTTCTAATTGTCCAAAATTTTAGTCTGATGCCTCACATATCTGCTAATCCTTTAGGCTTACATGTCAGCATACTTTGTGTCCACCATCATATACTATGGGTTCAATTCAAGTCTAAAAAAATATAAACCTCACAATAGATTCGATAAAAAAATCTTAATAATAATTTCCATCCAAATCATTATCTCAACTCCACATAGAATAGTAAATAGAACTCTCACATAAAATAATAACCTCAAATAAACAGCAACATAAAACTCTCCAAAGTCCAGGGTCCTTAAATCTTACACTTTCTCAGTTTGGATTGAGAGGGGCTCTCAGCCCATCTCATCTTATCTTATCTCATATTATCATTACAACTTTCACAAATTCTCACACAAAATACAATAAACAATTCAACTTTTTTAAATTTCAAAACAATAATAATATTAAAAAATAATATTCTAACAATATTTTATTTAACTTTCAATTTTCATCTCAACTCACTATCCAAATCCAACCTTAGTATACAAAGAAATCCAAGTTGATTGTCATGAATGGATGCCACGTTGGGATAATCATGCTTACGAATGTTATTATGCCACAATTAGTGCTATGCAACACAAATGAATATGACATGCAATGAATATCATGAAGTCAAAATGTTCACATGCATCATGTTAAGTCAAGAGAAAGCCAAGTGAATAATGAGTTAAGCTTTAATGATTGGCCGATTATGTTATGCCTGGATGTGCGAACCACACTATAAGACGTTTAAGCAAAATTGTGGTCCACCAAAGTATAACAGAGAGACATAGATGTAATATACAGGCCTCAAAAGATGAGCCAAAACTTTTTACTTTAGCCCATGGGTCATAAAAAGAAATAAAAGGCCCAACTTACTTTTAAGGCCCTATGTTTAAGTAAATGAACCCTATTATTTTAAAAGCCCATTAATTTCTATAAGCACAATCAATATACCGATTTTATAATTTTTTTATAAGTAGTATACCAATTTTATATTAATTCTGTTTTAATGAAAAAAATGTTTTATTAATTTGTATATTACATAACCCCAAGGGGTTGGCCCAAATGGTAAAGGCCTTGGTCTTGGAGTATCACTCCCTTTAAGGTCCAAGATTCAACACCTTATGGGTGCAAACAATCCTTTGGAGCCACACCTCCTGGTGAAAAGCCAAAGATTTAACAGTTCCGTGTAAGAAAACTTCCGAGGGTGCAATGCAAAGGACCGAGGTTTACTCTGCAGGGGTGCGTCCGAAGGGCCCTGCCTTAGAGAAGTTCCCGACATCAAAAAAAAAAAAATGTATATTACGTGACTAAAGTGGGAGTTGACTTGGTCACAAAGCAGCTTATACATTTTTTTAAGTAAAAGGTAAATTTTATTAATACAAATGAAATAGGTATAGCTCGTGTACCAAGGAGCTTATACATATCAACTTTATATCAGCTTTCTCTCAAAAGGGTCTCCTATTTCCTCTACCTCTACACACGTCTACCCCCACAATCACATAACTGTAGAGCTCTCCTCATAATTTCAGTCTGTTATTTCCTCTACCTCTACGCACACTGTCTCCCTACGCCCAATATCATCTTCACCAAGAGCCAGTTTAGACCCACGAAACCGCTTCAGTCATCAACACATTCAGGACCAAGCTACTGCACCACAAAATTGACCTCAATTTTTCGATAACATCACAGCAGACGCCCAGCACCACAGCTGGGACACAAAATCATATCCGCCACAAATCGTATGCTTGCATTGCATCACCAGAAATATCCTTTCCCCATAAGAGATTGCTTCATAAAATCACTGCCCAAACTCTCTCAGCACCTGCACTTTTTTTTTTTTTTAAGATGGGGAAACCACCCCATGTATATCTTGGAGAGCATGGATTTGTCTCAGCTCGAACCATTGGATCCAGAGGATGATTCTGACCAGCAGTTCAGCATAGCTGATAAAGATATGCAGGATATGGCCAGAATTGCCTCCATCTCTGTGCAGGCTATTGTGGGAACACCTAGCTTAAAAACAATGAGGGTTTTTGGTCAGTTAATAAAGAGAAAGGTCACCATTCTGATAGATACTGGCAGTACCCACAACTTTGTGGATACTACAGTGGCAAAAAAATGTGGATTGCTGATTCAAGATTCTGTTCCTATGCCAGTCAGGATTGCAAATGGTGACATGATCCATAGTGTGGGCAGATGTGAAGGGGTGGCTCTACATGTTCAGGGCACAATCTTCGAAATTGAATTGCTGCTTTTGGACCTAGGTGGCTGTGATGTAGTTTTGGGGATCCACTGGTTGCTGTCTTTAGGTCCTATTTTATGAGATTTTGGTAAGCTTCACATGCAGTTTACTTATAAGGGCAACCTGACTTATTTAAAGGGGTTATTTTCTACTTCTCACAATTTAATTGATGACATTGAAATTTCTACACTCTCCTTAATAAATTATAAGGGTCTATTTTTGCAAATTACATCTATTCAGTCTCATGAGATGCCAACTGAGATACCTCAAGATATTTTAGACTTGCCAGATTCAAAAAGGTTTTTGATGAACCTAAAGGCCTTCCTCCTCAAAGGTCTCATGACCATCAAATTATCTTAAAAGAAGGCACAACACCAGTGAGTGTCAAACCCTATCGATATTCCTTTTATCAAAAAACTGAAATTGAAAAAATAGTCACAGAATTACTGCAGTCAGGTGTTATAAGGCCCAGTCAATCTCCCTTCTCTTCACCTGTACTTTTAGTAAAAAAAAGAGATGGTTCTTGGCGCATGTGAATAGACTATAGGGTGCTCAATGAAGCAACAGTTAAAACCAAATACCCTATACAAGTGGTAGATGAATTATTAGATGAGCTTTTTGAAGCAAGTGTGTTTTCTAAGATTGATCTTAGATCAGGCTACCATCAGATCAGAATGAAGGAAGAAGACATTTTAAAAACTGCTTTTAGAACACATAAGGGTCATTATGAGTTTCTTGTAATGCCCTTTGGACTCACTAATGCACCCTCCACATTTCAAAGCCTCATGAATGATGTTTTTAGGCCCTTTTTGAGAAAATTTGTCATTGTGTTTTTTGATGACATACTGATCTTACAGTCAAGATTTTCAGTCCCATTTGGGCCACTTAGCTTCTGTTTTACATACCTTGGAGAGCCATAGTTGTATGCAAAACAATCAAAGTGTCACTTTGCTTCTTCTGAGATCGAGTATCTGGGGCACCTTATCTCCAAGGAGTGGGTCAGAGCAGATCAGAAAAAGCTGGACTCAATGCTACAATGGCCGATACCAAAAACTGTGAAAGCCTTGAGAGGTTTTCTTGGCTTGACTGGATACTACAGAAAATTCATCCAGCACTATGCCATCATAGCTACCCCACTCACTGCTTTGTTGAAAAAGGAAGCCTTTAAGTGGACTGCTGAGGCAACCACTGCCTTTGAACACCTTAAACAAGCTGTAACACAACCTCCTATTTTATCCTTACCTGATCTTTCTAAACCATTTATAAATGAATGTGATGTGTGCTAGTCGTGTAGGAGCTGCGTTAATGCAGGACCAAAGGCCATTAGCCTTCTTAAGTCAAGCCTTGAAAGGTAGACACTTGCTGCTGTCAACCTATGAAAAAGAATTCCTGGCATTAGTGTTGGCAGTCAAGAAATTGAGACCTTATTTGCTTGGAGACTCTTTCATTGTAAAGACTGATCATCACAGTTTGAAGTATTTGTTGGAACAAAAGATTGGCATTCCTGCTCAACAAAAGTGGCTGTCAAAGTTGCTTGGTTATAACTTTTCTGTCGAGTACAAGAAAGGTGTAGATAATGAGGTTGCTGATGCCTTATCCAGGCAAGGTGCAAATGAAGCAGACTCAACGTTACTCACCATAATTATTCCCAATCCAGTTTGATTAGAAGACATCAAGAAAGCTTATGAGCCTGACCAAGTTGTGCAGCAACTCCCTCAAATACAACAGAGTCCCTCCTCCAATGCTCTTTATTCTTGGAAATGAGGGGTTTTATTCAGAAAGGGAAAGATTTACATCCTTGATTGTGCTGAGTTAAAATTAAAAATCTTGCATTTCATTCATGCAAGTCCTAATGCTGGTCATTCAGGCTTTCACAAGTCATTACATCGAGCTAGAAGTGATTTTTATTGGCCAGGAATGAAAACTGAGATAAGAAGATTTATTAAGGAATGTGAGACCTGCCAAAGAAACAAAAGTGAGACTGTCCTTCCAGCTGGGTTGCTACAAA
Organism: Juglans mandshurica; assembly: GCA_022457165.1. Taxonomy (NCBI): domain Eukaryota; kingdom Viridiplantae; phylum Streptophyta; class Magnoliopsida; order Fagales; family Juglandaceae; genus Juglans; species Juglans mandshurica. The sequence continues at coordinate 17,516,218 of CM039625.1, read as the reverse complement.
CCTTACCAATTCCTCAACAAATTTGGACAGACATTTCCATGGATTTTATAGAGGGCTTGCCTTCCTCTAAAGGCTACTCAGTGATCATGGTGGTTGTAGATAGATTATCCAAGTATGCTCATTTCTTGGCCTTGAAGCACCCCTTTACTGCAGCTAAGGTAGCTTCTGTTTTCATGAATAATATTTTTAGGCTTCATGGAATGCCTAAAAGTATTGTCTCAGATAGAGGTTCTACATTTACAAGTTCTTTTTGGAGGGAGTTTTTCAAACTCCAAGCTGTGAACCTCTCATATTCTTCAGCATACCATCCTCAGAGTGATGGTCAGACTGAGGCTATCAATAAATGTCTAGAACACTTCCTGAGGTGTTTTTCAGGTGACAAACCAAGACAGTGGGTTGAGTGATTGCCTTTGGCTGGATGGTGGTATAATACTACATTCCATGCATCAATCAAACTCACTCCATATGAGGCTGTTTATGGAGTGCCACCAACCAAGTTGCAAGACTATATCCCAGGCCTGTCATTTAATGAAGCTGTGGAAGAAATTTTAAGAACCCAGGAACAGATTTTAGACACCCTGAGAAGTAATTTAGTGCTGGCTCAAGAAAGAATGAAGACTCAATTTGATAAGAGACATATTGAGAGATCCTTTGCTGTAGGAGATTGGATATTTTTACGCCTTCAACCATATAGACAGAAATCTTTAGCAGTCAGAAAGAATATGAAGTTATCTCCAAAATTTTATGGGCCTTTTCAAGTTTTGGATAAGATTGGCCAGGTTGCTTATAGATTGCAATTACCACCACAATCTCAACTACATCTCGTATTCCATGTCTCTTGTTTAAAGAAAACAGTTGGACAGCATGTATCTCCCCTCTCAACCTTACCTCTAGTTGATAGTTTTGGAGAATTGGTACTTGAGCCTCAAGCTATTTTACAAAGATGGACCAGGAAGCATAACAATCGACCATTAGTTGAAGTTTTGGTGCAGTGGCAAGGAACTGCTCTCGACCATGCCACTTGGGAACCATACTGGTAGTTAAAACAGCATTATCCTCACCTTGTGGGCAATGTGCTTTAAAGGGGAAGGGTGTGTAATGGGCTGCAATACGCAGATGTTGGAAGAAACAGAACCATGAAGGCACTTAATGATGGATAAAGTTGTTAGTTAATTCTGTTAGCAGTCTATTGCAAGTGTCGTTTGTATGTAAATAAAAGTAGTAAGTGCGACATGGTCGTTTAGTTGATAAGTGAACAAGTGAAACGTGCGTTTTGATACCATTGTAAAACGATGTCGTGCAGTACATTCGGTAACTATAAAAACAGATTCAATGAAGGAGGAAATACAGAATATTATTCATGCAGAACTCTCTCTCTCTCTCAATCTATTTCTTCCTTCCTTATTCTTTACATCATCTTCTTATCTTCTTACTTCCTTCCTTCCACCAGTTTAGTTGATATATTTGGGTCCATTACACCTACGCCGGCCACCGTAGAAGTCGTCGGATCACCTCACTGCAGCCACAGAACTCACCGACCAAGCAACTCCCTCCACCTCACACTATTCCGGTAAGCCGACGACCATCGCCACCCTCCTCTCTCTCTCTCTCTCTCTCTCTATTGCTTTCGATTTGATAGCTCCCCTCTCTAAACTGTCTCTCCCTCTCTCCCTCTATCGGCGTCGCACCACCATAGGGAGCCTCTAGTTGCACCGCTGTGACTCCCAGCTAATAACCCAGACCACCGTCGCGGTTGGTTCTTCTTCTCTCAGTGAGTCCCCTCTTCTCGCACGGCCATCCCCTTTCAATTGTTTTAGTCCCACGTGTTCCAAAATGGTAGCCACTCATTAATTCATAATGGGCTCTTGGGCCCTAAGCCCATACAGCCAAGTGCATTCTTAAGACAAAAAGAGTGCTGGGCTTACTTTAAATGGACTTGTGTTTTAAAATTTATATGGGCCAGGTTGCACTTTTACAGAAATTATTCTAGTGATTTTAAATGGACTGTTTTCCTCAATTAGGGCTGGGCTGGAATTTAAATCAGGCCAAAGTTTTACTTAAATCAATATGAGCCCATAGACTTAAATTAGTATAGAAAGTATTTAAGAGATTTAAAGTATATTTTAAAGTATACTATTATTTTAGTAATATTCCAATTGACTATTTAAATATGATTTTTAATTATATGTATTAATCTTAGTGTAATTGAATATGATTAAATTATGCTTAATTATCACGGATGATGATTGTGAGGACGCAAAGCTAGAGGGCCAGGAATAGATCTAGTGTAAAGACTTAGAAAGGAATAAGAGTTATTTACACAAGAATTAGTTTAGTTTGTGTTTTTACTTTACCTTTTCAGTTTCATGATTCAAGGACAGTTATGTTCAATTTAGTTTGACGTTTTTCAATAAATAAGGTATTTTTCATGACTTCGAATCTTTTTACCGGGCATTATGCTATGAATGTTTCGTAATATTCCTAATCTACGGGAAGGGGTGTTACATAAGTATTTTGACACATTGGACAAATTTATGTTTTTATGCATCGTCTCTTTCTCTCCATTTTTATCAAACACTAATGTTAAATCCTTTTCTAAAACAATAAAATGAGGAAAGTTTTTATTATTTAGGATCTCTCTTAACTAGCACATGTTTAACGTTTTAGTAGCAATAGCCACATACCCACGCATTGCCAGGGGAAATTGTTAAGTTTTTAATTCTATCATATTTTTTATTTTTGTTTATACTTTGATTTTGTAAGTTGTTTAAACATGATTTTCTTTGATTACTAATTTTAACGAAACACAAATAAAAAAAGACAAAACGTTAGAGACGAATGAAGAAAGTTACAAATAAAGGAAGAAGTGTTTTCGAACTTTTAATACAAAGAAATTTCAATTATTTTAAATTTATGATCATTTAACACATGGATGATGCAATTCAACCAAAAGAAGACGAAATGTTATAAATGGAAGGCGGCAAAATGTTTCTAACCTTTACAATTCTATCTTTTAAAATCATTTAAATTTATAATTAATTATTTTAGAAAATACCCACCCGTGGGTAGCCCAAGCGGTAAGGGCGAACTTGTGTGCATGAGCCCCATGTCACAGGTTCGGAACTTGTGTGCATGAGCCCCATGTCACAGGTTCGGTTCTCCCTAGAATCAAACTACGATTTAAGAGGGAGGCCATGGAGGGGGGTTGTTGTGCTAGTCTCCTCAAGGGTTTAAGTCCATAAGTGAGTCCTAAGGGCTCGGTCGTGGGGTGGTTCCCCGTCAAAAAAAAAAATGATTAGTTATTTTAGAAAATTAGAAACTGAAGGGTCTTTTGGGATAGGAACCGAAAGGATTTTTGAGTATTGAATGTTATAAATGAAAGAATGCAAAGTATTTCTGACCTTTAAAATTCCCTATCCTTAAAAATCATTTGAATTTATGATCAATTATTTTGGAAGGTAGATACTAAAGGGTGTTTTGGGGATAGAAACAGAAAGAGTTTTGTTTGTATCGAAGGGTCATTCAAGTAACAATTAAATGAGAATTAAAAACACTTGTAAGAAATTAGAATTATTTGTATATTTATAATAAATTAAGTTTAAAAAATGTTGAGGCGGCAAAATAGAACAAAAAAATTGCTTTGAAAATGATATAGGTAATAGATAGATATCATCATGCACAAATTGTCATTCGGTTGGTCTTTGAAGTTTAAATTAATTAATACAGTTCCTTAATTTTTATCCATGTTCAAGTCTCTCTGTAACATATGGGTCCAAATTTAGGGCTTAAAACTAGTATTATATTTTTTATTTTTTTATTATCATCTTAGGAAATATGCTAACAGATAAATTAAAATAGTGATTCTTCCCCTATCAAAACCTTCATATAGTTCATCAATTAGGTCCCCATATTAGATTAGGTTCCTAGTTTGAGACTAACTCCAACTCAAACTCTTCAAAAATCCTCTCAGAATCCATATCCTCGTAGGAATAATTTCCTAAGTGTAGCCAACGTCAAACACTAGCATACCTCCTGAGGACTCGCACCACTCCCCTCCCCATCGTCTATAAAATCCCACGAAAACCCTTTAATCTAAACACACAAAAATACCTCGAGGAAGACCTCACTTTCGCATAAGCTTAATACTCTACCCAGCCACTGCCAACCACCCTAGGACGTCGGAGCACTACCCTAGCTGCCCAGAAATCGTTGACGAACCCAACCCTGTTGAACCCACTCTTTTTCGATAAGTCCCCAACGAGATCTCTCTCTCTTCCCGTGACTTTCAGTTCTCGGTCTAACTCCCTCACTCTCTTTCTTGCGTCGCACCACTGCCAGAGGACCCAGTCACGTTGCCGGTCACTTCCAACCACCCCAGAGCCGCCCTCACCTCAACCTCCTTCCCTTGGTGAGTCCCCTGTTATCGCACGACTCCCTCCCATAATCAGGAGCTCTCTGTGTCTTGGCCTTGTGCCTTCCAGAGAAAGCTTCTACCTCTTAATCTAGGAATGGGCCTTGGGCCTTAAGCCCAGTCAGTCGAATGCCTCCTTATTTTGTGAGTGGGCTGAATCAATGTGGGCCTGATTTTTATTCTGGGCTCGTATTTCACAGAAAAACCCTATTACACTACTAAATTATTTAGAGTGAAGAAGAAGAGAAGAGAAGATAATATCCCTTTTCTTTTTTTTTTTTTTGATAAGTAATAATCTTTATTGATGTGAATGAAATTAGGCAGTGCCCAAGTACACAGGAAATATACTAAGAGAGGCACCTAATTACATTCTAATAGACTAGAAAGAAGATAAGAACTCATGAACATTCCCTCCCCTCAATACAATAGCAGAAAACCACTGAAAAATAGAGAAAACAAAAAAGTTCCAGATTTCTCCCATTGCACGCTCCTTGTTTTTAAAACATCTGTCATTCCTTTCCAACCATAAACACCACATTAAGCACAAAGGAATCATCCGCCACACGGCTGCTAATTGGGCACTACTATAAGACCTATTTCAGCATGCTAATAGGTCCACCACACTCTTGGGCATAGCCCAACTTAGCCCAGCTCTACTAAGAATACCAGCCCAAAGCTCCCCAGCCACCTCACAATGTAAAAGCAAGTGATCTACCGATTCTCCACATTTTTTACACATGTAGCACCACTCCATGATCACCATACCTCGTCTTCTTAAATTGTCAACCGTCAATATCTTCCCATGAGCAGCTGTCCAAGTGAAAAAAGCAACTTTAGAAGGCACTAACACCTTCCATATACTCTTCCATGGAAAGAAAGTGGGTTGTAGGACTGTCAAAGCCTTATAGAAAGATTTAACAGTAAACTTCTCTTTCCTCGTGTGAGACCACAACATACGGTCTCCCCCATTGGCCCCTAGCTTTGCTGAATACAAGTAACTGTAAAACTCTGCCAGCTCTTCTAATTCCCAGTCCTGAGCATTTCTTGTAAAAGTGACATTCCAAGTGACCATCCCATTGGCACGACATAGAACTTCTGAAACTGGGGCTTGCTGATTTCCAGCCAAATTAAAAGCACCTGGGAAAGCCAGGCAAAGAGGACTCTCCCCACTCCATACATCGAACCAAAAGCGGGTACGTGTTCCATCACCCACCTCAAACTTGAGATGTTTTTCAAAGGTATTCCACCCCTTCCTTATGAATTTCCACAGGCTTACTCCATAAGACCCCCTACCCTCCTTAGAGCACCATTCCCCCCACTCACAACCATACTTATGATCAATAACCTCTCTCCACAGCGAATTCCCTTCCTTATGATACCTCCACAGCCACTTCCCTAAGAGTGCCTTGTTGAAAACACACAAGTTTCGTACCCCTAACCCCCCATTCGCCAATGGACAGCTCACCCTTTGCCAACTCACAAGATGAAATTTGGATTCCTCCCCCATGCCACCCCACAAAAAAGCTCTAAACAACTTTTCTATCCGGTTTGCCACACCCACCGGTAATGGAAATAGAGAAAGATAGTAAGTGGGAAGGTTGGAAAGAGTGCTTTTAATAAGGGTTAATCTTCCCCCTCTCGATAGATATAGCCGTTTCCATCCTGAAAGTCGTTGCTCAACCTTCTCTACCACCCCATCCCAAATGCTCTTTGCTTTGAAAGACGCCCCTAAGGGGAGTCCAAGATATGTCATAGGGAGAGAGGCAATTTTGCAACCTAGTAACTCCGCTAAAGAGGCTATATTGTTCACCTCCCCCACCGGAACCAGCTCCGACTTCCCCAAGTTCATCTTGAGTCCCGAAACAGCTTCAAAACACAACAAAACTGCCCTTAAAGCTTGAATCTGGCCACTTACAGCATCACAAAAAATGAGCGTATCATCTGCAAAGAGTAAATGCGAAATGGAGCTGGTATTGCTATTGCTGTCCACTGAAAAACCAGCAAGAAATCCCCCCCTTACAGCGGCCTCCACCATACGACTCAATGCCTCCATGACAATAACAAAAAGGAAAGGGGATAGTGGATCCCCTTGTCTCAAACCCCTGGAAGATTGAAAAAAGCCACAAGGTTTTCCATTGACTAGGACTGAAAATCGAGCGGTTGAGACACAATGTTTAATCCAAGCACACCATCTATCCCCAAAACCACATCGTCTAAGCATATAAAGGAGAAAATCCCAACATACATGATCATAAGCTTTCTCCATATCGAGCTTGCAAAGAACCCCCGGGGTGCCCTATCGCAACCGACTATCCAAGCACTCATTTGCTATCAACTGAGTCCAGGATTTGCCGTCCCTTTACAAATGCATTTTGAGGTTTGGAAATGAGTTTGTCCATAACCAAACTCATACGATTAGCTAACACCTTTGATATGATTTTATAAATCCCCCCTACCAAACTAATAGGCCGGAAGTCTTTCAATTCATATGCACCGGCTATTTTCGGAATGAGTGCAATGAAAGTGGCGTTTAGTGACTTCCCAAACTTTTGACTAGAATGAAAAGTATGGAAAATCTGCATCACTTCCTCCTTTACAATGTCCCAATTCTCCTGAAAGAAAGCCAAAGAGAAACCATCCGGACCGGGTGCTTTGTCTCTGCACATACTTTTCACCACGAGATGCACCTCCTCTTCATCAAAAGGCCTCTCCAACCATCCAGCTACATCCAAATCCAGTTGAGCAAAGGGTAAACCATCTAGTTTGGGGCGCCATTCTTCTTTTTCAGCAAGGAGATCCTCATAATACTGCACTATGTGGTCTTGGATTTCTTCGGAAGAATGTAACACACTAGGACCGGAATGGAGTACTTCAATGGCATTGTTGCGCCTATGTGAATTAGCCACCTTGTGGAAAAACTTAGTACATTTATCCCCCTCCTTCAACCAAAGTGCCCTTGATTTTTGCCTCCAAGATATTTCTTCTAGCAACAATACTTTCTCAATTTCTGTCACCACCACTTTCTTTCGTAATAAAGAGTCCGCATTAACTACTCCTTCCTCCAAAGCCTGCAGCTCATCCCAAAGGATATTTTTCTGCACTTCCGTATGTCTAAATTCTTCTTCATTCCACTTCATCAAGTCATACTTGAGAGCTTTAAGTTTACCCGCCACTATGAAACTGGGGGTACCCTCAAAAGAATAACTATCCCACCAAACCTTTACCCTATCCGCAAATCCTTCAACTTCCAGCCACATATTCTCGAATTTGAAGGAGCGTCTACCCCCACGAATACCACCACAATCAAGCAAAATAGGGAAGTGATCGAAACAAACACGTGGCAGCCTTTTCTGACATAGGTCAAGAAAATGCGTCTCCCAAGAAGAGGAGACTAGAAATCTGTCCAGCCGAGACCCCCCTCGGCTATTGGACCAAGTGTAGGCCCCCCCAACCAGAGGAAGATCCACAAGATTCAGATCAAAGATCAACTCTGAAAAGGCTTCCATTGCCCCTGATGATGTAGAGGCCCCTGCCCTCTCACTAGGGAACCGAACAATATTAAAATCTCCGCAAAAAACCCAGGGTAAATCCCATAAGGAGTGAAGACCTGCCAATTCCTCCCACAAAAAGCATCTATCTCTTTCTACATTGGGCCCATACACACCCGCTAAAGCCCACAACCACCCATCCTCAGTGTTCCTAAAAGATACAGCCATTGTGAATTTCCCCATGCAATCCTCGACCATCTCCACCACTCGCTTATCCCACATTACCAACACACCTCCCGAAGCCCCCGATGATGGTAGAGAACACCACCCCACAAAGGAACAGCCCCACAAGCTTCGAATTATGTATCTATCAACGCCACACAACTTAGTCTCTTGAAGGCATACAATGTCAGCCTTCCAACTCCGAATGAGGGATCTAATATGGAGACGTTTATTCACGTCATTGATCCCCCTTACATTCCATGAGAGTATTTTAGGTTTCATTAAACAACGAAATTCCCTTACCCTTCAACCTCTCCCTCCCCACACTTCCCTCCTTATTGTCGTAATCAATAGTGCATTTGAGACGTTTCAACTCCCGGTCCCGTTTCACTGCTGATTTCAGAACCGTAGGTCTCCCTGCCTCCATTGCAATCAACAAGGCCTTAAACTGTTCTTCATACCCAGCAAACGAAATTCCCACACACTCTAGAACTTTCTCTACTTTTTTTAACAGCCAATCTTCTGTTATATTGCACACTGGCTTTGGAGAAATAATACGTAACGGGATAGGGCTTTCCAACTCATCCTTATCGCCCTCAAAGCCGTTGCCCCATGAGCTGATCCATTGGTTGGACCATAGAATCAGCCTCCTTCAACCCCACCGAATATGACCCAGTGCCCCCATCGATCCCCCCTTCCATTTCCTCCACCCACATGTTCCGAATGTTACACCCCTCATCCACCTCTCCATCCTCCAAAGTTTTCCCAACAGGCTCATCATTTTCGACCTCCACTGCCTTCAGAGCCTCTTCTTCCACTTCCGCCAACATGGGCAGTACCTGAGCTACTCCTGAGCCTTCGACGGTGGTCGGCGACGTGATCTGAGCATACCCCGACGTCGCAGGTGCATCGGCTACCTCTGTCGCACCCAACGTTGCAGGTCCCGAAATTAGATCCATGACCATCGCCCCTGAAACTTCACTCCCCAGTGGACAGAACTGCTGCAATAACGTCAGAGAGACCTCAGAGCCCTCCGTCGCAACTTTCTGTGCTAGTTCCGATGAGTGAGCACCTCGACATCCTCCGTCAACCTCCATCGCACCTTTCTCCCCTGTTTCTCGAGGCTCTGCCACTGTTTCCAGCACCCCAGGTGACGACGGGAGACCCGCCCCTTCTAACGGTGGCCCCTGGTCCATTATCGGCGGTGGGTGTTGAGACCCACCCGACGACGAAGGAGTTTCGGCCCTTAGAGGCCGACGTCTCCACGCAATCTCCACGGCCTGTCGCTTGACAGGCTGGGCCTGTTGAGTCACGCAGGGGGCCTGCTGGGCGTATCCTGGCCCTTTGGAGCAAAACCCGTCTTCCAGCCCCAAGCCCAACTCCCTCCAACCCCCCTCCACAACGCTGCGTTTCACTTTCTCCAAGTTACTCTGCAGAGTACTAATTTGAGCCTGCATATCTGACAAGAGACGAACCATACCTTCCTTGTCAAGGCCATCACGTCCCCTGCCATCCTCCCCACTACTCTGCACCCCAACCAAACCACCATCCCTCCCATGCATGTCAGGACTAGAGCCCAGTCTAACAGTACCTCTAGTAATGTCCAGATAACTCGGTTTTTGTAAAGCATCCATGCTTCCGCTGGAGAAATGAATAGCATCCATGCTGCCGCTGGAGAAATGAGGCAGCACTGCCGTCGACTGGAGTTGTTGAGGCAGCACCTCCCTCAACACTTCCATCAACCTCCTCCATCCCGCTCCCTCATGATCCTCAGGAATGAAAATACAGTTCCGACGGCCCCCCTGTTTATATTCCACCAATGCTATGAATGCTCCTTGAGGATTGGAACATCGTTGAGCTATGAATCCCCTATCTCCTTCCCGATGAGCTGTGTAAAACTCTCTTCTCCTTAACTTCAAGCAGTCATCCAGTGCCTTGATAAACCAACTTGTTGCAGCTGAACCCAAGTGCAGTTTTTTTACAAACTTCCAACCACGTTCAGTGATAAGCACCCCAGAACCATCTCTCAGCACCACAAAAGACTTAAATTCACTGAAAATAACATTCGAAGCTATCTTCTTCCTATTCATACCCTCACTTTCTTTTTTTTTTAATGGGATACCATACTAGAACTCTGTTTTCATTCCCCTTGCCCTCCATGAACTGTTTGGGGGGGAGAGAGACGCAGAAGTAAGGAGCCTTTTCCATTGTACTATTCGTTACCGAATGATTTTGAGTTCTCTGAGTGGGTATTCTAAACGGTAAGGGACATCCAACAGGTTGTGGGTATGAAATGCGTGGGATATGAAGAGCAGTTTATGGCCCTCCTCACGTCCAAGAAAGCTGATTCTAAGAAGCAAAGGGAGCTTAATAGGCTTAATTGGTCGTTGAATGAGTGTAGCTCAAGCCGCGTTAGGTCCAAAGGGAAGGGGTCAGTTGTGTCCTTATGAAGCCAAAAATTGTGTCTTGGAACGTTCGCAGGTTGAACAAGGCTAATAAACATCTACGCATAAAAAACCTACTTCGGGATTGAAAGGCGGATATCGTTTGTTTACAAGAAATAAAACTAAAATTGATAAACAAAAAACTCGTGAGAAAAGTGTGGGGTTGCCCGAATGCAAATTGCGCCTATCTAGCTTCGGAGGGGGCATCGGGCGGTATTTTGGTGATGTGGGATAAAAGGGTCGTGGAGAAGATGGAGGAGTTTGTAGGGGAATTTACAGTGGCTTGCTCTTTTAAGATGGTAGAGGATAATTTCTTATGGGCTTTTGCAGGTGTTTATGGACCAAATGCTGACAATATTAGAAGTCGTTTGTGGGATGAACTGGTTGTTATCTATAGCGGGTGGGAACTTCCTTGTTGCATAGGAGGAGATTTTAATGTAGTAAGGTTCCCTAGTGAAAGATCTGGAAGCACTCGAATACATCCAGCCATGGCTGAATTTTCAGAGTGCATTTTTTACCTGAATCTTGTTGAACTCCCTCTAGTTGGCGAAAGGAAGGAAGGGGATCGAAGCACAAAATTTTTCCATAAAGTGGCTAACTCTCATCGGAGAACTAACTCTATTGAGATGCTGAAAATCAATAGTAGTGATTGCACAGAGGCCTCTATGATCTGGGAACATGTGGTGAATTTCTATGAACATCTATTTACAGAAAATGAGGGTTGGAGGCCCAAACTTGATGGGCTTGGTTTTGAGTCCATAGAACTACAGACAGCATCCCAGTTGGAAAGATATTTTGAGGAAGAGGAGGTATTGGATGTGGTTCGAAAGATGGTGAAGGATAAAGCACCAGGTCCTGATAGCTTTACGATGGGGTTTTTTCAAACATGTTGGGAGGTGGTGAAAGATGACATTATGAATGTGTTTCAGGAGCTTTTCTTGGTTGAGAAATTCAAGAAAAGCCTGAATGTTACTTTTATTGCTTTGATTCTAAAGAAATCTATAGTTGTGGATTTGAAGGACTTTAGGCCCATTAATCTCATTAATGAGATATACAAAATCATTTCAAAGGTGCTAGCTAACAAGTTAGGGGTGGCAATTGATAAAATAATCTCAAAGCCACAAAATGCTTTTGTAAGGGGTCGTCAGATTCTAGACTCGGTCTTAATTGCAAATGAACGTCTGGATAGTAGATTAAAGTCTGGCACCCCAGGTATTATTTGTAAACTAGATATGAAAAAAGCATATGATCATGTAAATTGAGAATTCCTCTTGTACTTACTGAAGAGATGTGGCTTTGGGGAGAGGTGGTGTATGTGGATCAGATGGTGCATTTCAACGACAAGATTTTCAGTCTTGATCAATGGTAAACCAGAGGGTTTTTTCAATAGCTCTCGAGGCTTAAGATAGGGTGATCCCTTGTCCCCCCTGCTTTTCGTTATCGTCATGGAGGCTTTGAGTAGGATGTTATCGGCTGTGGTTAGTCATGGTTTTATGGCTAGATTTTCAGTGGGTGATCCACAGAGGGGCCTTATCTTGATCTCCCATTTATTATTCGCAGATGACACCTTAATTTTCTGTGATGCAGAGCAAGACCAACTTAGGGCACTGAAGGCGCTTCTTTTTTGTTTCAAAGCAACGTAAAGTTTGAGAGTTAACTTCGATAAATCAGAGTTATTGCCTGTTGGGAACGTCAGCATTTCTCGGCAGTTGGCTAGCACTCTTCGGTGTAAGGTCGCTTCTCTCCCTATGACATATTTGGGAATACCATTGGGGGCTGCTTCATGGGCTTTGTCTATTTGGAACACAGTTATTGAGAATATAGAACGAAGATTGAAAGGGTGGAAGAAACTGTATTTGTCGAAATGAGGCGGAATGACTCTTATTAAGAGTACTCTCTCTAACTTACCAACTTACTTTCTATCTTTATTTCCAATTCCAGCTAGTGTGGCGGCACAAATAAAAAAACTTTATCGGGATTTCTTATGGAGTGGGATGGGAGATGAATTCAAGTTTCACCTAGTCAGTTGGGATAAGGTGTGCAAACCAATTCCTTCAGGTGGGTTGGGGATAAAGAATTTGATAACTTTTAATCGGGCATTGATTGGGAAATGGCTTTGGAGATACAATTTGGAATCAGAAGCTCTATGGAAATTAGTGGTTGATTGCAAACATGGTAAGATGGGGGGCTAGAGAGGGGAATGGGTCCTATGGGGTGGGGGTTTGGAAGCACATACGACGTGGTTGGGAGGTGTTTTCTCGACAAACTAAATTTTTTGTGCGGAAGGGTACTCGTATAAACTTTTGGAGGGACATTTGGTGTGGGGAGGAGGCTCGAGCGGACACCTTCCCTTCCGTTTTTCGTGTGGCATGTGATCAAGAGGCTTCAATGGTGGATCTCATGGTGCGTTCAGGAGATCAACTCCATTGGAATGTCACCTTTAGTATGGCAGCTCAAGACTGGGAACTAAACAATTTTGAGGCATTTTTCAGTCAAGTGTACTCTTCGAGGATGTCTAGATTGCGAGAAGATAAGCTGTGGTGGATTCCGGCAAGTAAGGGTGTTTTTTCAGTTCGCTCCTTCTATAAGTCCCTTACTTTGCTTCCAAACACACATTTTCCTTGGAGAGGATTGTGAAGGAATAAGGCACCTCCAAAAGCACTATTTTTCACTTGGACAACGGCTCTGGGTAAGATTATGACCACTGATAATCTGCAGAAGCGACGGGTTATTATTCCAGAATGGTGTTGTATGTGCAAGAAAGCTGGTGAGACAGTGGATCATCTTTTGCTACATTGTGAGACAGCTAGAGCACTGTGGAGCGATGTGTTCATTCAAATAGGATTAAATTGGGTGATGCCTGCTACAGTGGTAGAGTTATTGGCTAGCTGGGTAATGACGGGTGGTGCTCCACAAATCAAAGTTGTCAAGAAGATGGTCCCTATTTGTATTATGCCGTGCATATGGCAGGTGCGTAATGAGCGGACATTTGAAGATAAGGAGCGGACAATAGAGGATCTTAGAATTTTATTTTTCCGCACCTTACTTCTTTGGGCTATTGCTGTAGATTTTAATGACCTAAATGTACATGAATTTCTTTTTTCTTTCTTAGCAACTAGATAGGTTTTATCTCTTATATACCACCTTGTGTACCTGGGCTTTGCCTATTCTTATTTATACTACCGCTACTTATCAAAAAAAAAAATTATTTAGTCACGATTAACTATATATTACAATCATTTATTAATTTTGCAAGGAAACAAGATAACTACTATGTTAAAATTCTAATTTTGGTTTTAATCACGTAAACAACCATGACACATTTATCTAGAAAATCAGGAAACAACACTAAAAGGTAAATAGTATGATCATATAAATGCATGCGTACTGTGAATATTATTATTATGTATGAAAACAAGATGTGCTTATGATGATTATCTACGCTACACTAAGAGACAAATCAAGGTTAGATTCCTTTCATGAACTTTGATGAAATATGAGATTATGCTTGAATGAATGAATTTTTTGTTGATGGATTGAATGTTACTAAAATCATATAGAAGCCATGAGATGTTCATGTAGTAATTTAAGTCAAGTATGCCATGTAATAGATAGCCAGATTATGTATGCCATGTTCATATAGTACTTGGATCATGTATGCCATGTTCATGTAGTACTTGGATCATGTATGCCATGGAATGTCATAAAATGTTCAGATCATGTTATGTTATGTCATGTTATGCTATGCCATGTACAAGAAAATGTCATGTACAAGAATATGTCGTGTTATGTTATGTCATGAACAAGAATATGCCATGTTAGAAAAGTTCATGAAGCCTAAGAAATTCTCATGCATTAAGAAAGATAAGAAGTTTTAAAACAGTGCATGGACTCAAGCGTGGTGAACCACAAGTAATGCCAGGCAAGCGTGTTTCACTCTATGTTAAGACAAGATAAACAAGTTATTATGCATTCACGTTACATGTTTGTCATGATTATGTATGATTCCGCTCATGTTAATGATGAATACGTATGCTATATAAATATGTGACGATATATGTATATAAAGTTTTTTAGAAAGTTACGTGACGTGTATGATTGTAAATCTGTGATGTTGTATGTATGTTGTGAAGAGTCTTCAGAAATTAAGTTCATGATAGGCCAAATCATATTTTACGGTATGATGTGCTACTTACTGAGTATTCGACTCATTTTTGTTTGTCTTCCTCTTTTCTTCCATGTTTAATTCTTACTGATGGTGATTATGATGACGCAGAGCTAGATGGCCAGGAGTAGATTTAGTACAAAGAATTAGGAAGGAATAAGTGATTTTCACACAAGAATTAGATTTCTTTTATGTCATTCATAAGATTAGTTATGTCCTACTTTACGTTCAGTTTTCAAAACAATTATGTCCAATTCAGTTTTAACATTTTGATGCTTTTCAATAAATGAGGTATTTCAGGATATGAATCTCTTTACTGGGCACTATGTTATGAATGTTAGTAATATCTCTATCCTACGGGAAGGGGGTGTTACACCCTCGAACAAACTTGACATCCATAAATGTAATAGAAAAAAAAAGGTTTTCATTTTATTCATGGAATTTCAAGTCAAATCCTTTTACTTCTATGGCATGCAACAGAAGCAAATCATAGGGTATGATGGAAATGAGTGTGTTGACACAATCAACCAATAAATATATAAGGAATTAAATGGAGTACCAAATCTAAAAGTTAAAGATTGAATTAACAAATAAAATAAACTAACTAATACAAAATGGTATTTATGAGGATAATATGATGACGTGGTGCAATAGATAACAGAGTAGATGCTTTGAAAATTATATACATGATAGATTCCTATACGGAAGGGGTGTTACACTTCATGTGAGCTTCGACATCTCCCACCCCCGACAAAAACCCAAAAGAAAAAGATTAGGGAATCACTAACCTGTTGAACCTCGATGGGTCCCAAAGGATGTCTGGTGCACTGAACTTGCAATAGATGATAAATTGCTACGCCGCAATCCTTCAGCAGCAATGATACAGAGCTGAATCAGTAGAAATATTCCTAGTAATTGGTATCTGCATTAAAGCCAATTCAAAAAGTGTATATTTTAGAGTAATTAAATCCCATATAGCTTAAAGGCAAGATGGAGTGATAAATATATTTGCAACAGTTTTTTTTTCCCTCGCAACAGTTAAGAACATACAAAAGTAGTTTTCTTGAGAAAATAAGTCACAGCACTGAATTAGCCAGCCAATAGAATCAGGCACTAAATTGCCCATGACAGTGATCACCAATGAAAAGGGGAAAAGGATTTCCAATGGGAGTAACATGTTTCTGTCAGTGAGAATTTCCTGATTAAATCAAATACAAAACTTAACAAGTGATGGCCATCATGATATCAAAATTTTTTTTTTTGATAAGTGTAAGTATAACATGATATCAAAATTACCAGACATAAAGACGCATTTAAGAAACCAAGACATATTGCGATACCCCACAGTTAGCATGAGAGGGTGCTGAATTCGATACAGCATTCCCTAGGAGGAACAAATTCTTGTGGTTTATGATAACTCCAAAAGCTTCAATTGTAACATTGACTAGTCCTTTGGAGTATAACTCAGATGTGGCAAGGACTTTCCTTGGATCATTGCATATATTCAAGTTATGTCCCTGATTCAGCCAATAAAAGTGCTTTGGGGTTGATAGATATGTGATATACGTATCCATTAGATAGAGGATCAGCATGATGACATAAGATGACACTGGCAGGAAAAATTTTAAAAAGAAACCTTACCCTCCACAGTGGACAAGGGTCGGAGAAGGAAGGGTAAAATACACAACCTATAAAGCAAACCAACAAGCTAGGGAGTTATCATGATTCTATTCTAGTATATAACCCCATTACCTTGGCCTTTGATTTGATGGTTTTCCAATGAACACATAACGAATACCTGCTGCACGTTTTGATATATGATAATAGAGGCCTGCAGAGAATATTGATAGCAAAATCATAAAAAAACCAGTCCCTCCCTAGGCCTTCTGCTAACTTCTACTACCATATATAAACCTCTGAAGGAAGAAATAACCTTCAAAGTAGAAGAACATGAGGTTAGCACGAAGAACCAATTGCAAAAATTCCCGAGCTATAGGGAGCACCTGAATGCAGTAGCATAGAACTCAATAAGAAAACAGTTTACCAGGTGTTCTAAGAAGCAATTGAACAAGGCAGTTAAGTCATAATACTAATAACTCAAAAAGAGAGGATAAAAGAGGAGAAAGACAGATATTATTCCACAAAAGAATACACATTCGACCCCCTTACTAAAGGGAACAGTCTGTGTCAAATACATTTCAGACATGGGTTCTGTTTAAGGACATATGAAAAGCTCAAAGCAAAATTTGTAACCCAAACTAAATACATATGGAAAGACGACTTAATTCCAAGAGATTATCCAAAATGCATATATTAAGACTTGAATGAGAAACATGTCTAAAGATAACTATACCGTAGGCCATCTTTGAACTGCATACAACCATAATCTATTGAGATTCTCTTTCAACCTTCTCACAAAAGAAATGGACCCTCGTGATGTGGAGGATGAAAGATTTGTCTCCACCAAAGATTGAACATGGCCGCTTCCTGGAGCACCGTCGTTGTAGGCATCATCAGACTGTGAATCAGCAAGAACGATTCCATGGGAAGCAGCTCTGGAACTGTGAATATGCAATTCAGAAGTGTATCTATAAGCAACTTTCAATGAGGGGTAATAGCTTAACAGTTAAAAACAAATAAATGTAAAATTTATAAATCAAAGAGTAGGCACTCTTGAACCTAATTCGTTCTGCAATATAAGGAACTGCTGTCTGGTATAAAATGAAGAGAGCACGTCTTGCTGGAGTTGGAGGAAGTCCATAAGGTCCTGAAACCTATTGAAACAATTACTAACTAATTTTAGATGAAGTGGTGAGATATTAAATACTAATCTCCACATATGTGCAAAAAAATACACAAGAATCCAACCGGGAAAAAGGACCACTGTTGCAGATGGTGTGAATTTCGATATTTCAAGTTTACTAACAAGCTCCATATGATTTAGGTCTGTAGATTGGAAATGAAACATCTTCTCTTACTTGAATTCCTTGTTGACCACCATATAGGAAATTTAGATGATTGACTTATTAATCATATAAAAAGGTTCATGCCATCCAAAGAAAAATGTTACCTTTCCTTGGAAATTCAATTTCATATCTACAAAGTAGAAGTTAAAGCCGATTCTGAGAGCACTTAAAAAGTAAAAGCTGATAAATATCAAGAAATTAATGTTCACACACCTGAGTGATGTCACAGTATTCCTCTCCCAATGTTTGCTGGCCTGAACCAGTTGTTAATATAAAATACAGCATCTGCCCTAACAGTTTTGTCTGCCAACAAAAACCAAACGACTCGTCACTAATGGGCCATTCACAACCCATAGCCAAAAATAGATATTATTTAGTTGCATAGTCTATACACTCCCAAAACTAATCTCGAGAAAATGAAACGGCAAAGTGTTTCTAAGAAGTAAATTTCAAATAATCCATATTACTATAAAACTTCGAGCCATGGAGCTTTACTCCTATGAAGCCACACATCCAATGCCTCATTACATATTAGTACACGAAAATACTCCTACTAGACCACGTCATTGACTCTCTACTTCGATTATTAGTATATGTCATTAAACCAAACTTATTAAATGAAAAATGATACATATAACTAAATTAAAAAGCTTATATTTAAAATTATTAGTCTTTTAGTTTTCATAACATGTGCCTTAACACGTGTCTTTTTGGTTTTATCAGCTTTATTGACATTTTAGTTTTTTAACCAACTGATTCAGAAATAGTATTGGAATTTTAAAAACAATTAAGAAAAAGAATTTGATAAGTAATTAAAGAAAAAAATAACATAAGAATGAATTTAGAAACATGACTGATGATACTGCAGATAAAAAATAATAATAATAAAAAAAGGTGCACAAAGATGGTTTCTCAACTATTTTTTTATATTTTTACGGCAAATGGTTTAAAATAAACAGAAACATTTTATATATCAGTAGAATATTATGAAGTAAACTTGGAGAAAATGTGTGTGCGCGCTTAGTTTTCTCTCCATACGAAGCCTAACCCGTGTGAACAGTGATTCGAGAGAAACCCTAACCTTCCTATACCGCCGCCACCCCCACGCACCATCGATCGGAGAGGGACACTGCAGTCACAGACGAGACCAACAGGCCCCGGCGTCCTCATTGAGGGCCGTCGGCGTCGGTTCCTTGCTGGCGAACACTTTTTTTTTTTTTATTGTCAGCGTCGGTCGCTGTGCACTTTGAATCCGTCACGAAACTGATCGACAGACCCCAGGTGTCTCCGTCGTGGGGCCTCCGACGTCGGTCTTTCTCAGGCGACTAGTATTTTTTCTATTGCTCTTCCGTTTCCTCCTCTGGCGATTTGCGATTTGAGCCTTTCCATTAGCCACTGCTACAAACTGTTTCAATAGATTCCGGTGACCACATTGTGGGCATCAGACGTCATCCTCCGGTGATTGGAAGTTCTCCATCATCTCAAGGATTTTTTGCAAGAAAATCCGTGAACTCGGGGCCCCCAACAGATCTGTGTTTTACCTTAGGATGAAATAGGAGCAGAGGGAGCACTAGGAACACATTTGCAATGGGATGTGACAATGACGAAGCATGATGCAGTTTCATCCCAGTTGGAAGGTGAGAGGTGGTTGAAAGTGGAATCAAAAACTTTCGTTTTTACGAAAGATGGAGGAAATATCTTTCGTATTTCTGAACGTAGCAAAAGGATAGCTAAGTTCATGTGTCTAGGGTGGACGACAACTTCGTGGGTGGCTAAGGGGATTGAGGATTGTTTAGACCTTAACTACCATGAAGGTTTCTTCAGAGAACTAAGGATGGGTAATGGAGTTTTTAGCATTCAACATCATGTTAATGCAAGGGGCAAGGGGCAGTTTTTTGTAGCTCTCAGAATTCCGTAATGGAAGGAGGAAGGGTTTGTTGGTGATTCCAGAGGATGCAAATGGCATTGGATGGAAAGGCTTTTTCTGCAGTCCATTCTAAGTGTCACCGAATCCAAAGCCACTTCTCGAAGTGGAGAGTTTGTTGATGGGAAAACAGTGGGAAGGCCTTCCTCAATCAAAGTTGCTTCGTACGCAGCAGTGTTGAAGTCACTAGCGGGTAGTCATGCCGAGACCAGCTCAACGGTAGAAAGAAAGAGCAAGGCACTTGTAAGAGACAAAAGACCTCAAGTGACTTTGGGAGAGTTGGAAGGGGTCTTGTAGGATGTCAAATCTCAATTGAAGGGAGTTATGGATTATGTAAGAGATCTAATGATCAAGGTGGATAAGGGGCTGGACCTAGTCGTGGGTACAAGTGTGCCGGAAAGTGTGCAGGCAAAGGGTGTGTCAATAATAGGGTTGTTGGACGCTGGCATCTTTGTTCATGCCAGTGTCACTATGCCTTCTGAGGGAGTTGTAGGGTCTCATGCACCAGTTACAGATGTAGTTGGTCCTTCTGTCTAGGGTTCATTTGTAGTTAAAGACGGGGGTCCCTCCAAGGTCTCGAGTATTTTGGAAGAATCAGTTGAGCCCCTTTTAGAAGATGCAAATGGGGTAACAAAAGGTAGTACTTTCCCTCTTGAGGAAGTAGTAGGGTCAGACAAAGTGGCACGTCAAGGATTGTTGAGGGGTGGAGCATATACACAAAATGTTGATAAAGGGGAGGAACCTATAATGGTAACAGATGGAGGGGAAAACAACCATATACCTGTCGAGCAACCATTTGGCGAGAAGGACGATTTGTCATTGGTGCCTCGTGTGGGAGAAAGTTTAGAATTGTCATTGGTGCCTCGTGTGGGGGAAGGTTTAGAGTTGGGAGTGCAGTCGGGTACTGTGGCTGGGGATAATGTCATTTTGCTGGTTTCTCTTCCTCCAATTAACGATATAGCAGATTCAACAGTGGATTGGATTCTGCATAAAGATAATGGGTTTCTACAATTCTTGGGACTTTCATATGGAGAGCAAGGAGAATATGAAAACCAATTTAAAGCACTACTCACTGCAATCGAGGCGAGCCACACACTTGAAACCAAATCTAAGTTTAAGAAAAACAGGGAGTAAAAGAATCTTTCTTGGACAATCAACTACGATACTAAGGGAGCTAGCTCAAGTCGAGGGAAGGCTAAAGGGAGGGCTTTGTGAAGACGTTCCCGTAGTGGGATGTAGGGGATGGGGTCGGGGAGGTGTATCGATAGTTTTCCAATTCGGGCTTGGTGTATTTTGGGTAGGTTTTCATGGGTTTTTGGGTCATTAGGGGCTTTCTTGTATGGGCTAGGTGTTTTTCTTGTATACGTCCAGTGTACATGGTTACTCCTATTGATATATATATATATATATAATATTATTACTTATGAAAAAAAAAATCCTACACTCAAACACTATCCATCCAAATAAAGAAGAGATGGCTCCTAGTTTTTCCCATTAGTTTGGTACTGGAAGCTGGAGGGATATCAACTGGCTAACAATGACCGAGGTCTCCTAAGAAAAAACTTGTTACATTTTTTCCTCTCCGAACGTAAAGCCCGAAGGAAAGCTCTGCCACCCTTGCCGACGAGTGACCTCTCACCAACGTCACAGACAAAGCCGACGGGCCCCTGCGACTTCCCTGAGGGCCATCCGACGTCAGTCCAGAGGAGAGAGAAAACACTACGAAGCGTGAAAACCCTAAGGAATCATATCTGTCGCCATCCACCCTTGCCAACGAGACACACCGCACCGTTGTCACAGATAAAGCCGACGGACCTCGGTGACTTCACGGAGGGCCGTCCAGTATCGATCCAACCTCTGGCGTCCTAGATATCGTTGTTTTGTCTCTCAGAGTACTCCGGCAATCCTCCTGAAGGCTCCGTTGGTTGTGTCGTCGACTCTGAAGGCTCCGACGAGTACTCCGGCGTCTCTTGTGAGCACGATTTGCAGCTAGACAACTCTGCAGTGCTTGTAGTGAGCACGACCTGGAGTCCAGACAACTTTGCAGTGCTTGCAGCTCCTAACGGATTTCTGATCTGGTTTCTCTGAGATGATGAATAGTTGTTGATGAAGGGGAGTAGGTCAGTATGGGTTCTTCTATGGAGTTGGTCATAGAATCTAAATCATTTACACTGGTGAAGGAGGGAAGCATGTTGGCCATTACTGAAAGGAGTCGAAGGGTGATATCTAAGTTGGTTCTGGATTCAACAACAGTACAATGGCTGGCCAAGGCCATAGATGCGTGCACTAAGGATAAGAAACAAGATTTTTTTCTCCATTGTCCAGGAAGGTCAACGCAGTTTCACAGCTCATCGCTGCTCGAATGCTCGCGGACGTTATACGGCAGTGGAGAAGTATGGTGGTGAGGAGGAATTTTATTTTCATTCCTAAAGAGGGAGGCAGTGGCTGGAGAAGGATGGGGGAAGTGCTGCGTCATTTTTTCTTCGGCAAGAGAGGGAGTGACGACTTGGAAGGACAAGGTGCTGCAGGTGGTGTAGCAGGAAGGGAGAACTTGGAGGTGCATAAAGACCCAAGTACATCCTCGGTGGCGAGGCAATCCTATGTGGCAACTCTAAAGACGGGACATGCTTCGGGGGTTCAAAGTGTGGGGGTCTGCCAATCACGCCTCAGGACCAGCTTGTCGAGATGCACAATTCTCTAGGGGAGATGGAAACCCAACTTGTCGAGTTGAAGGTAGCAATAACTTTCTTGTCTACGAAAATAGACCGGCTTTCAGCTGAAGCCAACATGGTGGTAAGAAACATGATAGGCCCGAATCCTTTAAACCTAGAAAAAGGAAAACGGAAGATCAGATTCGGCCCTATCCCTATAACCAGATCCAGGAGAGTATGGCGGGTCAAAAGAAAATCTGGGTTATTTGAAACAGAGTCTACATCTGGTATTGGCATAGAGACATCAGTAATGGAATGTCATTCGCCTTGTGTAATACACGATAGTTCGATAGTCAGTATTACACCCTTGGTCCCTGAAAAAACTATGGCTCCCTCGTCAGAGTTGAAGGAAAAGTGTGTACTGCCGAGATCTGAAGGAGATGTAAGATCCGCTATCTTCCCAGAGGTGAAGAGACATGATGTCATCCCAGAATCTGCAATAGGGACCCCAATACCATTGGAGAAAACCAATGGAGTTACTAGAGAACCAATGGGTTTGGCGTTGGTGCCTTGTGTAGAGGAATGTCTAGAGTTGGGAGTGCAGTTTGATGGGGATATTGTAGCTCCCCTGGTCTCTCTTCCTCCAATAGCGGATTGGATTCTGCCTAGAGTTAATGAGATTCAGCAATTCGTGGAATTTCACATGGAGGATGTGAAAACTAATTTAACGAACTAATTACTGCGATCGAGGCAAGCCGCACACTTGAAACCAAATCAAGCTTCTAGAAAAGCAAGGAGTTACAGCGTCTTTTTTCGACAATCAACTACGACGCTAAGGGTGGTAGTTCAACTAGAGGAAAGTCTAAAGGGAAGGCATTGTGAAGACGGGAGGGAATCAAGTTGTTGGGGTTGGTGTTCGGGTAGAGTTTTAGTTCTACGGAAAACAAGAGATCGGGGTCGGGTCTGATGTACTTTGGGTTGGTTTTTTTATGGACTTGTTGGGTCATTAGGGGCTTGTTGGGTCATTTTGGGCAAGGTGTTTTCTTTTATACATTCAGTGTACTTTTTTTTTTTTTTTTTGATAAACTGCAACACATTTCATAACTTCAAAATAGTCATGTACAAAGCATTTCAAAAACAACCAAGTCCTCTTTCACAGAAGGACCCTCTTCTACCCAAATTTTACAACCACAGTCAAAGCTTGCTTATCTAACAAATGAGCTACCCCATTACCAGATCTACGAATAAAAGAGGCTTTCCAATGTAACATAAGTTTGAAAAACTGCTTAACATCCTCTAGCACTTGCCCATACCAAGTCCAAAGTTCTTCATCTTTGTTTACTGCATTCACAATCACTAAAGCATCTCCTTCAAATTGCACCTTATTAAGGCCTAAATCATAACATAATTGCACAACTTTCCTCAAAGCTAAGCTCTCAGCCATTGCAGAATCTGATACTAACTGCACTTGATCACTACAAGCTACCACAATCTGGCCTTCCCAGTCTCTGATGATTATTCCCAGTCCAACAAGCCTCTTTTGAGCATCAATAGCAGCATCAAAATTCGCTTTGAAAATCCCTTCTGCTGGCTTCCTCCACTTCTGTCGGTCTGTTCTTTCTCCTCCTTCAGCAACTAATCTCCCACCATTCTTTTCTTGAGCTTCTTTATATGCCTTTAGCTGTAATAAAGCACCTTTGACCACCTGTGAAGGATTAAGAAACAAGTTATCAAAAAAATACTTATTCCTTCAATGCCAAATTCCCCTCAAAATTGAAGAAATTTCCTCCAACTTTTCTTTGTCTAGATGGCAGCACAACTTGTCCCATAGATCCAGAAAATTATTTCCAGTGACTGTCCATTTCTGTAGAGCACTACCAGATTCAGTCCGAATATCATTAGTTGCAGGACATTGCCATAACACATGCATAATAGTCTCTTCAGCACTACCACATATCGAACACTTAAAATCTTCACAAATTTGCCTCCTACATAATGATGCTTTAGTAGGCAAAGCATAATTGTTTGCTCTCCACAGAAACTGTTTTATTACATTTGGGACATTCAAATTCCACATTTTTCTCCAATTTTCATCAACATTTTTCCTATTTGAACTCTCTCCCTTGTTCCTCCTCTCTTGCAACATATAATAAGCACTTCTAACAGAAAATTTCCCTTCCTTACTCCAATTCCAGATCTGTTTGTCTTCCCCCCCTCTGATACTAATAAGTAAATTACAGATCATCGAAGCCTCTTCTTCATGAAAATGAGCTCGGATAATCTTTTCCTTCCATTGATGAACCTCCTCATCAATAAGATCAGAAACCTTTGCCTCAGCTCCAAGAGATGAAATTGGAGATTGAACACTAACTCGAGGGCTCTGGTAACCACTTGTGTCCCCATGCTAATCTGTTTACCATGACCAACACGCCAAATTAATCCTTCTTGCAACACCTCTCTAGCCATCCAAATGCTTCTCCAAATGTATGATGAGGAGTTACCTAGCTTTGCATTAAATATACTCTCTTTGCTGAAATATTTACTTTTAAAGACCTTTGCAACTCAAGAATCTGGATTCTGCAAAAACCTCCAACTGTTTTTAGCAAGTAGAGCTAAATTGAAATCTTCTAAATCTCTAAATCCCATCCCACCCCAATTTTTAGCCTTTCCCATAACACTCCAACTTTTCCAATGCACCCCTCTCCTATCTTTTTTCCCCCACCAGAAATTAGCCAACATGGCAGAAATTTCGTGGCAAAGCCTCTTGGGAAGCTTAAAAACATTCATTGTATAAGTTGGTATGGCTTGCAAGACAGCTTTTATTAAAATTTCCTTACCAGCAGTAGTTAAAAAGTTGTTCTTCCAACAAGAAATTCTGCTCCATATATGATCTTTAATGCATCGAAAGGAATTATACTTAGACTTACCAATCATAGATGGTAATCCCAAATACCTTTCATAGCTCCCACATGCTACTGCCCCTACTTCATTCACAATCTGTTGCTTAAAACTTGCATCTGTATTTGAACTGAAAAAAACTGAAGTCTTGTTCCTGTTTAACTTCTGACCAGATACTATTTCATAGGTCCTTAAGAGATGCTGTAAATTATCCCAATCTGATCTCCTTGCTTTGCAAAATAAAACACAGTCATCTACAAAGAACAGATGACTAATTCTTGGGCTTCCTCTAGCAACACTCACACCCTTAATCAGACCCTTAAGCTCAGCCGCATTGATTAGAGCAATCAAACCTTCAGCACAAATAATAAATAAGTAGGGAGATAGGGGATCTCCCTGCCTCAAACCACAAATTGGAACAATCTCACCAGTAGGATTCCCATTCACTAGGACTGAATAATTTACTGACTTCACACACATCAGCACCAAAGAAATAAATTTCTGCTCAAAGCCAAGTTTAACAATCATAGCCTCCAAATAATTCCATTCGACCCTATTATAAGCTATTGAAAAATCAAGTTTTAAAGCCATACTCCCCACTTTCCCTTTTTGTTTAGTTCTCATAGAATGAAGAACCTCAAAAGCAACCATTATATTATCAGAGATTAATCTACCTGTTATAAAAGCCCTTTGGTTGCTTGCAATTAAATCAGGTAGAATTCTCTTTAATCTATTTGATATAGTCTTTGAAACAATTTTATAAAGAACATTACAAAGACTAATGGGTCTAAATTCATGCACTCCATCAGGTTTGGAAACCTTTGGAATCAATGCAATGTATGTGTAATTCAAAGAAGAGGAAAAGGAGCCATTGTTCAAAAAATTAAGAGTTTCAGCACAGGCCTCATCTTTGACAGTATGACAATGTTGTTGGAAAAAACCTGCACCAAACCCATCTGGTCCTGGTGACTTTAAAGAGGACATTTGATTTAGAGCTAATTCTACTTCTTCTGCTGTGTATATTCTTCCAAGAGCCTCATTCATCTGATTTGATACCTTAGTCTGAACATTATCCACCACTGCATTGATATCTTCAGAAACAGGACTTGTTGAAGAATAAATGCTTTGAAAGTAATCGATAAATGCTTGCTCAATACCCTCTTTTCCATATGTCATAACCTGATCTTGATCTCTAATCTTGGTAATGAAACCCCTTCTCTTCCTCTCTGTTGCACATGCATGGAAATATTTGGTATTTTTATCCCCTTTTTGGTACCATTGTAAGTTAGCTCTTTGCCTCCATTTCTGATCTTCCTGTTCCAGCATAATTCCCAATTCTTTCCTGGCTGCTCCTAATTCCTCCACCTTGTGCATATCCTCCTCCATTTGTATTCTCCTAATCTGTTCAGTCTTATCTTGAATCAGTTTTTCTCTCCCCCTGAAAATATGCTTACTCCATCTACTTAAGGCTGTTTGGCAAGCCCTTAATTTTTCCTGCACCCTACCAATTGCCTCTCCACCCCCATTATCTCGATTCCATTCTGCTTCCACAACTCGAGCACAATCATCCTCAAGAGCCCAACAATTTTCATATTTAAACTTGCCTTTCAAAGCAAAAATCTGTTCATGACTTTCACTACAGTTCAATAAAAGAGGACTATGGTCTGAGTTACATATTGCCAATACCTCAACAACCGAATCGGAGAATTTCTCAAACCATTTAGGGTTTGCTACTACCCTATCTAGCCTCTCTTTAGTGAAAGATACATCAGCATGATTATTACACCAAGTATAAAAACAACCTTTCCACCCTAGATCACACAACCTGCAATTCAATAAAATCTGTCTGAAAGCTTCCATCTGATTTTCATTCCTCATACTGCCTCCAAACTTTTCTTCCTGGGAAATTATCTCATTAAAGTCCCCTACAACACACCATAGATGATCATCTGGTGGTCGAAGGTTCTCCAAAAAGTCCAGCTTTCCTTTCTCTTACTCACCTCTGGATTACCATAAAATCCAGTAAGCATCCATGTATTATTAGTTTCTCTATTGAAAACCCAGCCACTAATATGACTATGTGAGTAATTTATAATCTCCACATCTACCTCTTACTTCCACAAAAGAACTAAACCCCCACTTCTTCCAATTGAATCAACCACAAAACACCCTTGATATCCCAATTTAACTTTTAAGGAATCAAACTTACTGGCAGTGAGTTTGGTCTCCATTAAAAAGACCAAACTAGGTTTCTTATACTTTACCAAGAAGTAAAGCTCTTGAACTGTCCGGAGGTTCCCAAGCCCCCAGTAGTTCCAACTTAAGATTTTCATTGTTGTTGGCGGGGTTGCTGAGCAACCTCAGCCAATTCATCAGTTTTTTCAAGAAATGACACTCCCTTTGCATCTCTCAGTTTCTTGAATGGAGATTTGTCACCGTCATCTTCTCCACCCTCTCTCAAAATACGTTTCTTCCTTAGTTGGACAGAACAAGTCACTGGTTGTATACTTTCTCTCGTGCCTTTCTTTTCCAAACTCCTTTTTGCATGTTACTTTGATCTTGCACACAATCTTGAGCCAATATTTCCTTTCTGGCCGTTAGTTTCTCATCACACTGTTGAACCATGTCCTCGGTGGGCTTGCTATGAACTTTGCAAAACTGCTAACCCACAATGAATGGGCCCCCACTCCATCTCTATCCCATCTTCATGTAACCAAACCTTTTCACCACCAGATTCCTTTTTAGCCACTAATCCCTTCTCATGTAAAATGCTTCCACCCTTATCTACATTAACTGCTACACTTTTTGAAACTTCCAAGCAGTTAGAGCCTTTCCTTTCTATCTCATCAACTGCCCCTTGGTTTTTGGTAAATTCTTCTTGGTTCTTAACCGTTATTAGTTCTTCAGAAGTAACTGCTTTCTTAGCCCCAGTAACCACCATAACTGCTTTCTCAGCCCCAATCACCACCCTAACTGCTTTCTCGGTTCCAGTCACCACTGTTTCTACTTTCTCAATCACCACCGTGTCCGCCTGACCATGAACCATCTTCATCACATCAGAGTTCATACTGCTGGACTCTGCAACAACACTAGGCTTCCCTAAAAAACCATCAAAATCAGAAAACATACGTCGCCCACCAGCTTCTGCTCTCAGCCATGTCCCAAATTGTGTAGTATTGCCATCACCCTTTTCCTTCAAACTTTGACACAGCAAAGTGTTATGTAGAATACATCCACAACTAAAACATAATCGTGGTAACTTCTCATATTTAAAGGGTATCCAAACCTTAAATCCATTGATGCATACTGTTCTTCCCCTTGCTACTGGCTTTGTTAAGTCCAAATCCACTTTGATCCTGAAGGATTTTCCCCATCCAATTCCGTCATCATCAACATCAATCTCCACCACTTTCCCTATTGAATTGCCTATCTTCCAACCAGTATTCCGGTTCATATTAGCCAGAGCCAAATTATACATTTGCACCCACAAAGCTTCATGGTCAAAGACCATTTTACTTGGTTGGGACTCCCCATCAAACTCCCGAATTATAAATAAGCAATTATCAAACAGCCAAGGTCTCCCTTCCTTGATCCTCTATTTATCAGCATGGTTCTTGAAAACAAGTATGAATAGATTCGGACCTACTTCCATGAAAGTAGCCGGTTTACTCAGACACCAGACTCTCGCCATTGTTGAAGCAATCACTGTTTTACTTATAGCCCTATCAACACAGACCTTCCCTATCAAACACTTCTTGCCCTTCCGCTGAACTACCTTCGCTTCTTCTACATCCAATTCAATCGTCAACCTTTCTATTCCGTGAGAGTCATTTGTTCCCATTGCTTTTCTAATTCCTCCATCATATCCCTCCGTAGCCACCTTCGTATCACTAAACAACCCAAAGTTGACACTAATACTCTACCTCCAATTTTGCGCGAAAGAGAAAACTCTTGAGAGAGAAAAACCAGAGAAGAGACTTGATGCAAGTTCTCAGGACACTACTGTTGTGTTTACAACACATTCAGTGTACTTGGTTTCTCCTTTTGATATATACAATATTTTTATTTATATAAATTAAAAAAAAAAAAAAAAAAAAAAAAAAAAAAAAAACTTATCAAAAAAAACTTATCAAAAAAAAAACTTATCAAAAAAAAATAATATGAACATATTCAAAACAACTGAAATTTTAAAAAACAAAAAAAAAAACAGCATTTTATAACATTCTGTAAATCCTTTAAATAACCATATTATACCATACTGGGACTAGTTTTAAGTTACTAACCAACCTTAAAGGGGTTCTAAAGAGACATATAAAACTAATAAAAGCATTATTAAAAATAAGTTTTTGGCCATTTTGATAAATTATTAGGCAGAAGAAAGCAACTATATTTTTAATCAGCTATACTGAACTTTTTAAACCTGAATTCTGTTTTTATTCACGTTAAATGAAAACCGAAAATTGAAGAGCTAACCTCGCTCTGATAAGCTACAGCAACCCTTGTACCTACACCATAGAAAGATGCAGTAAAGTGAGACAGAGAGAGGGAGGGAGTGAGAGAGGGAGAGAGAGAGAGAGAGAGAGAGAGAGAGAGAAGAGGACCAAAGAGGTGGCGAAAAGCGTCGCGACAGGCCTCGTAGACGAAGGAGGCGTACTGGTCGTCCTTCTCCGCGGCTCTCATTATCTCCGGCTGTGCCGCCAGTGGGAACCTTCGTGGTGTGGACCCTTCTCTGCTGCTCCGACCCGATTGCCCACTGGACCCCGGGTCCCGTGAACCCGGTGCCTCCTCCCTCCCCAATCCCATCTCTCTGAAACTTTTATCCATCGAACTTGAGCACCCTCTTTTTTATTTTTTTTTGTATAAAGCCCCGAAAGGCCGAAGGGCCGAAAGCAAATGAGACGACATCGTTGCATTCACCAATTTTTATTATTTTTTTAATGGAGTCTTCTTGTAAGCGAGTTTGCATACCAAACTGCACATCGATACTGAAATGTAAAGCATCAGTTTAATAAAACGGTATGAATTAAAGATAGAAATGTTTTACATAAGATAGACGGTCTTCTTCTTCTCTCAAAATTTTTCTTTTATTTTTCTTTTCAATAAAAAAATCATGTCAGCTTCAGTATGCAGTCTAGTGTATCAAATCGCTTATACCTTAACAAAGCTCTTTTTTAATTAAAGACGTGAAGAATTAAAGTAAAATTCAACTTTTGATTTAAAATATAAAAATAGTATGTCTTCCGCTCTTGTTTCATTCCGCTCTTGTTTCATTCCTATTTTATTTAAGGTGGTGGATCGTATTTTTGGATCATGTCATGTCTAATCATGAAAATTTGATTATATAAGTCAACCTAAATCTAACCTATTAAATTAACTATGTCAAACTTTCAAATTCTAACACAACCTATCATTTAAATAACAGGTCATATCATGCTACTTGTTTAATAATTAATTAGAAATATGTTAACACAACACGATTTATTTAAGTACGTTTTATGTAAATTGATTGAATTAACATTCATAACTATTACTGATAAAAAAAAAAACATTCATAACTAATTACATGATTAATATAATTTCACCTAAAAGTTAAGATTTATATTTATTAGTAGTCACATATCTTAAAAAATATATATCAATATTTTTTAAATTTTAACACATAATAAAATCAAAATTACAAACCATACAATAACAAATATGAGCATAAGTTTAAAATTACAATCTCAATAATAATAAAAAATAAAAACGTAAGTATACTGTAAAATACCAATATTACAAATTAACAATAATAAATTTGGATTTTGAAATAAAATCTAAATAAGTCAAAACAGGTTGATTTCGTGTTAAACAGGTTGATCCGTTTTAACCCAAACCTGTTAATATCAAACCTAAATTTATTAATTTCGTATTGAGTTTATAGATTTTGTCATGTATTACCACTCTTAATTTTATTGGTCTAATGGGACATTATCTATTAATTTATAGTATGTTTAACGAACATGTTACTCTTCTAAATTTTAAGCTATTCATTGGAATTTCAAGTTTAATCTTAATCAATACTTTCGTCAAGTTATTGCCAATATATTATTGAAAATGCTAACATGGCTATACATCTTAATAAATTAAAAATAAGATTTTAGATCGGTACAAAACACTAAAGATCAATTAAAAACAAATAGGACTGTTCATCCGGGTTTCGGACCGGATTTCCGGGTATATCCGGCCCGGAACCCGGCTTCAAATTCGGGCCGGGTTTCGGCCCGGATACACCCGGGTTATGACCCGGGTCAGAACCCGGAAGAACCCAAGTTTCTACAACCCGGAAATCCGGGTTCCAGCTTCAACCCAGGTTTTTTTTTTTTTTTTTAAATAAAGGACATATTATTTTAAATACAGTATATTCCAGCTTCAACTGGTTTTTTTTCCTACAGTATCTATTTTTTTCAAAAAAGAATAATAATAAAGCTCAAAAAGTTATATATATATATATATAAAGTTGGTAATATATATATATATATATATTTAATTTCAGATTAGATAATCATGTATATGTAATATATTCCATATTCCAGTATGATAATACTACTGTTAAAAATCATCGATCAAGTAGTAGTTTCTAACCTCTACTACTTCTAACCTTCCATGACTATGCATTATCATGTAAAATATATGCAATAATGTAATTCACTACATATTAAATTAAATTACATTACATTACATTACAAAACACAAAATTATAATATATGAAAATTACAAAATACTTCAATTGAAAGTTTGAAACTGGCATCTATTCAGCTGCTTTTGTGTCCTTCAAGTATTTACTAATTACATCAGCACGTCATGAGAAACTAGAGAATCTGAAAAAATAAAACAAGTAAGAACACCATATCATCTTACAGGAATAGACAGAGACGAGCAGGATTCATGTAAAATCTCCAATCCTTAACCAAGGTAGAAGCAAGTACATGAATTTCTATTTCTACCTTTCATGAGTTTCTAGCATTTTTCTCAATGCATTAAGATTGAGAAAATAGACTACTTCATTCACACATGATATATTATATGCTTGATATGTCATTTGATCTTTTGCTTATTGTTTGCATGTGCTTCTCATGGGAGCCTCTAGCAAGCAAGCATGCATACACGGTAATGGAGTATGGGAAGGAACCTACAAATTAAGGCAACTTTGAGCTTTCATAATCTTGAGTACTGCTCCAACTTCAGCCACCCACTGAAAGGCTTTACCATAATTTTTCCCACAAGTTGGTTGATAATTTCAACCCTTACGTCATGTTGAAATTAAGTCACCCAGTATTAAGGAAGTTTATAAGGGTCTTCTAATAGGGCCTAGGGAATTTATATCATTTAGCAATGATTCTTAACTTGGATAAGCCCCACTAATGGCTAGTGTAAATATTATTACATCATTAGGCTCCTTGAGTTTGCATTTTTTAGTCTTTGTACAGTAATATGTCTAACATAAAGCAATTGATCTTTCATAAGATTCATTAATGAGAAAGCTTTACCCTTCCATGCCTATGAAGTCACAATGAAAATGATTATCAATCATCAATTTAGATTTTTGATACCACACACAATCTGTCAAACCCAGAAATCTAGATCTGAGCCAATATGTGACATTCAAGTTTAACCAGCATTTGATTTTCTTGTACAACTAAGAATACAAAGTGTCAGTCCCCAAAAAAGAAACAAAGAAAGAGGGACAAGAAACCTTGTAAAAGTATATAATCAAATGATTGGAGGGAATACAACTCTATTCCCAAAATATGCCCCTTTGCTTCCACTTTTCATTTACTAGACCTATATATATTGCTTCCTAACATTGAGATTATAAGCTCGTTTATACTTATTGAGACATCTAACCTAAATGGGGCTCATAGAAAGTTGTATCACTATTTCAAACTACTTTGAGTTTATGAAAGGAGAAAGTACTTACTCTAAATTTTTTTCAGCATCAATGGGAAGAGAGACTCACAGCATCCTCTGTTGAAAATGAAGCTAGATAATCATCTAAAAAATATTAAAAAATAAGTTAGATAGATAATAAACCAAGATAGATAGATATTAAAAAAATATTTCAAGTTTCAAACTTACCTTCAAGGTCCATCGACTGTACGTATTCTTCCAACTCCCGAATGTCGATAGGTTTGGTCCTTAACCAATTTTGGGTGCAAATGAGGGCTTCGACAGTTTCCGGAAACAATGAACTCCTAAAAGGATCCAATATTCGTCCTCCAGTACTGAATGCAGACTCTAAGGCAACAGTGGAAATGGGGGTGGCTAACACATCACGTGCTACCTCAGCAAGGACAAGATAATTGGCAGCATTAACTCTCCACCAATCTAAGAGAACAAAATCGAGCGAGTTATTTACACACGCCTCAGACAAATACTTATCTAGCTCCGATCTAAACGCCATAACACCCTGATCCTCAAGGAATTTGGTGAACATCATCTGAAATTTAGTCGGAGGCAGTGTTGGCTCATTAGAACTCCTCCCACTCGTAGTGTTTGGCCTCCCTTGAGCCACATTAGAACTCCCTCCACTAGCCACACGAAATGTGTTATACTGCTCGATCAAGCGGCCTAAAAGGAGTTTAACCTTGTCCTCTATCTTATCCGCCAACTCATACCCTTTGCACTTTTGCAACCAAAACTTCATTGCCATCATTTTGTATCGTGGATCAAGCACAAAAGCGACATATATCATTAAGTTGAACCTATTTGTCTTACCCCAATACTTGCTTCTCATATTTATGCCCATAGTACAAGTGATAATATCACTACTCAAGCACATATCATTTAATACATCTTCAATTGTGCAAAGTTGCTCAAAATATACATTAGCAGTCACATACAAAGAACCAGAAATGTTCAATGTAACATCATAAAAAGTTTTCAGCAACTTTACAAAAATCTGTGCATTTTTCCAATCATCATTAGTGGGGTTCACAAAATGTTCATCCACAAAAACAAATTGATCAAATGCTTGTTTACGTTTTTCAGCGGTACTCAACATCAAATATGTGGAGTTCCATCTAGTAGGAACATTCAAGCAAATCATTCTCCCAATGATCTTTTCCTTTGCCGCACAAACCTTGAACTTCGCAAATCTTGGCGGCGAAGATTTCACATACCTGACGGCATCCCTAATCTTTGTTACAAATTCATAAACATCCTTCAAGCCGTCCATAACAATCAGATTCAATATATGGGCAGCACACAGCATGTGAAGAAATTCACCACCCAATATAGTACAATCATTGTCTTTTATTCTCCTCCTCATGTAATCAACAGCAACATCATTTGAGGAGGCATTGTCAACTGTGATGGTCAAAATTTTATCAACACCCCATTCATGCAATCTCAAGTCTAACACCCTCCCAATGGTTTCGCCCCTATGGTCAGGAATTTGGCAAAACTTAAGTATTTTTTTATGCAATCTCCAATTGCAATCAATAAAATGTGCGGTAATGCACATGTATTTCATATTTTGCACCGACGTCCAGGTATCGGTGGTAAGACAGATTCTTTGACCATCCAACAATTTCTTTAATTGTATCTTCTCTTCATTATACAATTTAATACAATCCCTTTTTAAAGTAATTCGAGATGGCAAAGTAAATCGAGACTCTAAATCAGTCACGAACTCAACAAACCTTTCATGCTCCACTAGCCTAAAAGGCAATTCACACCTAATAAAAAACTTAGCGGTTAACACCCTAAGTTTTTCTGCATCATACTTCACTATACCTTGTGGACTACACACTCTTCCCTCCGCATCCCTCTTAACACTAGATTGACTTTTTCCAACTCCTTTATGTCTAAGAGGGGAAGTTTCACATGCATTCTGGAGGTAATGTAGCATAGATGAAGTGTCATTCTTGTAGTGGCAACTGTATAGCTTAGCGCAATAATTGCACTGAGCTTTTGGGTTATCGTGGTCAATAGGTTGCACTTTAGTAAAGTGTTCTCAAACCACTGATTGGTTACTAGGTGTTTTTTTTTTATTTCTTGGGTAAAGGTGGGATGGAATGGGTAGTCTGTTGTGTATATGTGGATGAATGAGTTGGAAGACTCCCATGCTCCTCCACATCCACTGGAATAGACGAGGAGTCACCACCAACCCCTTGGGTAGTACCAATATTACAACTCACAGAATCTTCTTCCATCTGTTATTGAGTAATAAAAAACACCAAACACAATATAATAAATAATCAAACACTAATCCCAACTTTAAAATATGATCATGAAAAGCATGCATTAAAGATAAAAGTCTTGGTCCAGCTTTCATGACTTGATCCATATATTAAAGCAAAACAATGCTATATCAAAGTAAAACAAAAGAATTAAGAAAAAGAATAAAGAAAGAAGAAGAAAAAAGAGGTCCAGCTTTCATGACTTGATCCATATATCAAAGCAAAACAATGCTATATCAAAGTAAAACAAAAGAATTAAGAAAAAGAATAAAGAAAGAAGAAGAAAAAAGAGGTCCAGCTTTCAGGTCATGTCATGTGCTAGCTCCTTCTATTAAACCATTATAAGTGTGATCAGATTCCCATCATACATTTTCATATACGATTAACAAGGAAAAGCTATGAGGGTTTCTTAAGTCAATGTAGTTTTTACTTTAAGAATTGGCTTAGTTTCATTCCCTCAAGTAAAAATATATTCTAAGTGTAATATTCTAAGTGTAAAAATATAATATATTCTAAGTGTAATTTTAAGTAAAAATCTCACTCCAGGGCCGAAATCATTATCTAGTACTTACCCTCATTTTATGAGATGAGAGTCTTTTTTGTTTACCAGAGCAATAATAATCAAAAGAAATAAAAACAGTAGGGCATAACTCCATTACTTCTCCTACTCCTACATGAGCATTTGCTTGCTTTTTTGCATGCCACGTTATATCAAACTGTTGGATTAGTTTACCAAAAAGTTAGATGAAAAGTATGTATGGCCATGGAAAAGTATAAAAGCAGCCTATTGGCTTCAATGCTTTCACTTAAAACTGGTTTCATCGAAACCAACTGCTTAAAAGTGATTTTTAAATCCTCCTGAAAATACTTATAAAAAAAAAAAAAAATCCTCCTGAAAATGGAAGTACTTCTTTTTTTTGCAGACGTAGAACTGCAAAAAGAAGCAGATGATATCTTCTGATTCAAACTGCTTACAAGTTACA
The DNA here is from genome assembly GCA_022457165.1 of Juglans mandshurica. Classification (NCBI taxonomy): domain Eukaryota; kingdom Viridiplantae; phylum Streptophyta; class Magnoliopsida; order Fagales; family Juglandaceae; genus Juglans; species Juglans mandshurica. The sequence continues at coordinate 17,479,846 of CM039625.1, read as the reverse complement.
ACAAGCTAAGCAAATCCCACGCAAAACGCACACACTCACAAATTAAGAGGGAGATAGATCAGTCATGAAGTCAATCTCCATGCCCGACTCAGAGCTAATTCTCTGTTCTCTTCACTCCATCTTAGCTCTACTTCTGATCTTTATCCTCATCAAAAGAAAGCGAAGCAGACTCAATCTCCCACCAGGAAACATGTGCTGGCCTTTTCTTGGTGAAACTATCGGCTATCTTAAGCCTTACTCTGCTACTTCAATTGGAGAATTCATGGAGAAACACATATCAAGGTAAAACCACACTCTACACCCACAAAAAAAGAAGACCCTAAAACCGAAACTTTATGTTCTACTCATACAGTTAGAGCGGTAGTACTTACACTCTTACTCATTCTTCAGATATGGAAACTAATTTTAAGTCAATGTAGTTTTTACTTTAAGAATTGTCTTAGTTTCATTCCCTTAAGTGTGTTTCTTTATCATTAGTTGTTAAACCGTATTTGCATGTAAGAACATGAAGTAACTCAATAATTGCATTATGATAGGATTCTATATTATTTATTTTTTACCATCCTAAGACTTTACCTTGATTCTGATCGAGCAAAGCTAAATAGTTGAGAATAGCAAAGTCTTTTCTTTTTTGTTGACGTTTCATTATTCTTTAACTTTAAGAAATGTTTTGGAATTTAATTAAAGAAATGTAAAATAAGAGATGGCTTACCAATTAACAAAGTAATCCAAATACTGCACATTGTACTGGTTATAAACTAATTTATATTTAAAGCATGGATTTAAGTGAGTAAATGAAGATATTTTTAGCATGCAAGACTTAAACCATACATGTATTTTGTTTTATGTGATGGAATTGGAATAACAAGGAGTTTGAGGTTTAACATATTTTGAAATTTAATGTGATTATTAAATGAGAAACAATACAAAAGCATGAATTAATGCTTGCGTGCTATTGTTTTGACGGAAAAATGTATAGACCTACAAAGAGGAGTTTTGGACCATGAAGATTTTCTATAGTTTTGGGTTTAATCATCCAACTTTGACTACATCAAAGTTGATTAAATTTGTAGAATAGAGCCAACGGTTTTTTCTGGCAATTTAAATTTGCAAATAATTCAGTGAAAAGATATGAATAATGAGCTTGAAAATACATAACCTAACTTGTTGACATAAATTCCTACAATGCACTTAATAACTAATTCCTTCATCATTAGCTTCGGACGGTCAAAAGTTTATTAAAAGTAGGTGCCAACTAGACGAGACTCTAGTTGAGGGTGGAGAACAGGCGATGCAAGCAAGCAGATGAAATAACAACCCTATAATCAACCCAAACCCAGATCAAGCCGAGTCCTAGAATCGGGCTCTCTCCGAAGTAAACTTGCCAGAGATTAACCAAACCCAGAAGCCCGCTTATGGAAAACTCAACAATATATAGTTTCTAATAATCCAAACCCATAAATCCAATAGAGAGAGAGAGAGGGAGATAAAGATAGAGATAGATAGAGAGAGAGAGAGAGAGAGAGAGAGAGAGAGAGAGAGAGACAGAGTGAAAAAGAGACAGACTCACGAGGTCACGGTGACGGAGATGCGGCGACGAAGATGCGGCGGCGGCGAGGGGTCGCGGATTTAGGGTTTCTCCTTTCGCAAGCGGCAAGCGTAACGAGAGAGAGAGAGAGAGAGAGATAGACTCGGGGGGGGGGTGTTGTGGTTTTCGTTTAGACCCGGGTACCGAACCCGGTACCCGGATTTGTAACCCATATTCGGGCCGGATGGATCCGGGTTTTTCAACCCAGATTTCGGCCCGGATTAAATCCGGGCCGAAACCCGAAACCGGATCCCGGTTTTCCGGGTTCCAGACCGGGCCGGGAAAAAACCCGGCCCAGTTGAACAGTCCTAAAAACAATTAAAAAAATATACAACGAACACTAAATATATAATCACCCTGATGGGCCTCTTTTTAGTTCTCGTTTTTATATTTGTTATTTTCTTGTTTTTCAATTTTCAATTTTTTATTATTTTATAGTATTTAAAAGTTTTTGCTTTTAATTTATATCTCTTAAGTAAAAGTGTGAACTAAAAGCCAGAAAATGTTTGTGAGTAGCCAAAGAGGAACGCACGAAAGATTCACATGCGAGAAATAGGGGAGTAAGAAAAAACGAAAAACCGATCGAACTAAACCATTTTGGTCCAGTTCACAACTGGTTTAGTTGTTTCGATTCCTAAAACAGATTGAAAATCAGTTCGGTCCTGATTTTGAAAATCGAATTAGACCGAATAGAACCGAATTTTATTTTATTTTTTTATATTATATATATTATACATATTATAAAATGAGTCGGGCTACTATGACGTCCAGAGTAGCCTGCTCAATTTGACCGTAAGGCCAAATGTGTGTTTTTATTTTTTTCTCATTTTTCTTTTCATATTTTTTTTGACATATTTAAATTAAAAAATACACCATTACACTAAAAATCAATTTCTTAATCATTAAGTAAAAAAAAATTAAATACACAAGCAGTCAAAGTGAGGGGTAAACTACCATTTTCCTTATAAAATTTTAATCATATTATTATTTATGCTTCATTGACATAAAGTTACTCTTAAACATGAATATTAATATTAAATTATTAATGTGTTATTATTTATCCTTATATATTAAGTTACATACTTACATATATAATATGATATAAATATAAGAATACACTTTTGATATATGTTAACATCATGTTTTGTATGCTTGAATAAGGTTCTAGCAACTCAAGACCGGATCTTCACCTGAAAACATAAAGAAGAAGACGAGCTAAGGGTGGTCCAAGGAACCTATAGTACTTAAGTTAGCCTTGTGTATTTAGAGTATTGTCTTTTTAATAATTGAGTTACGAGAGAGTTCTTTGTACTTAGGATTAAGTTTTTATACAAAGTAAGGGGAGAACATTTTGTCTCTATGGCTCTTGAGACAACACTGCTAATGTGGCATGGCTTCTAGGGCATGTCCCAACGGTGGGTAAACTACACGGTCACTTCTGGCCCCCTCCATCAGAGAATGGAGGGTCGTCCGCGTCCTCCATTTACCTGCTGACGTAAGTCCTTTAATGTTAAGTGCAACAGGGGATGTCAAAGTCCATGTCAAAGTCGGTGTGTCCTATATGTTCCCCATTTTAAGGCTTCCCGCACTATGCATCCTCCTTCCTTTGATGCAAACTTGAGGGCTGGACCCCTTTGGCAACTCTGGGGCCTAGGCAGGGTGAGATTTGGGCTGGAGCGGGCCCCTTGTTAGGCCCAGGCCCAATTAGGATGGGCTGGGTAGGAAATATCCCTCCCAGTTATTCCGCCAATTCCTATTAAACCGGTTCAGCAGGAATTCCTTTGTTCTTTTATTTTCTTCTTCTTTTTTTTTTTTTGCTGCACACTCCTGACAGATCTTATGTGCACTCGATTGTGCCTATTGGGCTCCCCTTGCGTGGGCTAATCGACTGACGATACCTCCCCCATGTCGCTTCGTGTAGCGTGTATAACAGTGCCTGCACCCATCCACCTTCCTTCATGCAGCACGTGTCTTGCTCGTTACCTGGGTTAGTTCAACCAACGCGAGGGGCTATTTAAGGCCCCCCTTTTCCATTTTTGGTCTATTTGCCTATATCCTCTTTCAATGCCTTAGAATTTGTTTTCTTGTTCCCTTTCTTCTCCATTTCCTTCTCTCATTCTTTCATGACCCTAACCAGTCTTATTCTCCTACTCCACTTCTCACCCTATTGTTCAACGCCCTGGTGAAGACAACCTATCACTAACTCGTGATGCGTCTCAGTCTTTTGAAGGTTCGAACAGGAGGACAGAGGTTACTTTTGCGACTCTACGGTTGTTGAAGACATCCTATGTGTTCCCTAGCCCTATCGTCCTGGAGGTTCTCAGGGCCCCTAAAGGGGCCATGGATTTTGAGGGTTCCACCTCGAAGGTGGCGCTATACCTGGTATGTTTACCCATGGGTCGCAACTCCTTTTCCGTCTGTAGGCCGGATCCCTTGCGCAGCTCCACCCTAACGCGTGGAGGATCTTGGTGTGTTGTTGCATCGTTTAGCATAGGGCGCTGGAGGAGGTTGACCCTGAACATCCTGACCTCACCACCCATAACATTTTGAAATACAAAGGGAACATTTGCAGCTTCCGTTTGCACCCTGGGAAGGTAGTGGCCCGTTAAGAGCCTCAATACAACCAAGTCAAAGATTGGAACCGACAATTCCTTTTTTTGTCTGGCAAGGGGTGGGAGTTTCCCTTTGGGCAAAATGTACGGAAGGAGTACCCCATGCAGGCCATATGGGAGGTCGTGTTTGTGGACAAAGAAGTCAGACCAAAGGCAACTCCCACTAAGGCGAGCCTGATGGATGACGTTTTCTCTGAGACTTTACTGACTGAAGCCAACATAAAGTGATACCTGGCCCCCACGGCGCACACCCGCTATGAGACCGCACTGTCCCCATGCAATCCGCCGCGCGTCAAGACCACAAGCGGCCCTCGAGCCTGCCACTAGAGGGGAGAGGGAAGAAACCTCAGGCTAAGGAGCCTACATATAGTAGTTCCAAATCTGCTTCGTTGCCTCCTCTCGAACAGCCCTTTTATCCCCATCTTAGTTAGTCATCCAAAACCTTCTACATCCATATTGAAGGTTGTCTCTCCTGTCCTGCCGCTTCCAATTTCTAAGATCGTGCTGCTTCCCACCCCGCCGAGCAAGGCAGCGTCTATTGATGTGCCCCATGAAGCACATGCGGCTCTCGAGATGGCCAAGGACCCTCAGGTCGTGGTCCCCCCTCAGGTGTCACAACCCTGCCCCTATCTTACGACCGAGACGTGGTTGCGGCAATTGGCCTTTTTCTTTCTTTTTTTTCTTTTACCTTGTTATTAATAGTACTATTTTCACTATGCATTTTTTTTTAAAAAAGAAATGGACATGAACATGTCGTATAGGTTCACTGCGTTTCTACTTTAAGGGTAAGTGCCTGATAAACAGTTCATTCAAGATTCTAAATAAAGGACTCTCAGAGTCCATCCATTCAACAAAATATATTAGTTCTAATTAAGAGGACCCAGTCCCCATAACACATATAAAAAGGCATTTAACCTTCCTATGTGGGGTTACCATCACCCCACCATAGAAAATATACTGTTACCATCACCCCACCATAGCATTTACACCGTTACCCAAAGGCATAATGTATCAAAGTCAAACTAACAAAATGTCCCGACACGGGACCCATCATAAAAACATAAAGAAAACATAACAATAGTCCTCAAAAGTCCAACCAACTGGGAACCCTAAACATCAGCCCCTCCCTCCTCAGTAGTACCCGGCTCCACAACCTCGTCGTTCATACCTGGACGTTTAAAACATAAACACAAAGTGAGTCTAATACTCAGTAAGCAGTACTCCATGCCGTTAACTTAATAGTCACATAATCTTTTCCTTTTGAAAACATGCAGACATATATGTTTACTAGTACTTAACAAATGCTTTCATGCATAAATAATTAAAGAATAACTGCACTTTCATGCATCATTACTTCATGCTTAACTGTACATTTCCAGTCTAACATTACTTTTCATGCATACTCTTACTTTCATGCATAACTACATCTTCATGCGTAAACTGTGCTTTCATGCTTACATGTACTTTTCATGCATAAATAACTAATGAAATGACTTTACTTTATATTCCACTTTCTTGGGCCAATACACACTATTATGTCCCATGTGTTGGGGTTAGCGGTCTTTTGGACCCAGATTCCACACGCGGCCACAGGTTGAAACCCCTTTTTGTGGGAGTAGCACTGGGTGCATTACCAGTATCACTTACCCGGCATTGCCATCTGCCCATTCTTTGGTACCCTTTCATTCATATGGCCATTATGTACGTTCATGCTTTTAGATTCTTCTCTTTTATTTCTTTTTAGTTAAACATTTTCATTATCTTCCTTTAGTCCAATGCAAATGCTTTTTACTTAAAAAAAGTGTTTCATGTCATGTTACATATAAGTAAGGCATAGATATTTAAAGAGAGCATGCATAAAGATTCATGATGCATTACCTTACATACACACAATTGTAATCAATAGGATACTTAACAGGGGCTACCAAGGAAGGCTTGTACATAATATATACATTTATCTTTTTGTAAGAGAATATGTGCAAAGAGAGAGATATTCTTTCATAAAAGAGCTTTGTGTGTAAGGAGCATGGTCATAGCTACTTACCTCGAGGCTTTATAAGTAGTCTTTAAATCTTGCAATTACACTCCTATTCAATAAAAGGAAATAACATATTAAAATTCATTTTACTAAAGATTTTACTACCCATTACCCATACGTGCTCCCTTATATTCCAAAAATGGAATTAAGGCACCTTTCTTACTCGTTAAACTATTTTACATAGCATAATTCAACCCTTAGTATCCTCCTCCAAATATCTAGGAAACCTCACATATTATTTCTAAAACCAATACTAACAAAAGATACAACTCTTGGCAACTTAAAAGTTTCTAAACAAGCTTACTAACTTAAGTTTAAAACTCTTAAGGAAAGGGACTATAAAATTCTGCCTTGGGGACACTCGGCTGTTATACCCACCAAGACAAACATACCTACACACGACTTAGGGCCATAAAACATAACACACACACACGAGCACAGCTAGATCTATGAGATAGAACACACACACAGAGCTAGACTCATGAAACAGAACACTTACACGGCTTAGGACAAAAAAACAGAGCATATACATACACACAACTCGAAATCACCAAAACAGGGCATGACCCACGGCAAGACAAAACTCAAGGTGCTCGGTTCTAACCCAGAAAAATTGGGTTTTGATTGCTACCCACTAGATCAACTAGTAGAGGAAATAGATGAGAAACTAGTCTAAGAGATACCACACAAAGTCGGCTCAGACAAAGATTTCAAAACCCAAAACACAATAAAATCATGTGGGAGGTGTAATACCTGTTTGGGTCCCTCTTGAAGTCACGGAAATGCACAACCACGGAAAAGGAAGAAGAATCCAAAAAGTTTAGGGCTGGAACGACAGAAAAATTCTTAAAACAAACCCTAAATTAAACCATGGATCTAAGATTTCGAAACCAGTAATTGGGGCCATAGAAATCCACTTACATGGTGAGTTTTCCCTTGAAGACTTTCGGTGAAAACCTTAGGTGTTGGAAGTGAAAGGAGCGGCTTGAGGAGAGAAAGGGATCGCACGGCTTGGGGAAAACCGAAGGGTTTCTCATGTGAAGGAAGCTCGAGGAGTTTCTCTCTTCGGGTGCCTTAGAGTCGATGGATGAAGAAAGGTGAAGAAGTAGGGTTTCAAAAGTACTATAGTCGAGTTACTGCAGTGCCGTACTATAGCCATGGCACTATTCACTCAGGGGTATTTTTGAAAGAAATGATTTTATTTTGGCTAAGGTTTTAATTAGGTTTTGTTTTAAATACACTTTGTAACCTCATTTTAAGAAATTTATGAAATTTGATAAATTTATTCATTGTGAGTTGAGTTATACTACTCTGTTCTTAATTGAACTTTTGAACCTTTCAAAGGTAAATCACAACTTTTATGGCGTTTCTCCTTTTTAATCTGGGTTCTTGAGACGGGTTCTTCAACGGGTCTAGATTTTAATATAATCTAGGTTCTTGGAACGAGTCCTCATCGGGTCTAGGTTCTCCATCCATTAACTTGATTTTGGCTTTCTTGGGAAATTTTCAAATTGATTGTAGGTTCAAGGGATTTCATTCCCGCGGGTTCATATCATTTGGTATTCAGAGCAAGGTTTCCAATCAGGTCTGATTCTATCTTTTAATTCTTGCATGTCTAATTTTGATTTTAGGGCTTCATTGTTCTAGGGTTGAAAAAAAAATCAAAACAAAAAGTAGGCTGCCTAAATTCTTAGGTTTTTTGGTTTGGCTGAAATTTGCATCACCTAGGGTTTCAAAATTCTAGGGTTTCTTTTATCTCTAAGTTTCTCAATTGCTTGGAGTGTCGTTTCATTGTTTCTCTTCTACTTCATTATCAATTCTTGTGTGCTTAAATTCAATTGCTTGATTTTCATAATTGAATATTGTTGTTTGGGATTGAATTAGAGAAAAGAAGAGAAAAGAAAAGAAAAGAAAAGAAAAGAAAATTCGAAAAAAAAAGAAGAGAAAATGTAGCATATTCAAAGGTTGCTACATAGTTACAAAGAAGAGAAATAAAGAAATTTGTTGATTGAACTTTATCATCAAAGGGCCGCAGATATATCATTAAAGTTGGTATCTTGTCTTATAGTTACTCTTTCATTCATATAACTTCCTTGATTCTCGTATCATTTTTTATTCCTTCCGTGTTTCTCTTGTACTTGTTTTCTTGGACCTAATTACTAGTTGGGATAAATCAAGGTTGCATTATCTTGATTGAATTCAATTAGTTCTTAAAGAATTTGAGTGGGAAAATTCTTGAGGTAAAAGGCAAGAGAGTGAGACTATTATCGAGAAAAAATCAATTAAGAGTGAAACACGAGTGGAGTACCATTATTCGAGTGTAAACACGTAAGGGAGTGTTTGAGGTTTTCGACTAACATACTTTTTGTGCAGCACATTATGATGTCTCATAGGAGCGACTCATCATCAAAGGGGATGGCAGATAACTCATCCTTTGTGTTAAGCCATGCAATAACAGTTTGAGCGGTTGAACTTGATGTTGGGAGAAGTGAGGGATAGTATGGATAATCAAGAAGCAGTGATTAGAAATCTACAAGGTGAGAGAGATAGGAGGCGACGTGAGCCTAGTATTGAGAATGGGTAAGAGAATGGAGAGTATGGTGAGGATGAGGAAGACCTAACGTCTGAAGTTGGATTGGGTAGACATAGAAGAGTTAGGCATGGAAGAGGACTTAGGGCAAACCCAGTGGGTCGAGATGGAATAGATAAGAACCTTGGGAGCATCAAAATGAAAATACCATCATTCCAAGGTAGAATTGACCCTGAAGTTTATTTAGAGTGGGAGAAAAGAATAGAGTTGGTGTTTGATTGTCATAATTACTCTGAGGAGAAGAAGGTGAAGTTGGCTGTGATTGAGTTCACTGATTATGCGATTATTTGATGGGATAAATTAGTGACCAATAGGAGGAGGAATCTTGAGAGGCCTCTAGAAACATGGAGAGAGTTGAAAGCTATCATGAGGCGAAGATTTGTACCTAGCCACTACTATAGAGATCTCTACCAAAAACTACAAAATCTTACACAGGGGCCTAGAAGTGTAGAGGATTACCATAAGGAGATGGAGGTGGCTATGATTCGGGCTAATGTAGTGGAGGATCGGAAGGCCACGATGACAAGATTTTTGAGTGGGTTGAATAGGGAGATAGCCAATGTAGTTGAGTTGCAACTTTATGTGGAGGTAGAGGACATGGTGCACATGGTTATGAAGGTGGAGGGGCGGCTAAAAAGAAAGCGTACATCAAGGTATATTTCGGTTTCTAGTACTCATTGAAAACCAAAGTGGGACAAAAATGATCAAACTATAACAAAGGAGAAGACCGAACCACCTATGGGAAAATATAAGAGTGAGGCTGAAACCTCAAGAAAAAAAGAGAATGAGTTGAAAAACAATTGTGAGGCCGAGAGTTCAAAAAAAGATGAGAGTGAAAGAAAAAAAGAGAGTGAAAAAGAAAAAGAGAATAAAAGGAAAAAAGAGAATGAGGCCGAAACATCAAGAGAAAGAGAGTGTGAAAAAGAAAATAGAGATGTGGCTGAGAGTCAAGAAAAAAGAGTGGAGCCACGAGAGAGAAAAGAAAAAGAGATTGCAAAGAGAAACTATTAAAAACAAAAGTGAGTTTTTATGCTAAGGCAAGCTTTTATGCTAACGAATTTAACGACTATTTGCCTAGTGTTGTTGTTTCTTTGTTGCAGGGATATAAGGTCATGATTCCTAGCGGAGTGTTTAGTGGATTGACACCTATTAGGGAGATAGAGCACTACATTGATTTTGTGCCAGCTGCGACAATTCCTACTCAACCTTTTTTTGAAGAACATGAGTCCTTGACACACTTGAAGGGACAAGGTAAGTTGTTGACTAGAATGCATGCTAAGTGGGAGGATTGTATTGAGACTTTTCCTCATGTAATCAAGTACACACAAGGTAAACATTTTGTGATTGATGCTTTAGCAAGAAAGTATGTCATTGTCATCATTGTAGATGCAAAGTTATTAAGACTTGAATATGATAAGAAATTGTATGTTAATGATGATGGCTTGGCTAGTGTGCATGGAGTACGTGAGAAAGCATCGTTTGGTCAGTTTTATAAACTAGATTGGTATTTGTTAAAAGAGAATAGTCATTGTGAGCCTACTTGTCTTATGCGTGAGTTGCTTGTGCATGAATTTGGTTTGATGGATCATTTTGGTATAAAGAAGATTTTAGACGTATTCCATGAACGTTTGTGGGAGTATCATTTGATATTCATTGATGTGTTGTATTAACTTTTGTGGAAGTATCTTTTGTCATTCATTAATGTGTTGCATGAACATTTGTGGGAGTATTACTTGCCATTCATTGAGTTTGCATATAATTGGAGTGGTCATTTTGGTGTAAGGAAAGCTTTAGGTGTATTTCATGAACATTTGTGGGAGTATCATTTGCCATACATTGACTTGTTGCATGAACATTTGTGAGAGTATCATTTGACTCTCATTAAGTTTGCATATAATTGGAGTGATCATTTTGATATCAAGAAAACTTTAAACATTTTGCATGAACATTTCTTCTTATTTAAGATGAAGAAAGATGTCAATCGTATTTGTGACAGGTGCATTACTTGTAGAAAGGCCAAATTTAGGGTTTTACCACATGGGTTATATACACCCTTACCCGTTCCTAGTGAACCATGGATAGACATATCTATATACTTTGTTTCGGGGCTGCCTAGTACAAAAAGGGGTAGAGATTATATTTTTGTGGTTGCAGATAGATTTAGTAAGATGGAACATTTCATTCTATGCCATAAAACAGATGATGCCACAAATAAAGCTGACTTGTTTTTCAGGGAGATAGTGCGACCCCATGGTGTACTTAGGAGTATTGTTTCTGATAGAGATGTTAAATTCCTTAACTACTTTTGGAAGGTGTTGTGGGGGAAATTGGGTAGTACAAAACTCTTATTTTTCATTATTTGTCATCTATAGACTGATGGTTAGACTGAAGAACTTAATAAGACTTTAACTCAGTTTTTACGCACTGATGTTAATAAGAATTTAAAAACTTGGGAGGATTGTTTGCCATTTATAGGGTTTGCATATATTAGGACCATGCAGACTACTACTTCATATTCTCTATTTGAAATTGTTTATGGTTTTAATCCACTTACTCCTTTACCTTTGATGCTTTTGCTTGTTGATGATAAGAGTAGTTTGGATGAACATTTTCAAATTATTGAGAAAATTAATGAAAATGTATATAAAGTGGATCTTTCAGGTAAGTATCATATTTCAACTATTTTCAATGTTATTAACATTTTTCCCTTTGATCCAGGTGGAGATTCGAGGTCAAATCATTTTGAGGAGAGGGGGAATGATGGGCACTAGGATGGACCTAGTCTTAAAGTTCATTTGCAAGTTCTAGATGTATCAATTACAAGGTCAAGAGCCAAGAAGATTAAGGAGGCAATGCAATGATTGTCACAATCCACTTGGGATGAAGCTAGCAAGACTCCAACACTCAAGATGGACTTGAAAATGAAGATCCAGTTTTGATTCATTTGATAAGTTATAGAAGATGCCAACAACATGACTTAAAGGCTTTGGGTTCTTGAAGGTTTTCAACTTGTTTAATTCATTTAAATGACTTATTTTATTAGTTTAGAATTATTGGGTTTAATTATGAGAAGGACTTAAGGGGGGCCTACTCAAGGGCATGTTAAGGAATTTATTATTTTGTTGAACTAGGGTTTCAAGAAGTACTGTAGCGAACTAGGGTTTCAAAAGTACTGTAGCCGAGTTACTGTAGAGCCATACTGTAGCCGCAGCACTATTCACTTAGGGGTATTTTTGGAAGAAGGAGATTTATTTTGGCTAGGGTTTTAATTAGGTTTTGGTTTAAATACACTTTGTAGCCTCATTTTAAGAAGTTTATGAAATTTGATGAATTTATTCATTGTGAGTTGAGTTTTACTCCACTTGTTCTTAATTGAACTTTTGAACTTATCAAAAGTAAATCACAACTTTTGTAGCCTTCCTCCTTTGTAATCTGGGTTCTTGAGATGGGTTCTTCAACGGGTTTAGATTTTAATATAATCTAGGTTCTTGAAACGAGTTCTCATCGGGTCTAGGTTCTCCATTCGTTGACTTGATTTTGACTTTTTTGAGGAGTTTTCAAATTGATTGTGGGTTCAAAAGATTTCATTCCCGCGGGTTCATATCACCTAGCCTTTCAATCACCATCAAATCCCAAGCGAGGGCTGGGGGCGCTGGTAAAAATTGGGATACATGGTGCACACAGTGCACAGGGGACATGTACTGTGTGCGTGAAAGGAAGACCCATGCACGCACTGTGCATGCACTCATTATGCATGCCATTCACAGTGGGCACTTCCCGTGACAACCGTGAGGCTCGTGTGGCAACACCACCTCCTCCGCACGTTCACGGTGAAGTCCAACTATAGCGGTCGGACATCCAGGATTTTTTAGCCAGCTACTCGCCAGATCCCCTCACCAAAAATGCACCATTCTCCTCACATATGGGAACGTCCCGCTTGCCCGTGGAGAAATGGGGTTGCTGTTGATGGCATCTGGCTAGCCGAAATTTTCTGTCGCCAACTGGCGCACCCCCCACGAAAAGCACAGGTGAGCTTGACTATGCCATGCTCGCTGCTAAAGGCCTAGAAGCTAGGCATCCGTTTGCCAGCATGATTGTCTTCAGCCACCACTTGAACTGCCGAAGCTTTTTGTTGCCGGCAAGATGGTCCCCGACTATGAAGGCTTTGCTTGCCATTGTACCTCACCAACATCATCGAAGCTCCCCCACAGGAGTTGCTCAACATTAACACCACAACGTGCGCCAGCAAAGCTCAGCCCAATTGTGAGCTTGTGGAACCACCGGCGGCTACCAACAAGCTCGCCAATGTTCTCTGTAGCCTGCCACAAAGGTGGTGGGCAAAGAGTTTCTCACCACCAAACTTGCATGCCCCCTGCCATGAAACTTCCTCGTCACCATCGTGGTTCTTGAGCCATGCAAGTTGCAACAAATAATGCAGTTCAACCACGACGGCTCCACCATACCACCTCCCTCAGCCACTATTGTGGACAAACCGCCGTGATCACTCCACTGTGAAGCCGCCACCACAAGGCCACAACCCTCAGCCCGATGCCAAGGTAACCTGCGGTAACCTCTGTTTCATGACACCAAAATAGAGCACCCTCAACAGCCATGTGCCTCCACAGCAACACCGCGGTTGCTACCACTGTTTCTTCTCTCTCGATACCTTCCATGTGCTCGCCACAAGTGCCACCATGTCCCATCAATGAAAACAATGTCTCTCCACCATATGTACGTGGATTGAACATCGACATCCAACATGCAGTATCTCATCACCTTTGTGGTCTAGTATGGAGGAAGGTGGGCAAACAACTCACCAGCCTCACCACGAGCAACACCTTGCCAAGGAATGGTGGCCAACATGCAGCACCTCGCCACCTTTGTGGTGGGAAACACGCACGCGGTGCTTACTTAATGCCACAAAGATTTTGCCCGCCATGCCATAGAAGTGCCAATCCCAACAGATGTGCTTGCCCACAGAAAATTTGCTCACCATGGAGGAGGTCGTTGACAGAAAGCACTCGTCCATATATGTTGCTCACCACACTAAGTTGCCTACCCACATAACCCATGCAACGTACCACTGGATTATCAAGTCAGCAGGCATTAACGCACCAACCCACCTAAAATTTACAAATGGGTAAAGGTGAAAGCTTGTCGGTCTGGACTGGAGAAACCAACTAGATCGACCGTTTCAGTCCAGACCGAAGCTTGGACCGGTCGGTATCAGTCCAAGGATTTCTCCACTTTCGGTCTTCGATCCAGTCCCAAGGTGGGGTTTCCTTGGATTGGACTGGACTGGACCAGATTGGACTGACCAAATTGGGAAAACATATATTTTTAATTTTTAAATATATTATATATTATTTTATATAATTAATTATGTAATTTTTATCTAATTTAATATCATTGAACATATAAAATATTTTTTTAATGAGTTAGTTATATAATCCACATTAATAATTCACTTAACTTTAATTTAGTAATTTAAATAAATTTTAATTATTAATTTATTTGGAAAAAAATAAAAATAAAATAATTGGACCGGACCGGACCAGTAGTTACCGAACCGGACCAATAACTACCGGTCCAGTCTGGTCCCTATGGATGTTTGGTTCGGTCTAGTTCAGGAAAAATGAAAGAGGTCCATCACCTGGACCGACCAATTTACACCCCTACAAATGGGCATGATGCCAACTATGAGTGCCACCAAACTTGATCGGCAATCATGGCCCAGGGACCCACTGGTCCCGCCTCAAACTCTGAGAGGCGACCGTAAGGCCCATTAATCGCATCATGCAAGTTGCTAAGGAAATTAATCCAAAAGGGCATATAAACAATGGATTTCGCTTGGTGACACAATTCAACAATCAGATGCAAGGAAAAAATATATTGAGCTACTTGACTCGGGAGCCCCCAAGAGAGCGAACGAACAAAATATTTTTGGAGAAGGGCAATCTCCATAAAAAAAAAAAAAAAAAAACCCTAGGGTGAACAACTTCCATCATACGAAAATTATTTAGCAGGAAACAATCTTAGCCGGTAAAAATTGAAATTAGCTATTGCTAGGTTTCTTTGTCTCAAACTTGCTATTTTAATTTAATGTTTACTAACAAATTTGGTTTTTGGAGATTTTCACCACCGAAATCCCTCGAGGTTCCATAAGAACCCAAGTAGCCACACGCTCTAAAAATATACTTCATGGGAATTGGCCGCCTGGCACGGAACACCAGCTACGAAGGCCCTCTCAAGTGTCGCGCTGGCTTTTTAATTTGTTTGTATCTGAATAGACCGCTCGGTATCACAGTCACTTCAGACATTCATCGCGCTCTAGCGAAATGGCTCATATTTACAAATCTCAAACTTGTAATCTGTATTACACTAACCTATTTGATTGTTGGTGAAAATATTTCAGGATGATTGAACTTCGTCTCCCACCACAGCAACGCAGTTGAACTCAGCCTCCCGCCACAACAGTGCAGGTGAGCACCTCGCCCACTAATGTCGAGCCCTTCGTGACCCTCAACCACTAATGTCGAGGCTTAGACTCGCTGTGGGTAAACAATAGGGCGGCAAATCTCTAGACTCCCCAACCTTCGACCACTAATTTCAACTCCTCAGACTCATTGTGGATAAACAATAGGGCGCGCAAGTCCCCAGACTCCACAACCCTCGACCACTAATGTCGAGTTCTCAGACTCGTTGTGGGTAAACAATAGAATGTGCAAGTCCTAAGACTCTGCGACCCTTGACGACTAATATCGAGCCATCAGACTTAGTGTGGATAATAGGGCATGCAAGTCCTCAGACTCCGTGACTCTCACCCACTAATGTTGTGCGTCAGACTCGCTGTGGAGAATAGGGTGCGCAAATCCTCAGATTGCGCCACCGTCACACTTGGACAGTAGCGTCACTACAATGCATTTTTGATATGAACCTGTGGGAATGGAATCTTTTGAACCCACATTCAATCTGAAAACTCACCCAAGAAAGTCAAAATCAAGCCAATGAAAAATTTAGACCCGTTGAAAAACCTGTCTCAAGAACCTATTTAAAATGAAGAATGCCACAAAAGTTGTTATTTGCCTTTAATAAGTTCAAAAGTTCATTCAAGAAAAAAAGGAGATAAACTCAACTCACAATGAATAAATTCATTAAATTTCATAAAAGTAATAAAAATGAGGCTACAAAGAGTATTTAAACCAAAACTTAATTAAAACCCTAGCTAAAATAAATCCCCATCTTCTAAAAATACCCCCGAGTGAATAGTATCATGTCCATAGTGAGGCTATCGTACTCGGCTATAGTAACTTCTTGAAACCCTAGTTCAACAAAATAATAACTTTCCTAACATGCCCTTGAATATGTGCCCCCTTAAATCCTTCTCATAATAAACCCAATTATTCTAAACTAATAAACTAAGTCCTTTAAATTAATTAAATAAGTTGAAAGCCTTCAAGTGCCCAAAGCCTTTAAGTCATGTTGTTGCCCTCTTCCATATCTTGTATCAAATGAATCAAAATTGGATCTTCATCCTTCAAGCCCATCTTGAATGTTGGGCTCTTGTGAGACTCATCCCAAGTGAATTGCACCAATTCTTGCATTGCCTCATTGATCTTCTTGGCTCTTGACCTTGTAATTGGCCCATCTAGAACTTGCAAATGATCTTTAAGACAAGGTCCATCTTGGTGCCCATCATTCCCCCTCTCCTCCAAAGGTTTCGATCTTAGATCTCCACCTGCATCAAAGGGAAAAATGTTAGTAACATTGAAAATAGCAGAAACATGATACTTATCTGGAAGATCCACTTGATATGCATTATCATTAATTTATTCAAGAATTTGGAAAAGTCCATCCAAGCTACTCTTGTCATCAACAGGTAATGACATTAAATCTAAAGGAGTAAATAGATTAAGTTTATAAACAATTTCAAAATGTGAGAATTTAGTTTTAGCATGAACACTCCAATTATATGTAAACTCAATGAATAGCAAATGATACTCCCACAAATGTTCATGTGACACGTCTAAAATCTTCTTTACACCAAAATGACCACTTCAATTATATGCAAACTCAATGAAAGGCAAATGAAACTCCTGCAAACGTTCATGCAACAAGTAAATGATTGGCAAATGATACTCATGCAAACGTTCATGCAACAAGTCAATGAATGGCAAATGATACTCCCACAAACATTCATGTAACATGTCTAAAATCTTCTTTACACCAAAATGACCACTATGATTATATGCAAACTCAATGAAAGGCAAATGATACTCTTGCAAATCCTCATGCAACATGTCAATGAATGGCAAATGATACTCCCACAAACATTCATGCAACACGTCTAAAGTCTTCATTACCTCAAAGTTACCCAACAAACCACCATGTCTATCACGCACAAGCAAATTACGCATAAAACTAGTAGACACACAAAATCTATTCTCTCTAAACAAGTATCAATCTAGTTTATAGAACTTACCAAACGATATTTTCTCACATATTCCATACACACTAGAAAAGTAATCGCCATTAGCATGCAATTTCTTATCATATTCAAATCTCAATAACTTTGCATTTAAAATAAAGATAAGGACATACCTTCTTACTAATGTATTAATCACAAAATTTTCCTCACTATGTGTGTATTTGACTACATGAGAAAAACTCTCAATACAATCCTCACACTTAGCATGCATTCTAATCAACAACTAACCTTGTTCATTTAAGTGTGTCAATGACTCATGTTCTTCAAAGAAAGGTTGGGTAGGAATTGTAGCACCTGACACACTCATGTTCTATCTCCCTAATAGGTGGCAATCTACTAAACACACTACTAGGAAACACGACCTCATATCCCTGCAACAAAGAGACAACAACATTAGGCAAATATACGTCAAGTTCATTAGTATTAAGACTCACCTTAGCATAAAAACTTACTTTTCTCTTTGTTTTTCTCTCACTTTCTTCACTCTCTCTTTTCTTTCCATTCTCTTTTTCTTTTTGACTCTCTTTTTCCCTTTCACTCTTTTTATTTTTATTTTTTATGTTACTCTCTTTTTCTTCATCTTTTTTTGAACACTCGACCTCACAATTGTTTTTCAACTCGTTCTCTCTTTTTCTTGAGGTCTTAACCTCATCCTCATTTTTTTTTTCTCTCTCTCTCTCCTTTTCGACCTCACTATTTCTGTTTTTTTCAATCTCATATTCACTCTTGCTCTATAGCTCAATCTCCTTTTCACTTTTTTTTATCACTCTCACTTTCACTCTTTTTTTTTTTTTTTATCACTCTCATTTTCACTCTTTCTTTTTTGAGCAACCCCACTTTTCAGTTTCAGTTGGTCCCCATAAACCTGTGTTGGAGTTAAAGGAACAAGTTTGATTGTTTTTCCATCATTTTCAAAATTGTACACGTTCCTTAACCCATCATGGATTACCTTCCAATCATACTGCCACGACTTCCCCAACAAAATATGGCCAACATGCATAGGCACTACATCACAAAGCGCCACATCCTGGTATTTCCCAATTGAAAAAGAAACTAGCACTTACTTATTTACCCTAACCTCCCTACAATCACTCAACCACTGCAACTTGTATGGTCTAGGGTGTTTCAAAGTAGGTAAATTCAATTTCTCAACTAAAGTAGTGCTAGCCAAATTAATATAACTCATCTCATCAATGATCATACTACATACCTTGTTGTTGATGTGACATCTAGTATGAAAAATGTTCTTACTCTATTGCTATGTATCATCCATATTAATTTGTGTATTGAGAGCATGCTTTACAACAAGAGATTCACCATACTCTTCATTCTTATACTTATATTCAATACTAGGCTCACGCTTCCTCCTATCTCTCCTACCTTGCAGTTTTCTACATACTCGTTGATCCATCCTATTTCTCACTTCCCCCAACACCAAATTCAACCGTTCAAATTGTTGTTGCATGGCATGCAATGGAAAGAATGAGTTATCTGCCATCCCCTTTGGTGATGAGTCACTTTTATGAGACATCGTACTGCACTGCACAAAAAGAATGTTAATGGAAAACCTCACATACTCTCTTACGTGTTTACACTCGAATAATGACACTCCACCCGTGTTTCACTCTTAATTAGTTTTTTCCTGATAATAGCCTCACACACTCTTGCATTTTATCTCAATAGTTTTCCCACTCAAGTTCTGTAAGAATTAGTTGAACTAAATCAAGACAATACAACATTGTATTATTCTAACCACTAATAGGTTTAAGAAACAAGGAAGGAATAAAATGACACTAGACTCAAGGAATTTATACGAGGGAAAGAGTAATTATAAAACAAGATATCAACTACAAAGATGTATTCAGCCCCTTTGATGATAATGCTCAATGAACAAATATCTTTCTTTCTCTTTGTCGTCACTATGTAGCAACCTTTGAATATGCTACATTTTTTTCAAATTTTCTTTTCTTTTCCTTTCCTTTCTTTTCTTTTCTCTAATTCAATCATAAATAGCAATATTCAATTGTGAAAATCAAACAATTGAATTCAATCACACAAGAATTGGCAATGAAGTAGAAGAGAATCAATGGAATGGCACTCCAACCAATTGACAAACTTAGAGATACAAGAAATCCTAAAAATTTGAAACCCTAGGTGATGCAAATTTTAGCCAAACCCAAAAGCCCTAAAAATTTCGGCATCCTACTTTTTTTTTTTCAACCCTAGAATAATGAAACCCTAGAATAATGAAACCCTAGAATTAAATTTAAAGATGCAAGAATTAAAAGATAGAATCAGACCTAATTGGAAACCTTGTTTTCAATACCAAATGATATGAACCCGTGGAAATGGAATCCCTTGAACCAACAATCAATTTGAAAACTCACCCAAGAAAGCTAAAATCAAGCCAATGGAAAATTTAGACCCGTTGAGGAACTTGTTTCAAGAACCTAGATTTTATGAAAATCAAGACTCGTTAATAACCCATCTCAAGAACCTAAATTATAAGGAAGAACGTCACAAAGGTTGTGATTTACATTTGATAAGTTCAAAATTTTATTCAAGAACAAGAGGAGATAAACTCAACTCACAATGAATCAATTTATTCAATTTCATAAAATAAAAATAAGGTTACAAAGAGTATTTAAACCAAAACCTAATTAAAACCCTAAGCAAAATAAATACTCATCTTCCAAAAATACCCCTGAGTGAATAGTCTCGCGTCTACATTAAGGCTACAGTAACTTCTTGAAACCTCAGTTCAACAAAATAATAACTTTCCTAACATGCCCTTAAATACGCGCCCCCCTTAAGTCCTTCTCATAATAAACTCAATTATTCTAAACTAATAAACTAAGTCCTTTAAATAAATTAAGTAAATTGAAAGTCTTCAAGTGCCCAAAGCCTTTAAGTCATGTTGTTGCCCTCTTCCATAGCTTGTATAAAATAAATTAAAACTGGATCTTCATCTTTCAAGCCCATCTTGAATGTTGGGCTCTTGTTAGACTCGTCCCAAGTGGATTGCACCAATCCTTGCATTGCCTCTTTGATCTTCTTGGCTCTTGACCTTGTAATTGGCCCATCTGAAACTTGCGAAGGATTTTTAAGACTAGGTTCATCTTGGTGCCCATCAATTCTCCAGCAAATGTCGAGCGATGACACTCGCACCACAACCGCTGCCAACGGGTTACCCTCAAGAATGAGCCTCCAAGCTCCACAACTGTCGCGCGCGAGTTTCCTTCAGGAATGAGTCGATGGTCTTGGCAACTACCTAAGATGGACTTAGGAGGTCGATGGGCTTCCTACCCACTTAAGCGCAGGTTACTATAAACAAACTCTAACATCAACCCAAAAATGGGAACATCAAACAACACTTTACACCAAGGGGAAAAAACTTCACTACTACAAACAAATATAAAAGAATTAAAAAAAAAAAAAAAAAAAAAAACAAACATGGAAATATGCACTCTTTGCTAACAATAAACAGTCTCGTGTGACCAATCAGACAAACGTTCAGACAAACAAACTCAAAGCCAAGTTTTGCGCTCACACTTAACACGGTCGAGTATATCTCCCGCCCAAGTCGAGTTTCGTGCTTGCACCTAATGCAGTCAAGTACATCTCACACCCAAGCCAAGCTTTGTGCTCGCACGTAACGTGGGTGGAGCACATCTCCCACTTATCACTTTAAGTTGAGCTCTTCATTGCTTAGCATAAAACAAACAGAAAATCAGGGACTGATTTTCCAAGTTTTTCTGCAGATTATTGACTTAAAGATTCTCAAGGCCGTCTTATTGAACAAGTTAACCTTAAGAATCGCGGGGATCTGTTGGGGATAAAGTCAACTGGGTTCAGCCCATCGCTAAAAATAAGGGAAGAGATAAAGTCAAGAATCTAGCCTAGAGATAAAGTCAATAAGAGATAAGGTAAGTTGATTCAGAATCCTAAAAAGAAAGAGACTCAGACTCCCAAAAAGAAAGTGGTTCATAAGGCAAGTAGGGGTCAATCACTCTAAGGAAGGAAATAAACTTTTATATAAGGAAGAGATCTCCACAAATCTATAGAGACTCTCTATAGGGCTGTGCAAACCTCCAAAAGTTCTGATTCCATCCGACTTCTACTCCGATTCCGACTTTGACGGAGTAGGAGTGGTTGAAAATCGGAGTCAAATTCAGAGCGGCTCTGAATAAGTAGAAAGAGTCGTAGTTCGAAACCTCTCGGATCTCCTCTGTGACTCGCCGCCTTCGTTCCCTCTCTATTCCCGCCGTTGCCTCTTTGTGTAGTCCATTGACTCTGTTCCCCTTCACTTCTCAGGCCAACCTCCGATAAGTTGTTTGACTTCAAGCCCTAATTCAAGGAAATTTAATTTTATGTCTTCTTTTTTTCCATGTTGTTGGGTTGCCTTGAATTAATTGTTTTGAGTCTAATTGTTGTGAAGTTGCATTGTAGTAATGAAATGTGATAGAATTGAATATGGTTGATTCATTGGACTGTGCAAACCAGTATGCATGCAATGTGTTTGATAAAATGTGTAAGAGATGCTACTGCTTCAAAAATCAAAACCACATGACCCAATAGAACAAAGTTAGTAATATAAATTATTAAATTGTAGAATAGTAAACTAATAAACTAATATAATTAAAATTCAGTACTTTTTAATTTCATTCTAATAAACTAATATCTAAAAAGAGTTGCTACCTACTCTTTCTTCATGGCTGTGCATAAGTTAGTGTATAAATATATTGATTTGATCTTTAAATTACTTCAATTAATATAGTATTTCTCATATTTCTATATAAGAAATATTATTTTAATATCAAACAAATAAAATTCTCCTGAAAAAGTACCTCTTGTTACTCTATGATCTATTTGATCTCTGGAAAAAGGATAAAAAGGATATAAGGTAATATAAGATGCTGCTTTATTGATTTGAAAAATGATTCATACATTTTTAGAGTATGCCAACGTCGTTAGGCAGGATGGTTAAAAAAAACCAAAGGAAAAACACAAGACCATGAGAGGTCAGAATGGTTTATGAAAAATTCAACATTAAAATTTTTGGTAGTGGAAATGTTGCATGCAGTTCTTCATCATTTTATTTTGGCCTAATTTGACCTCAAAAGTCAAGGCCATGCATGCTTCTCTTGGTCCCTTTCAAACTGTCCAAATTAGTTAACTCAACCCTTAATGCTTTTCTTGATCACCTTATTATCTTTGCTTATCAGTATTGTGGTGGTCACAAGACACTCCATCTTAAATGAGTTGATGCCTTTTAATAAATTGATGTCTCTTTTCATGTATGTTTCTTTATGTTTAGCTTCTAATTTATTTTTCTTCATCTTAAATGAGTTGATGCCTTTTAATATAGCCTATTTAATTTTTAAACTACTTTTTTTGCTTATAATTTATTTTTTCAGCTTTTTTTATTGCAATATGGATCCTACACCTAGTGGAGATGATCGTCCACAAGGGGATGTGGTGGATGCCACTGCTACTGCTCCAACACCGGTGGGTACTTCCACTCCTAGAGCCACATCTAGGGCAGCTACATCTAGAGCAGCTACATCTTGTGTGAGTAGTCGACTTCCAGTAGATATAAAGGATGAAGATATGTTCAACGGAAAGGAGGAGATGCCCATTGAGCACTATCGACCACCATGACTTTTTAAAAAAAAGTCGTGGACATGGGAGCATTTTACCAAAATTGCTGGTGATTGTATGAACCCACAAGCAAGATGTCACCACAATGGACAACTCTGTGGTTGCTATTCAAAGAAGTAAGGCACCAGTGTACTAATGGCACATCTAAATGGCTGCCAACGAAATAAAATCGCGAAGGGATTGGCAGCCACTGATCAGACCAAGCTCAGTTATGAAACTTCTACGGCCACTGATGGTATATAGGCTATGAAATTGGTCATCCTTCAATACAGTGAGAAGATGTTGAGGGACATGCTTGCAAAGATGATAAATACTGATGAGATGCCCTTTACCACAGTGGACAAAAGAGGCTTCCGAAAGTTTGTGCAAACTATTGAGCCACGATTTCTCATTCCATCACGGTATACAGTGATGCAAGATTTTATGAAGAGGCATGCGAAGGAAAAGGTAGAGATAAAGAAGATGTTTATTACCATTGGCTAGAGAGTGCCATTTACGACTGACACATGGACGTCCATATAGAGCGTCTGTTACATGTGTATCACAGCACACTACATTGACAAAAAGTGGATTTTGCATAAAAGAATTATTGTTCAAAGAAATTGTGGATCATAAAGGTGAATCCATTTGGACAAATATGGATGATTGTATAAAGGACTGGGGAATTCGAGAAGTGCTGTGTATTACAGTTGATAATGCCAGTGTCAATGACACATCAATTGATTGGTTCAAGTGGAATACGACGGTGAAAGATGATGTCATTCCGGCCCCCGAGTTTATTCATGTTCGGTATTGTGCTCATATCATCAACCTCATAGTTGTTGAGGGGTTAAAAGAGGTTGATGATTCCATTACCAGAGTCTGCAGCATTGTACGATATGTGAGGGCTTCCCCCCAAAGGCTTGCCAAGTTTAAAGCAATAGCAGAAGATCTTCAGATTGGATATTCCAGTATGTTGTGCTTGGATGTTCCGACTCGATGGAACTCTACATGCATGATGTTGGATGTGGCACAGAAGTACCAAAGAGCGTTCAAGCGGATAGAGGTCGAGGATGGGGGCTTGATGTTTGCTTTGTTGGAACCAGCTGAATAGGAGCTCGGTGTGCCAGATGCACATGATTGGACTAGTGTGAGGTACTTTGTTCAATTTTTGAAAATTTTTTATGATATAACCATGTGAACTTGTACTTGAACAAACTCTTAGGGCTTCACTTCCACTTGCAAAATAGTTATGCTGACTCTAGGGGATTATTATCTGTTATGGCTATGAGGATGAAGACTAAATATGATAAATATTGGGGGAATATTGAGAAGATAAATAAATTACTATTTGTGGTTGCGATCCTTGACCCCAATATAAGTTGGCCGTTATAGAATTTTGGGTAAATTTCATCCTCGGGGTAGTGAAGGCTGCATAGTTTATTAGAGTGCTAAAAAGTTATATTAATGACTTATATAGTCACTACAACAATAGTTGTGACTTATATAGTCACTACAACAATAGTTGTCAGCCTTCATCCGGAGCTGGTAGCTCCTCACATTCGAGGCCGACGGGGTCGATAGCTTCCTTATATGATACTGACTCATCCAAGGAGGTTACAGGCCATCTTATTATACAACAATATCATCAACTCATTGCAACGAGAAATATTATGTAGTGTATGTCTGAGGTTGAACGATATTTTATGGAAGCTGTCGAAGCACCTAATGGTGTATTTCAGTTATTAACTTGGTGGAATGTTAATTCCGCCAAGTATCTAGTTTTTTCCAATATAGCTCGAGATGTGCTAGCCATTCTTGTCACTACGGTTGCCTCGGAGTTGGTGTTTAGCACTGAAGGTCGTGTGTTGGATGCTTATTGGAGTTCATTGTCATCGTCAACCGTGGAAACCCTCATTTGTACACAGAATTTGATAAGTGAAATGCTCATTGGACTAGATACCGTTGGCGTTGATGCCGAGAGCTATAGGCTTGAATCGGGTAACTTTATATGCTTTTAAATGATTATTTAACTATTTTTAATGTTTCTAACTTCTACTTTTTATGATTTTATAGACCTAATTGTGAACTCTAACATAATTACCAGTGATTGAGAGTCTGAGACGGACGCCCCATGAGAGTTGAGATGGAGTTGAGAGACTATGGATTATGGAGAACCCCCTTTCTTGGTGAGAATCAAATTCTACTTTTACCGTGTTCAATTTTTTATTATCAGTTTTTTTCTTTTATTGATTGCAATTTTATATCTTCATTTCATGTATGATTAATGGATCACTGAGATTTGAGAGAAATCCGTGTTTAATATTTATGTAGTTATGTTTAAAGACTAAGTCAATGTTATAATAAATGAGACTGTTATAACTTATGGTTACTTGTTATTTAGTTTTTAAACTATTGTATTTAAGTTTTCTTTCAATGTTTTTTTTATAGGTTTCAAATTCGATTTTGGTGAGGCCAAAAGTTGAAAAGGGCATTCATTTAGCCCAATAAATGGTCAGAGCTCTGACCTCCGTTCAGAACTCCGATCGGAGTTTAGAGTTTTGACCTTCAATTGGAGTCGGAGTCGGAGTAAAACTTTTCCTCTGATCGAAGGTTGGAAACGTCAACTCCAACTCCGTTGAGTCGGAGCTTAGCCCTAGCTCTTTATGACATCCCTACATACAAGCTCCACTATGCACAATGACTCCAAATGATCTTTTTTCAAGGGAGGCATCATCTTCAACCTCCCAAAACCTTAAATTTCTCCATTTTATTGTGAGATATGTGAGGTCATGAGAGATTATAAAATCGCCTATTATAGTGGATTTCACCGAACCACGTAAATCCTTGTGTCGCTCTTTATTTATTTTTATTTGCTTATTTACTATATATTTTCATGGATGAACTCGAAGAGTACCGTATCGAAATCCAAATCATCATCGTAGGCCGGGGATAATTCTTTCATCATTTTCGGCCTGTGGTGCTATTTTTACTTTAACACACATAAAACTTAGAAAACACTGGAAAAATTTTAAAAATCACAAAACTTAAAAGATTATAAAACTAAAATTTAAAAAATAACTTTAAAAAATTCTAAAACACATAAATATTAAAAAACTATGAAAATTGATAAAAGAAATTACTAAAACACTTTGAAAAAAAAAACAAACAAGAAAAAATGCATAGGTTTAGGATATATCTTTGGGCATTCAGCTTTGACTTTACAAGAGAATTCAAATAACAATTAATAGATGTGTAGCAGATGTGTAATCTTTCTTGCAATTAGGGCAAATACAAGTTTTGGATCCTTTTTCCTTTACAAGAAAATGATCCACTGCTTTTTGATGATTTTGAAAAACAACATGAGATTGACCTGTGGATGTGGCACTTGATACATTACGAACTTGGCTTGTTTGGATTGAGAAAGCTTTTCATCTAATCTAATCGACACAGTTTTTTCAAATTTTCATATAAAATATAATAAACAATTCAATTTTTTTAAATTTTAAAATAAAAATAATATTAAAAAAATATTATAATAATATTTTATTGAACTTTAATTTTCATCTCATCTCAACTTACTATCCAACCTCTCTTTAGAGCTAAGGCTATGTTTGGATCAATTTTTTTTTTAACAAACAATCTCAACTTAAATTCTAATATCTTTTAAACGTTAACAAACCTTTTCAACTAATCAACTGTCTAGATTTTCGTGAAAAAGATATAAAAATCAAAACATTTTTTATAAAATCTAAAGAAAACTTAAAATTTTATTCAAAAAGCATTTCAATTTGATTTCAAATTTACACGCATTCTTCCACAAACATGAGCATATTTGGTTAGATAATTTTTTGAAAAATTGATCAACTAAATATCTTTAAATCTTAAAGAACTCTTTTATTTTAACTTTTCAACAAATCAATATCTAAGTACTAAAATCAGTACAATTTTTATAAACTTTAAAATAAAAGTATTCTTAAAAGATTATATTCGAACGGTTTAACAATTCTGCCCATTCACTTTCACAAACTCTAAAGTAATATTTAAATTTTTTTATAATTAATCAAGACTTATTATTTATTAAGAAAAGAAAGAATAGGCCAAGTACACATATGTATATATATGAGAAAAACTTATTTTAAGTTTAATCTAAAAATAAACCTCAAATATTTTTGCAACTTTTCATAACCAAATATAGCCTCAATATATCACTTTTCCTATCCACTTTAGCTTTGTTCAAGGCAATATAAAATCCAAAACTTGCCTCAATTTTTTTTCAAGATTTATAATGAAACTCCAAAAATCTTCATCACGCAAACATGCCTTACAGTAGGCCTGCAACCCGAGCTCAAAATATCTGGTATGTGCCCGACCCAACCCGATCATCTCCATTTAAGGCGCCAACCCAACCCGGCCCGGCCTGGCCCTTCAAAACAAAATCGGGTCGAACCCGTATGACCCGACTGATCTTAAAAAAAAAATGAAAATACTCTCATCTTTCTTCTTCATTGGCAGAGGGACCTTTACCCATTTCCACCAATATCCAGTTCATCTTCTTGAGATCAAATGTCATGAAGATCCCTTTGCCATCAAAACACTCCCCGTAGAAGAGACCCCCAACAACTCAATATTTTGGCTAGGCTCTTCCAAAGTGTTCCTATCTCTCATTAGCAGGTCAATAAGTAAAACTAGTAACCACTTTTGTGATCTTAACCTCAACGAAGACGAACTGGATATTGATTTGGAGATTGTTTCTGAAGAGAACGACGAGGAGAAATAGAAGCAAAGCCCACTTCCACTTCTGGGTATTAGTAAGCCTGAACAACCATCAAAGCCTGCTCAAAAGAACGGTTCAAGGCTGTCAATTATACTTCTCAATCAAGGGTTGTTCACAGTTCAAGGCTCTAGAGCCTGCGCCTCCTTCAAGACCTTCTGCTTAGTCCCACACCCACCCATCTCTCTCGATATTCCTTTGAAGAAAATCTCAGGAAAAAAAAAACCAATCCCAATCTCAAACCCAAATCCGAAAGATCCCTTCGGAGTCTACCTTCAGATTCTAACTTCAATTTTTCTTGACGGTGAGAACCGTTAGCAGATTAGGACTTCTTCTCTGACTACGAAGTCCCAATCCCATTCTTTTTTCTCACTATTATTAGCAAATCAGGTTCTTTTCGAGTGATCAGTTTCGACCAATAGATGATGAAATGAACCCGTTATGGGTTTTGACCCGTTGAACCCGACTTTAGTCGAGTGGGCCCATGTCGGGCCTTTCAGTTTGATCAGGCCAAGCCCTTTTATGCATAGGCCTACCTTACAGTTCACTGCACACAATCGAAACTCAAAATGCTCAAACGAAGGTTTTGTTTGTGCCAGAATGTCAATGGCATTTTTGTATATATTTTGAAGGGTAAAGACACTTATAAGGTTGCAGATTCGGATCGGATTTGTTTTTGATCAAGAATTTAAAAATTCAGATGAATTCAGACAGTTATCCGTCCAATTAGATCAAAGCGAATAAGACTGATATTATACCCACCCATATTCGTAACCGGATAGGGGTTGAGTATGTGGATATCTGTAGGATCCCACTTGAAGTAATGGAGATAAAATGGAAATATGTACTTAAATGAAAATAGTTACCATTGGAGCTGTTTAAAGCATCCCCAATTCCTACAGACAATTTAAAAGGTAAAACACACTCCAGAATATCCTCTCATCTACAAAATTTTCCTTTATGTACTCATTGACTCCAGACTCCCACGTGGAGGATTACAATTTAATAACAAACACAACAGACTCAAACTTACTAAATGCAGCGTCCAGACTATAATCTATTGGACTTGATACGCAGCATTTCACCTACTGCTCCCACTTCCTTGGCTTTACTAAACTATTCTTCTTCGCAGCAGTTCGACTTGTCTTATGGTTTTAACAGCCTCCAATTAGAATGAGACACGTAGGGAATTTATCAAATGCAAAGTAGATAATTTTTCATTTGAATACACCCATTTGAGAAGGACCCTTTTCACTTGTGCCTCATTGCCTCTAACGAAAGCATACAAGTTTCTCATATCGACAAAACTAGACCCGTCGCTGCACCTTGAGACACTAGACCCATTGCCACTACCAAGCTCAGTCACCGCCACCAACCTCTATTGTCCCACCAAGCTCTGTCGCCCCCCACTGAGATATTTTTCTCCGTCACCCCCCATTGAGGTAATTCCTCCATCGCCCCCCCTCCCTGACTTACTCTGTTGCCCCCCACCAAGGTCTTATATCTAATTTGCTCTAATTTGTGTTGATTTCGTCTGATTTGTGTATTGATTTGGGGTTATTTCTTATGTATAAAAATGCTATGTACCAAAATCAAGCCAACATGTTTAACCCAACTCACACAGCTTCTTAACTGTGAAAAAATGTGAGCTCGAATACCTCATCTTCAGACAAGGCTTGTTTTTCTGCTTCTATAATCCAATCATGTAGCAGACGTTCCACGAGAATACTATCAAGAGAGATTCCATTGGGTCTTTTATTTAGTTGGTGACTTTTTTCTTTAATCACTTTTCACAAACATCCAGAGAGTGGGGTGAGAAAGGAGAGAGCAAGGTGAATTTGTTGGCCGTTTGAAGAGGTGGTTGTCGGCGATGTTTTGGGCGAGGGCGGTCCTTGGTCATGGGCTTTGGCAGTGCAGTAGCATCAGCAAATACGTTGATGGCTTGGGTGTAAAATGAAGAGGAGAGGGCACAGGAGGAGTTTTGTGAAGTTTTGGTCAGCTGTAATCAGGTGCACAAAATGTAAAATAAAGGATCTAGGTGGCAAAGCTTTATTGGAGGGTTGTTACTTGGTAATGAGTAGGAAAAAAACTACTATGCTGCCCAATAGTTACCGCTCCATTTGATCACCTAGTGATATTTTTTTTTTTACTTAATGATGAAGGAAGTGATTTTAAGTGTATTGATGTATATTTTTATTTTTTAAAAATATTTAAAAATATTAAAAAAATGTGAATAAAAAAATAAAAAATAGTTGCAAAAACAACTAGCGGTAACAATGAGTGATGCTACTCAGGCGGCAAGTAGCATTGCTCTATGAGTAGACTGACCAGTGGAAATGTTTTCTTTTCACTAAAACGACACCGTAGCTCCCTTCCTCTTTCTTATGCGACCCATTCCCTTCTCTCTTTCACAAACTCACCTCCTTTCTTCTGATAAAGTGTTAAAATTGCATGATTATTCTGTCTAAGTGAATAAATTGTTTAACCAAAAGTTGAGTTAAGCACTTAATTATGCAGTAGATTATGATACTTGAGTCAATTGATAAATTCTGGTATTTTGTACTTGAAGAGAGTTATAATTCAGCTGGTCCACACATTAATACCCCAAATTTTACTCCTCTCATATTTTCCCTATGTTGTAGAGTATTATGGGAAAAGATGTTAAAGCACATGGGTATTCTTGGAAATATCCAACTGGCACGGCAACACCCAAAAGAATGCACTGGGCACAGACTCACACACACTAAGAGGCTAGGGATCTGAAACACAGAAAGCAAAAAAGAAAGGAAAAGAGAGAGGGAGGAGGTTACGGATGAGTGGGACGATGAAATGCAAGGCAGCAGTTGGCCTCAAGCTAGGGAGTGGACTCACGCTTACGGGAGTGGAAAGGAGAGCAGATCATAGTCTAACCATCTAAGGGAGCAAAATTCGAAGGAAATGAGCAAAAGCCGCACGGCTGGGCATATAAAAAGGAAAGAGGTCACGCTGGGATGGGGTTTTTTCTCTTCCGGTTTTTCAAACTTTTGTTGAGGGAGTTTTATTTTCTCTGTAGTTGTTCTACGAATATTATTTTCTTGGGCAGCTTTGTTTTTGGGCACCGAGCAATCATTCTATGAGTTTTAGTTTACTTGTTTTATTCTCTATTTTCCTGAGAGAATGATGTTAGGCTAAGTTTTCAGCTTGAGTTATAACATATGGATTCTCTTACTCTAAATTACTGATTAGAGTGATTCTGATATGATAAAAATCCATTTTATAGTTTTACAAGTCGATTTTGTTGAGATAAGTCAAAATTAGAAACTATTGTTCTTGTTCTACTGTTGACATAAGGAACAACAGAAACTTGGTAATATTTTCTAGGTTTTTCAAGGTTGGAATTCATAGTAAATTTATTTGCATTCTATAGATACTTAGGACTGGAAATCTGGTTTTAAATCTTCATTTTCCGATTGTTAATGCTTAGACTAGATTGACAATTGAGTTATAGAGTTCGACCTCTTAATTAGAGTTTGGAAAATGAGGAAAAATTCTTGTAGCCCAAGTGTTTGACATTTTGTGTAACTGGTTTTGATATTTCTGCAATCTCTACATTTCCTGCACCAATTTTACTAATACTAATATTTCTCATTTCTTTTAATTTGACAAGCGATCAGAAAACCAATTCCCTTTCATTCTTAAACTTTGTTTCATCCAAAAATCAAAACCATCATTTTCATTAATAAACTCCACATCAATACATAAGCATATATTCTTGTTTCTTGCCTTAGCTATGTAAAAACCCCTTTTTAAACACGTTCATTACACAAAATGCCTCTCATTAAATGTTTGGTCAGCATGAATATTGTTGTCTCTATAGAAATGACCTTGGAACTCCTCCATATACTACTTTGATAGCTTTTGCACTTGGAAACATATTTAGAAGGCCATCACTGGCTTGATAACAATACCAGATACCTGCATTGTGACCTCATGATGTAAAAGTCCTCATTTGTTCAGTTCAAGGCTTAATAGGGTTGAACACTGAAAACCTCTCTACCTCGTGTCGTCGCCCTTCCCCCACTACGCTGCACCATTTCTTGTCCACTTTACGCCATTGCCCACGGAGGTTGTAACACTAGAGATCTCGATGTATTGGTTTTATCTGTAGAATGGTGGTCTGTAAATGATAATTTTGCTGACTTAAAGGGTAAGAACCTCCATGGGAAGAATAAAGAAGAAAAAGAGAGAGAGAACGCACGGAAGGAATAACAAACTTCTCATATGATTTTGCATACCTTTCCAGGTGTGGACGTTCCACCCAAATAGGTCTGACACAGCAGGCATAATAGACTAGATGCCTTCCGGAAGATTACAAATAAAACGACAAGCTTAATGAATAAAACAACATGATACTTAAAAGATAAAGGGCCTCAAAGCCGTAACTCTCTACTTCAAACGGGCCTTATTTTCTATTGAGACTAAGCCCAACATCCCTCAACAAGGCTCATGGCCTGGTCCATGATTCCCATTGATGATGCACTTCACTCATAGCCCTTAGGGCACTTCAACGCACGAACAATCCTCTGAAAATCGCAAATCCCCTTTGAAATTCATTCCTCCTTCGTGCTTCTCTCTGGATGTGTGACAAAGCTTCCCACATTAGAGCACCCTGCCCACATGGTGCGAGTAAGATGCCTTCAGCTCTTCGTACGGTTCCCATGATGCGTCTTTCGCATTTTGCCCCTGCCATATTGCACCAAGCATTCGATCAAAGGCTGATTGTGGTGTTTTCGAACTCTGCAATGGAGGACCTTCTCAGGCTTAGGCTTAAGGTTCCCATATGTACCCGTGGGTGGGAGAGTTGGTAAATAAACATGCCTTTGTCCCAAGGTTTTCTTCAATTGTGACACATGAAATACGGGTGTATTGTCGAGGTTGGAGGAAGTTGCAGCTTGTAAGCTATGGATCCCACTTTCTGGATGATGCGAAAAGGCCGATAAAAACATGGGGACAGCTTGAGGTTCCTGCGATGAGCCACACTCATTTGCCTGTAGGGTTGTAGGCGCAGGTAAACAACATCTCCTACTTCAAACTCTTGCTCCTTTCTTTTCAATTCATAGTATTTTTTCATGCGATTATGGGCCCTCTGAATATTGTGCTTGAGTAAGATGTTCATGTGTTCTCTTGTCTGTAAAACTTCTTCAACTGTCTGCACTTTAGATAACCCTAGCATGTAACTGATTAACTTGGGAGGTTCATACCCATACGGTGCTTGAAAAGGGGTTATTTGAATAGATGAGTGTTGGGTGGTATTGTACTACCACTCGGCTAAGGGCACCCATTGGGACCAATCCTGAGGTCTGTCCCCTGCATAGCACCTGAGAGGATTCTCCACACACTTATTCATAACCTCAGTCTGCTCATCTGACTGTGGATAGTATGCAGTGCTGAAGGCTAATTGCACCCCCTGGGACTTAAACAACTCCTGCCAAAAGGTACTTGTAAAAGTACCATCATAATCAGACACTATGGAGTTGGGCATTCCATATAGTTTTAGGATGTGCTTGGTAAACAACTGGGCTATGGTTTTGGCAGCATACGGGTGGGTTATAGGATTAAAATGACTGTGTTTTGTGAGCCTATCAACAACTACCCATAGGCTATTAAAACTATGTGAGGGAGGTAGACCCTCTATGAAATCCATAGAGATTTGAGTCCAGGGTTGGGAAGGGATTGGAAGGGGCTGAAGTAGGTCGTTGGTTTTGTCTGATCAACCTTCACACAATGACAGGTTTCACAATCCCTAATGTAATCCTTCACGGTTTTCTTCATACCCTCCCAATAGAAATCTCTTCTAAGTCTATGGAGGGTCTTATCATACCCCGAATGTCCCCCCAAAGCACTAGAGTGCACTAGCTACAACAGTTTCTGTTTGAAGGCTGCATCATCAGCCACTACTAACCTCTGCTTGTAAAAAAGCAATCCCTCCCTTATTGAGTATTTATGAGGTAAATCACCTCTTTGAAATTTATTCATTAACTCTAGTACTTTAGGATCCCTCTTGTACCCTTCCTTAATCTCTTCCATCCACTCCAATGTTGATAAAGAAATGATAGCAAGGGTGGCTTCCACTCTTTGCTCCTCTCCCTCACCTCTTCTAGACAAGGCATCTGATGCCTTGTTTTCCAGGCCCTTTTTGTACTCCACTAACATATCATACCCTAGTAACTTCAAGGTCCACTTTCGCTGCTAGGAGCACCTATTTTCTACTCTAAAAGATACTTCAAACTCTGGTGATTTGTCCTCACAGTCACCACAAAAGGGTGCCCCAACAAGTACGGTCGCCATTTTTGCACTGCCATAACCAATGCATAGAGTTCTTTTTCATAGGTGGACAGATTTAGGATTCTGCCCTTTAATGCCTGGCTGTAAAAGGCTATGGGCCTGTTCCTCTGCATCAAAATAGCCCCAATTGCCCCTCCCGATGTGTCACACTCTATTATGAAAGGAAGGAAAAATCTTGGGAGAGCCAATACGGGGGGCTGACTCACTGCCTGTTTAAGGACCTGAAAAGCTTCCTTTGCCTCCTCATTCCAAGCAAACTAGTTTTTCTTGAGCAACTGTGTCAATGGAGCAGCTATGCTCCCATACCCCTTTATAAAACGACGATAATATCCCGTCAATCCTAGAAACCCACCTTAAGGACTTCAAAGAAGTTGGAAATGGCCATTTTGTGACAACATCCAGCTTTTTCGAATCTGCCCTTACCCCCATCAACCGAGATCACATGGCTTAGATAAGACACTTTTGGGATAGCAAACCTGCATTTAGAAAGCTTAGCCAACAGGTTATGCTACTGTAACACCTCCAATGTTAACTGCAAATGCCTGAGATGATCATCCAAGTTAGCGCTATAAACCAAAATATCATTGGAAAAAACCAATGTAAACTTCCTTAAGTATGGTCTGAAAACCTCATTCATGAGGCTTTGGAAGGTGCGAGGAGCATTCGTTAACCCAAAGGGCATGAATAGGAACTCATAATGCCCTTCATGAGTCCTAAAAGTTGTTTTAGGGTTATCTTCAGGTTTGACCCTGATTTGGTGATACCCGGAACTCAAGTCCAGCTTTGAAAACAATTTAGACCCGCTTAATTCATCCAATAACTCCTCCACCACCGGGATAGGAAACTTGTCTTTAATTGTTACCTTGTTCAAGGACCTATAGTTCACACACATGCGCCATGTCCCATCTGCCTTTCTCACCAACTACACTGGTGAGGAATATGGGCTTTGGCTTGGCCTTATGACACTAGAGGACAACAACTCCTTCACAATTTTTTATATCTCATCCTTTTGAAAATAAGGATATCGGTAAGGTCAGACTGAGATGGGTTGAGTGTTTGGCTGTAGGGTGATATTATGGTCGTGAGATCTTATAGGAGGTAGGCCTTTTGGTTCCCCAAAAACTACTTGGTATTGGTTTAGTAAATTTTGGACAACTGGGTGTATTTTTGGCTTCGGCTCTTGGTTCTCCTTCACTTCCACTAACTATAGCAGCACACCTTTTTTCTCCAGTTTATTGTTTTTGTTCAAGCTGCCATCTTCAACTAGCTTGGCTGGAGACAAGCCCTGCAACTCAATCACATTACTATTATAATGAAATTCCATTGACAATTCTTTAAAATTCCAAAGAATGGACCCCAACTCATGAAGCCATTGCACTCCCAACACCATGTCACAGCCCACTAGCACCAACACAAATGCTTCAGTAATAAATGCATTCCCCTGCACCCTTACTCTCAATGAAGCACAACTGCCCTCACTCATGACTGTCTCTCCATTGGCCACTTTCACATTAATTATTTTGTCATTGTCCACTGGTTGGTTCCCAACTCTACTCTTCACCCTTATAGTAGTTCTAGGGTTGACTAAACCAATTAAAACATGTAATGATATTTCTGGTTGCACTAAATTTGTAACAAAATCCAGCATCTCCCCCCCCTTCTGTTACTTCTTCCACCTTCAAGGAATCACTCAGCTCTTCCTCAACCTCCTCAATGAGGAAAAGCTTGGGTTGTTGGCACTTGTGGCCCAGATTTCACTTGGAATCACAATAGTAACAAATACCCTTATCTCTCTGGTATTTCATTTGTTGTGGTTTGATTTTATGGTCTGGTACAATGGTTCTTTGTTGGTTATTTTGGTGGTTATGGAAGCTGGAATTAGGGATGTGTGGGGCTTTTTGGTTATTGTGTAAGCTGGAGGTAGGAAGTTGTGGGGTTTTCAAAATCCTAGAGTCATGGTTATAGCCGAGTCCTCTAACACCCTTTCTAGCTAACCCAACATTCTCTTCCTGAATCTTTGCTAAATTATAAGCTATCAACAAGTTCTTAGGCCCAAACATACGAATTGGCAGCCTGATCTTGTCCTTCAATCCACTGAGAAAATAACTCAGTTTATAGTCCTCAGACAGCCTCTTTAGTCTATTGGACAACCCTTCAAAACTGGTTTTATAATCTTCCATCGAACCAGTTTGCTTGAGTCTCATAAGAGACTCCATTGGATCATCATAGGAAGATGATCCAAATCTCACTAACAATGCTTTGGTAAACCCTTCCCAGTCTTGGATGGTCCCAGACTCTTTTAAATCTTGGAACTAAATAAGGGCTAGCCCTTCCATGTGGAAAGAGGCCAACCTTAGCTTGTGTTGAGGCATTGTACTGTAGAAAGTAAAATAATGATTAGTTTTGTATAACCAACCACTGGGGTTATCCCCATGAAAGTAAGGAAAATCAATCCTTACTTGTCTGGGTTGCAGCTCCTGTTCATGGTCACGATGGTGAGAATTGTATTGCTGATTCTCCCAGTTACTTCCCTCCCTTTGCTAGTCATTATTACGTTTTTGTAGTTTTACAGTGATTGTAGCTAGCTGTTGCATGACCGAATCAGATTGCCTTTTCAAAGCTAACATTTCTGTTTCCAAATTTTTCAGCTGTGAATCGGTGGATTTCTTCAAGGATGTGAGGCCATCTTGAAGCTAGTTGAGGCGAGTTCCTTCTACCATGGTTGAAACTGAATAGAGTGATAGCACTTGGGATCACTCTTTGATGCCAACTATAACACTAGAGAACTCGATGTATTGGTTTTATCTGTATAATGGTGGTCTGTAAATGATAATTTTGCTCACTTAGAGGGCGAGAACCTCCATGAGAAGAATAGAGAAGAAAAAGAGAGAGAGAACGCATGGAAGAAATAACAAACTTCTCATATGATTTTGTATAACTTTCCAGGTGCAGACGTTCCACCCAAATAGGTCTGACACAGCAAGCATAACAGACTAGATTCCTTCTAGAAGTTTACAAATAAAACAACAATCTTAATGAATAAAACGGCATGATACTTAAAAAGATAAAGGGCTCAAGGCCATAACTCTACTGCAAACGGGCCTTATTTTCTATTAAGACTAGCCCAACATCCCTAAACATGCCTTGTCCATTATTCCCATTGACGATGTACTTCACTCACGGCCCCCCAGGGCACTTCAACGCACGAACAGTCCTCTAATCCCGAATTTCCTCTGAAATTCCTTCCTCCTTCGTGCTTCTCTCTGGATGTGTGACAGAGGTCCGCCACTCTCTTGCTTTCTCTGTGTGTGCCATCGCAGAACTTCAGATCCCTAGATTCGTAGGTATGATTTACGTTTTCCTCTCGGTTTGACTTGGTGATTTCAGTTTCAGTTTGCCATGGTTTCTTTCATCTATTGTTAATGCAACTGAGAGCTTGTTATGAAATATCTTTTTTTAATCCAACTGAGGGTAAACCCTAAGTTCCTAACTCCTTCGCCGTCATCGCCGCCGGTATGGCTCTCTCTCTCTCTCTCTCTCTCTCTCTCTATGTCTCTCTCGAATCTTGAATCGTCGAATTAACTCCCTTTTCTTTCTAATCTGTCGGTATGGTACTGACTCAATTTGAAAATTCAAAAAATGAACAAAAAGGAAACGCACGAAGTATTTGATGTTGTGACGTGTGCTGTATTTGCTTCAGCGAACAACAGTTGTAAAACCAAATCCATCATGCACTGCAAATATTTTCTATTTGTAGAGCCTATCGTTAAAATTCTGTTTGGTTGGCTTTGTTTTGTAGGTGAAAGCGTAGGAAGGAAACGGAAAGAGAATTTTCCTAATACACAACTATTATCCATCTCTCCTAAACACCCAAACTCCAATTCATCACCCTTGCCGGTGCTTCCTCCCCCTCTTTTCTCTAGAATACGCTTAGAGACAGTACCAGGACCAGTTTTTTACCCTTCTCTGCCGCCCCTCCTCTCTAGAACACATTGAGAGAGAGAGAGAGAGAGAGAGGATGAATCATAATCAGCAACCGGGTGATGGTACGCATGAAGATGACGCTGCGCTCTCTGATTTTCTCGCATCCTTAATGGACTACACTCCCACCGTAAGTCTTTCCTCTTCCTACAAAAATCTCTTCATTTTTTTCCCAGAAAATTTCGATCTAAAACCATTTTTAAATGCACCTACATAATTTATTTTCTTTTGTTTTTTTTGCTTGTTTGTGTTTTCTATTTTGCTTTCAGATACCAGATGAGTTGGTCGAGCATTACCTAGCCAAGAGCGGGTTTCAATGTCCCGATGTTCGACTGTAAGTGCTTTTTGTTCATTTTTTGAATTTTCAAATTGAGTCAGTGCATTGAACAAAGAAGAATGCAGCAGAATGCAAAATGTTAATTATATTTGATGTTTCTGCATTCTGCTTTTTGGAGATTTAGTAATTATTATGGTGTTGTGTAATTCTCTTTTTGAATTTAGTAGTTAATTCAAATTTGAAGAGAGTGTCTGTCTGTGTGTGTGTGAGAGAGCGAGAGAGAGATAGAGAGAGAGAGAGAGAGCTTAAAATTTGAGGAAAAGGCTCTACCCTTTCTGGATTTTTCATACAAAAACTATTCTCTCAAGAGCTACATAATTTCCCTCCTTCACAGATAGTGAAGAAGAACTTGGGAGGAAGTCATCCCACAGACAGTGAAGAGGCTGGTCAATCACATTCAAATTCAGAATAGGAGCTCGCTTCAACAAAGAAAAGAGCTAGAGAACTAAAAAGGCTCAACTGGATGATCAAAGGGAAGGGTAATGGATGTAGTTTTATAAAGCCTAAAATCATTTCGTGGAATGTAAGGGGGCTGAATGAGATGGAAAAGCACCTCAAAATCAGAAAATAAGCTTTGAAAATAGAAAGTGGACGTTGTATGTTTACAAGAAACGAAATTGGAACTCATTTCATTAAATATAATTAGAAGTTTGTGGGTGGTTGTAGTCAAGTGGGTTGGCTCTATTTGCCATCCAATGGAACTTCAAGAGGCATCTTGGTGAGGTGGGATAAAAGGGTGGTGGAAAAGATAGAAGATTGTGGGGGGATTTTATGGTGGCTTTTTTGCTCAAGAATGTTGTAGATGGATTAGTCTTGGTTATGCAGATGCATTTCGATTTCGTTGTTTCAATGGGCCTTTGCAGGTGTTTATGGTCCTAATCTAGATTGTGCATGAAAATTATTATGGGATGAGTTGGTAGGAATAAATAGCATAGGGGACTTACTTATCAAAAAATAAATAAAAAAATAAATAGCATAGGGGACTTGCCTTAGGCTTCGTTAGTTTTCGCAGATGAGATAAGTTGAGATAAAAGTTAAAAGTTAAATAAAATATTGTCAGAATATATATTTTTAATATTATTTTTATTTTTAGATTTGAAAAAATTGAATTGTTTATTTTATTTTGTGTGAGAATTTGAGAAAATTGTAATGATTAGATGATATAAGATGAGATAAGGATAGTTGTGAAAACAAACGAGGCCTTAGTGTATTGGTGGAGCTTTCATGTGAGTCCGTGACTCAGTTCATCTCTAAACAAGATTTACTAGATCTTCCTCTTGCAAGTGGCTCCTTCATTTGATCGAGCAACCGAGAACTCCTCTTGGTCAATGATTGATAGATTCTTCGTATCATCAGAATGGGAAGCATAATATCCAATTCTTATTCAAAGAGACTCCCAAGCTGTGTTCCGACCATTTTCCCATCCTCCTTGAATGTGGAGGTATTCATGGATGCCCAAGGTACTTCATGTAGAAAATGTGGTTGAAATTGGAGGGATTCATTGAGAGAGCCTGTTAGTGGTGGTATTTTTACTAATTTCATGGAAACCCAAACTACATCTTGGCATGTAATTGAAGCCCTTGAAGGAAGAAAGCATGGAATGAATTGGTGTTTGTCAATGTGGAAGGCCAAAAGAGTTCTCTA
Source organism: Juglans mandshurica (assembly GCA_022457165.1). Taxonomy (NCBI): domain Eukaryota; kingdom Viridiplantae; phylum Streptophyta; class Magnoliopsida; order Fagales; family Juglandaceae; genus Juglans; species Juglans mandshurica. The sequence continues at coordinate 17,439,830 of CM039625.1, read as the reverse complement.
TTTGAAGAACTCAAGAGATTGAAAGGTGTGAAGGAGGTGAGGGAATTATTTGAAGTGTATGGAGCTCGTAAAATCCCAAGTGTCTGTGGAACTTTTTTTTTTTTTTTTGATTAAGTAAATAAGTAGCTTTATTGAATAGAGTGAAACTACGCAAAGCCCAAGTACATAGGAAGTATACAAAGTGAGACACCTAATTACATTCTAGTGAGCTGAAAAGAAGATAGAAACTCATGGATATTCCCACCGCACCGAATACGTTGGTTTTCAGCCCTAACGAAAAGCATGCATGCACCTTTTGGGAAGGCTGAAAACAAAACAATAAAAGGGAAGACAAAGGCTTTGGGAGAGGGAGCACCGTGCGATACTGAGGGAGATCTCAGTGAGGGCTTAGCGAAACAATGGAGGGCTGAAGGAAAGTGGTTGACCGACAGTTTCTGTGAATAAGACCGAGCACTCCCAGCTCCCTATGGTGGTTGGCCGTGGCAGCCATGGAATACACTAAGGAATTTTTTACCCATGAGAGAGAGGGAAAAACAATGGAGGAGAGAGAAGAGGACTTACCATCGGCTTGTTCTGTGGTGGTTTCCAGCGAGGTAAGTGCTTGGTTTGATGTGAGGGGATATGGGCTTTATTGTGTAGAAGAAAATTCGATTTTCACTTGTGGGAGGTACAGGCCGTGAGGGCTTGTTGACGTATGGGAGGGAATTTTGTGGAGGAAAGAGAGAATTTATAGGTGAAGATTCCGGCGTGTAAGTCGATTACCACTTAGAGAACTTTCAGGCTAAGAAATCACTATGGTGGTTTAAAAGGCTGGCACGACATGAAGGGCGGCAGGTCAGTCAATTAGTCTCACCCAAAAGAAAAATAAAATAAAATGATAATAATAATAATAATAATAATAATAATCCTTATTATAAAATAAAAATTCTAATTCCGAATTTATAACCCGTATGTTACATAGTTGGACTACCCGAATGCCTAGAGTTCCTAAACATTCAATTAGCCCTTAACTTTTGCTAGATCACTTTAATCATTTTAGTCTATTATCATCCATCGCAATTCTTACCTATGCACTCTAAGATCTTCAAACCTAATCTTGCCTAAGCAAACATGTGACTATGCATGCTGTTAATTCTTAGTCATTGGAGTTCACATGACTCTTATCTTTGTAGAATCTGTCCCAATGTTTAGACCATCAAATTCGTGGGTCTAAGTCCTCAAATATACATGATTTCATTCAAATAATCTTCCTATATGTATGCTTGTCCAATCCTGTGTATAAACATGCATTCTAATGCGATAAACCTAATTCTAGCATGTGTATTTCCTAGTCCTTTATGCAATCCGAATTTCACTAATTTCATATGATCTCATGGCATTAGCCTAACATACCTATCATTAAAGAGAGAAGGAGGGAGAGAGAGGGAGAGAGAGAGAGAGAGAGAGAGAGAGAGAGAGAGAGAGAGAGAGTTACCTAAACAAAGAGCTTGATCCAAAGGTTGGGTTGGAGTACACGACTTGGCTAAGTGGTTTGGATATTGATCTTGTTGCTTAGGGGGTCAATGTTGTAGCGAGAGTTATGGGGCTTAGGGTTTTTGGTTTTACCACAAAATTTAAGAAAATTTTGTGGCCTTGGGGCAATGCTAGTGCTCATGTCATGGTAGGTGGGCTCTCATATGGGGCCTATAAATAGAGTTTGGAGGGTGTTGAGTCCAAGGGGTGTGGTAGTTGTGGTTGCCTTAGGAGTTGTGCTTGCAACTAGAAGTGTAGTGCAAGTAGGTTTTGGGTATAACCTATGTGGGCTCACTTTCATGGGCTATCTGTGGGCTTGGCAAGGATAATACTTGGGCTTGCTCATCCTTACATGGGCCTAGTGGGCTTGTGGGTTTCTGAATCATCATAAAACTAATCCTCCATAATCCTATGTTCTAATCATAGGTGCCCAATAATTAACCTCAAGGAATGAGTGCAGATCTAACCGTAATTCATTTTCCGAAGGACAGATACGTCTTTTGCTTACTGGGCTATCAGTTCTTGACGTCTCATTAGAAGATAATGTAGTCCTGAGTTCTGGATGATGGTGTAGTCAATACTCGGTTATGTGGTTGGCTTATCAATATGTTTTGGCCCTCTTGGATCAAGTGTGCAAATAAACTCTGAAAGAAGCCCGGTTAACAGGAAAGCTATATCTTCTTATGCCAACTTAGTGTATATAGTTCAGTTGGGGAAATTTTTGAAGGTATGCCAGTTGAGTCACTCAGCTGGATGAACTCTTTCTGCCTGTGCTCTTTTTCGTCCTTGCCATATTTCCAGCAGTGTTGCTGCTGGCTACCATTTATTATTTAGCTAAGAGGTTTTGATTGAAGTTAGTGGTTCAAATATCTGGTGGAGAAGGAATATTATATCTTGATTATATTGCTGCTCTTATCCATGGGGGCTCTTTGTGAAAAAGATGTTTCTAGTTAATTTTTTTTTTTGAAAAAAAATATAGTTTCTAGACTAGTTAGAATTATGGTGATCTAAACGAAATGGTGTTTACAAAAGTTCAACACGTCTCTCTAAATAGTCTGAAGTCTTTTTTTTCCTTTTTAATATCCTATGCCTTTGTTAATTTTTATTTTTGGTGTTTGTCTTGCCTTTTTTTGGCTTTATTTTTGCAGAATTAGGCTGGTAGCTGTTGCTACACAGAAGTTTGTAGCTGAGGTTGCAACTGATGCTCTTCAGTACGTTATTGAACACTTAAAACTCGTATGCCATTTCATTACTTACGCACATATGTAGAGACGTGTATGGAAATGCACCTGCAAATTTTATATAAGACAATGCTTTTCCATGATGTGGAGATGTAATCTGGAATGCAACTACAAGGTTTTGAAGGAGAGGCATAAGGGTTGGAGCAGAAGCTGGTGATGTTTTATACTTGACATCAATATTTTACGCTTTTATGTGAACTAAAAAACCAGTAATTGCTGAAGTGTAAGGGGAATGCGGGCTTACTATTGAGATGCTTCTGACTGTACAAGTTGGTTTGTCCTATAGACTATCAACTCAAGTTGAAGCTCCTAGGTAGTTGCTTTTCTTGTCTGTAATTATCATTTCTGTTCTGGTTGGCAATGAGTTTTCCTTGGTTTGGGCTTTCTTTCTGGAGTTTCTCAGTTCCAAGTGGACTTACTGGTCAAAGGCCTAGATTATGATTTGATCCAATAGAGTCAGAATACCTTTATATCTAAAAGAAATGGTACTCGGTGAACTTTTTCTTATTGAAATGGATCGCCCTTTCCTTTAGATCAGCTGTTTAATAAATTATATAATAATGCAGGCAGTGCAAGGCAAGACAGGCTGCAGTAGTTAAGGACAAAAGGGATAAGCAGCAAAAGGTGATGCAGCTGATCTCTATGTATACATTGGCTTTATATCATGATCATTACTGGCCATTATAATGTGTTTTCTTTTGTTTCTCTTTCCCTTCTTGGGAGCAGGATAAGCGCCTAATATTGACGATGGAGGACCTCTCAAGAGCACTGCGTGAGGTAAGCCATGAAGTGCTTATATAATCTCTGCATTTATAGCCAATTTTAGTAGTCGTAGTGTAGTTATATTCTTTTGGTATGAAATTTAGATGTATATACACCGTTAATCTTTTTTTTGGTTGGTAAGATTTGAACCTAATAATTACACCTTTGATGCAGTAAACCAAACAGATCTTTTTTTGTAAAGAATTGCTGTTGATTATTGAAAATAATTCAATATCTTATTGAGAAATAAAGGAACACACATGTAAAGATTAAAGTGAGGGATTCAGAAATTCTACTGTTTGTTTTCAATCCTAGAATGTATCTCTCTCTCTCTCTTCCCTGATAAAAATTACAGCTTACTTCTTAAAGAGTAATTATTAGGTACTACTAGAGTTCCGACACGTCATGCTCCCATCCCGCAACATGCCATGTCAATTAAAAGTTAGCTTTTACATAAAAAATTTAATTACATGGCATATTGTGATAGGATGAGAGTACCACATCATCCATGCTTAGGGAGTACCTAATAATTTTCCCATCTTAAGATGTATATGTAGTAGTTAGAACACATAACTGGCCTAATCATTGAAAGGACTTTATTACCTCTACTTAGGTGACTCATAACTGTCAAATGACTCCTAAAAATACTGAAAATGTGTTGAGAGATTTGCACAATAGCAAAGAAGAGAGAATACACTTACATTGCCAATCTCAAACTCTTATTGTTATATATATAGGTTTCAATATAATCAGATTACCCTTGTAACAAATTCCCTTATTAATTTAACTCTTAACAAAACTTGTCTCTTTCCCTCTAAGTTGAACCGTACATATATATATATATATATATATATCATATAAGCCCAGTTTAGAGCAATTAATTTCTAATAGATTACGAACGCAAAGAATTTGTAAACATATAAGATGGTTGGTCTCTATACTTTACAAATGGTGTAGATCTAGATCGCATGTTTGGTAGGCCAAGAACCCAAAAATGGGTTCAGGCTCTAGGTCTCCCCACCGCGCACCGATGCTTGCTCCTCCTCTTGAGGTGTCACAGATTCATTTGTTGGTAGTAGGTGGCACCCCATCATTGTCCCTTCAACGATCACCAGGATTTCACAGATATGCTTGCCGGTTGCCGACGATTACTTTGCCACCACTCAGATGGAAGTATTGTTGGTAGGGGTGATAAATGGTCGGTCCGGATTGGACTGGACCGGACTGGACCGAGACTGAGACCGGTCAGAGGACTGAAAAGTTTCGGTCTGGTCCACGGTCCTGAGTTTTTCCAAACTGGACCGAATGAAAAAAAAAAAATTTTTTATATATATTATTTGTATAATAATTGTACAATTAATAATTTAAAATTTAAAATATGTTATTAATACTTTTTAATATTCTATAAATTAACAATATTTTATATATATCTTCATCTAACCTATCACTATTAACAATATAAAATTTTAAAGAGTAATGCTACATACAGTCGTGGAATGTGCAAATGCCGTGCAATCGCTTTGAAAAAGAGTGGGGTCCACTATTAAAAAATTAATTTCTTTTCATGTGGGTCTTATATTTATTCACTTTTTTCACAGCGACTGCACGGCGCTAGCACACTCACGACTGCAAGTATAATTTCTCAATTTTAAATATGTTATTAACACTTGTTAATATTCTATCAATTAACTCATATATAATATCAATTAGTTAATTATATAGTAATTATATAAATTAATAATGTAATTTTCATCTAATTTATTATCATTGACCATATGAAATATTATTTTATTGAATTTGTTACATAATCCACATTAATAAGTTACTTAGTTTAATTTAGTATTTTAAATAAATTTTTTTAATTAATTGATTTAAAAAAAGAAAAAAAAAATAGGCAGGATCGAATGGACCAACCGGACCGGACCAGACGGTCCGATCCAGTCCAGTCCCTATGGGTGTTCGGTCCCGAAAAAATGATGGACCGAAAGCCAAATTCCAATTGGTTTCCATACCAACGGTGATTTCTTGCCATCGTACTCTTTTAGTTAGTGATATCTATAAGTGGAGGCCTGTCTTCTTTGACGGACCAAGGGATTTGATACGGCTGCAGAAAGTGGAGGTAGATTAGTTGGAGACAACTTTTTTTTTTTGGGGGGGGGTGGGGGGGAAGAGCTTGAGCTTGTGAGTAGTTCTTCAGAGGAGGGATCCATGTACCAGGAGTATCCTGTTGGGATAGCCAATTGTGGGAAAAAATGAACCAATTGTATTATATCGATTGTAGTCTTTACGCAGACTATATGTACGATTACATGGCTAATTTACAGAATTAATTACAAGAAAATAAAATAGAAAACTTTCCTTCCTAAAACAGATTTCTATATCAGTGGGATTCCTTAATGGTTATCCCCTAATCCCAGAGAAATCAAAGATACAAATATATAGGTTTCCTAATATACCAAAGATTGAGGGAATCAATTATCTATTTTCCAACACCAATGTATGGAAAAGGGGTCGTGGGGGTTGGGTAATTTGGATGGTAGGGAAGCTGGGTGATGGGAACCAAGGTGGGCCTAGTCTTAAAGATCTTTTGCAAGTTTCAGATGGGTCAATTACAAGATCAAGAGCCAAGAAGATCAAGGAAGCAATGTAAGGATTTGTGCAATCCACTTGGGATGAAGCTATCAAGAGCTCAACACTCAAGATGGGCTTGAAAGAAGGAGAACCAGTTTTGATCTACTTGATACAAGCTGTGGAAGACATGATTTAGAGTTATTGTTTGGGCTTATTGTTATTGAAGGCTTTCAATTTGTTTAAATCATTTAAAAGATTTATTTTATTAGCTATAAGAATTAGTCTAGAGTAATCGGGCTTGAGGACGCTTGGCCCACATATGTTTTATATTGTTGACTAGGGTTTCAAGAAGTTATTGTAGCTACGTTACTGTTTATCTATGGGCATTTGGGTAAAAGGGGCCTTGTTTTGGTCTAGGGTTAATTGAGGTTTAGGTATTTAAATACCTTGTAGCCATCTAACACAGACTCTTTTAGACAATATCGAATTTTTATTGTGACTTGAGTTTACTCCTTTTGTTATTGATTGAACTTTTGAACTTATCAAAGTTAAATCACAACTTTTGTGGCATTCTTCCTTGTAATCTGGGTTCTTGAGACAGGTTTTTCAACGAATCTAGATTTTAATATAATCTAGGTTCTTGAAACGAGTTCTCAACGGGTCTAGATTCTTCATCCATTGACTTGATTTTGTCTTTCTTGGATGAGTTTTCAAATTTTTTGTGGTAGGACCTGTTGTGACAATGGAAGATAGACATCATTTGTTTGCTGAAGATTGAATTGAAGTTTATTACGAGAAGCGTTATCCGGAATATTTGGGATTGTCAGTACGTAGGCTGGTCCTATTTAGCTTCGAATGGGGCTTTGGGTGGAATCCTGATAATGTGGGAGAAAAGGGTGGTGGAGAATCTTGACGAGATTTTAGGGTAATACTCGGTGGTGTGCTCGTTTAAAAATTTTGAAGATGGTATTTAGAGTTAGGGCAGGTTTGGGGGGTGAGAAGAGAATTTTTTGTTTTGTTTTAGTGTTTAAAATATTATGTTTTAGTATTATTATTGTATTGGGATTTGAAAAAGTTGAATTGGGATTTGAAAAAGTTAAATTGTTTATTATATTTTGTATGAGGATTTGAAAAATGTGTAATGATGAGATGAGATGAGATGAGAATTTTGTGTCTCATTCCACCCCCCAAACCTACCCTTATAGGAATTGGTATCCCAAATGATAATGAACTCATGAGAATGGAATCCCTTGAACCCACAAAAAATTTGAAAGCTCACCCAAGAAAGCTAAAATCAAGTCAATGGATGGAGAATCTAAATCTGTTGAGAACTCGTTTCAAGAATGTAGATTATATTAAAATCTAGACTCGTTGAAGAACTTGTCTCAATAACCTAGATTACAAGGAGGAAAGCTACAAAGGTTGTGATTTACCTTTGATAAGTTCAAAAGTTCAATCAAGAACAAGAGGAGTAAACTCAACTCACAATGAAAATTCAATATTGTCTAAAGGAGTTTGTGTTGGACGGCTACAAGGTATTTAAATACCTAAACTCCAATTAACCCGAGATCAAAACAAGATCCTTTTTACCCAAAAGGCCCCTAGATGAATAGTGTTGCGGCTACAGTAACTTTTTGAAACTTTAGTTCAACAAAATAAAACATATGTGAACCAAGCATCTTCAAGCCTGATTATTCTAGACAAATTACTATAGCTAATAAAATAAATCTTTTATGATTTAAACAAATTGAAAGCCTTCAATAACAATAGGTCCAAACAATAATTCTTAAGTCATCTTCTACAGCTTGTATCAAGTGGATTAAAACTGGTTCTTCTTCTTTCAAGCCTATCTTGAATGTTAGGCTCTTGCTAGCTTAATCCCAAGTGGATTGCATCAATAATTGCATTACTTCCTTGATCTTCTTGGCTCTTAATCTTGTAATTGGCCCATCTGGAACTTGCAAATGATCTTTAAGACTAGGCCCACCTTGGTTCCCATCACTGGGGATGATCCTGATCCTCTTCGTACTTTACCTCCTTGTTCATCCTCAGATTGGGTAATCCAAAAAGTGGAAGAGATTCAAAGGTGTGTAGGGATCTTTTGCGAGGGTTTTGAAGATGAATTCAAGGCACTTCTTACAACAATTGAGGCAGGTTACTACCACCATGATATGGTGTCTAAAAGAAATAGAGAATTGAGAAAACTATCTTCGTCTATCAATTACGAGGAAAGGAGGAGAGTGTAAGTCGTGGTAGGAACAAAGGGAGGGCTGTAGCTGTTGACAAATGAAGCCCAAACTCCTTATTGGAATGTTAGGGGGTTGAATGAGATAGATAAGTGCCTTCAAATAAAAAATTTGTTGAGACAATGGAAGATAGACATCATTTGTTTGCTAAAGACTGAATTGAAGTTTATTACGAGAAGCGTTATCCGGAATATTTGGGATTGTTAGTACGTAGGCTGGTCCTATTTAGCTTCGAATGGGGCTTTGGGTGGAGTCTTGATAATGTGGGATAAAATGGTGGTGGAGAATCTGGATGAGATTTTAGGGGAATACCCGGTGGTGTGCTCGTTTAAAAATTCTGAAGATGATTTTTTTTGTGGGCCTTTGCTGGGGTTTAGGGTTCTAATTTGGATAGCGAGGGGAGGTTGTGTTGTGGGAAGAGCTTGTAGGGTTGAATACTTGGTGGGATGTTTCGTGGTGCATTAGTAGGGATTTCAATGTGACAAGGTTCCTGAGTGAGAGATCGGGGGTGGGACGTAAAAACCATGGAATGATTAAATTTTCCGATTTCATATTTGAGATGGATCTTATGGATATTCCTCTTGTTTGGGGTACATTTACATGGTCTAACAATCATGCTTGGTTTAGATTGGATGGATTTCTTATATCCCCCACCTGTGAGATGTATTTTCTATATGCATGCCAGAAAAGACTACCACTGATATGTTTAGATCACTTTCCTATCTTGTATGATTGTGGTGGCATCCAAGGGAGGCGAATGTACTTTAAATTTGAGAACATGTGGTTAAAAGCTAATGGGTTTGTGGAGTTAATTAGACAATGGTGGCGTTTATACGAGATATAGGATACTCCGAGTTTTATTATGGCAGGTAAATTGAAAATTTTGAAGGACTTGGAAGTCTTGGAATAAATAGGTATTTGGCAATGTGGAATTCTAGAAGAAGACATTATTACAAGAGTTACAAGGTTTGGAGGGTGTAGAAGTAGAGAGTATGCATTTGAGGGAGAACGCTTGCAAAAGCCAAGTAATCTCAGAACTAGAAGAGGTGACTCTAATGGAGGAGATTTCATGGAGGCAGAAGTCAAGGGCCTTGTGGCTAAGGGAAGGGGATAAATGTACAAAGTTTTTTTATCGAGTAGGCAACTCGCATAGGAGGAACAATGCCATAGAGACCTTGACCATAGATGGCACCGGGTTCAGTTACTTGTAACCTAGAGATGAGGGGCTCGGAGTCGAAGGGTCACCTTCCATGCCTAAGTTAGATTTTTGTTCCTTGGAGAGAATTCTAGTAAGCAAGAGAGCATAAGTGCCGAATTCTAACCTGGCATCTGGCCTTTACACTGTCATCTTTAATACGGCATAGCCTCCCCAGGCCATGCCTTAGTGGCAGGTGGGTGGGTGCATGTAACGCCCAATGGAAGGCCTAAACCACATGACCTATACTCCAAAAGGACTAGTCAATTATACAATTTGAGCCCCAGTGGAACCTTATAAAGAGCAAGAACTTCTCTTTCTCAAGCAACGTGGGATCCCATATATACTACCTACCCTTATCCTTAACATATGGGATATTAGAATCTACTCCAATTAAATTTCCGACGTCTTTGTCGGGCCTGTTCGGTTTAGGTGGCACGGCTCAAGTCCCACATTTCTGGTTGGGATAGGTTCTGATACCATTTGTAACTCCCCAATGGAAGACCCAAACCACATGACCTATACTTTAAAAGAACTAGTCAATGATATAATTAGAGCCTCATTGGAACCTTATAAAGAGCAATAATTTCTCCTTCCCAAACAATGTGAGATCCCATACAACACCTACATTTATCCTTATCATATGGGGGTATCACAGTGCAGCTTCCGTGAGCTCTGTCAGTGAAGAGGTTTTGGCGTGATCTTTGTCCATGTCCCGTATCCGATCCTTAAATGCGGCATGGCTATGGCACAACGTGCTCATGCAGGGTAGTGTAGAAGCAGGGTAGTGTCAGGGTAGGTGGTGTCCTACCTTTCCACGTCAATTAGCTTTCTACCTAAGTCGTGGGCCCTCTTCTCTCTTGCGCAATTTATGGGCTGACTGAACTATTGAACACTGGGCCTCCAGAATAAACTTGGCCCAGCCCGAGAGGGATGTAAATGTCCCTCCCAATTGGGCCTAGCTCGATAGGGGATGCAAACATCTCTTTCAGTTACCTCGCCAATTCTTTCTGTACGCGTAGAGTGAGAATTGTTATTATTTTGTTTTCTTTTCTTGCTTTGCCCCCTTTTTTTTGTCTAGCGGCTTATGACATCTGACTTGGGGGGCTGCTTGTCATGAGCGTCTGTCTGTTTCCCATGTTGGAGGTTTCGTTTGATGGCTTGATCCCAAGTTCCCTCGTGCAACAGAAATCGCGGGACTTGTCGCTTTATCGTTTCGTTCCTGATGACAATCACTCCCTCGCTAGGCAGCTCAATCGTCGCCCTTGCCTATTTAAACCCAAGCCTCGCACTGCTTTTACCTTCTTCCTTTTTTTCATCTCTCGCTCCTCTTGTGACTCTTGTTTGCTTCCTCTCTTCAGTTCTTCTCAGTTTTCTTTCTTCCCATTCACCTTAAAACCCTTTCATTTTCCCTCTTCTTCCTCTTTCATGGCGCCCAAGAACACCTTGCATTTTGCTTCTCATTGTTCTCGATGGGTATCACTGGTCCTTGAGGTCGTTCAGGTACTATTTCGGAGCGCCTGGCTCCCCTGTCTTTGAGGCTCTAGCGAATTGTGAAGGGGTCATTGACTCGGAGGGTTTTGCCACGAAGGTGGTACTGTACCCAAAGTTTTGAATACCGTTTCGGTGGCCGTTTCGGTCAAGGCACTGGAAGAAAATATTTCGGTACCGGTACCGTTTCGTGTACTGTTTCGGATAAATATTTCGGTACCGGTACCATTTCAATACCGGTACCATTTCGTGTACCGTTTCGGAATAGTATATACATAAATAAATTATATATATATATATACAAACAAATTATATTCTAAAATAACAATAAAATAAGTCATAAAACAAGTAATACTTATCAATACAAGTCTTAAATTTTAACAACACACATACTTGTAAAACTAAATAAGTTCTCAATCCAACTATTAAAATAAAATCACTCATCTTCATAAAAAAAAAATAAGGATTAACATTCGAAATGTTATTCATAATATTTTCATCAACGTCACCATCACCATCAACGTCACCATCATCATCGCCCTCTTCCAAATTTAGTAAGCTTAATGGCTCCTCAATACTTGCCCAATCCAAGTCTTCTCCATCAATAAGCTCAGAGTCTTCACCCACCCATTCTTCCATCAAGTCAATGTTTTCAAGGTTGATTGGATCCAAAGCATCTCTACCTTTTTTTATGTTTCTGACAAAATAAATATCAAACATAAGTGAAAATGTTACATATTCTCCTATACAATGAAAAACATTTGTATTGAAAAAATTTACCTCTCGCGCAGCTTCAAGTTATAACGAACAAATACTAAATCATTCAAACGTTTATGCTCTAATCTATTTCTCTTCTTCGAATGAATAAACTCAAATGTACTCCAATTTCTTTCACATCCAGTTGCACTACAACATTGACTTAGTACTCGAACTGCAAACCTTTGAAGCGTTGGAACCTCGTGACCAAAATTAGTCCACCATGCAACTGTAGTAATAGTGCAATTATAAATTATAAATTAAATGCAAATAAAAAAAATAAAGCAAAAAATAAAGTACAAATTCACACTATTTAACAAATGATATTGATAAATAAAAATATCTGGATTAATTTTGTCACGTTGGCGGATTGCTAAAGAATGTCCAAAATCACCTTCTGCATTCTTATACAATTCAAGTTCTTCAATGATCTTGTCTTAATTATTGAGATCAAGTTCCATCCTCATAACACAAGACATAAACCCTCTTGCAACATCATTTTTATTTTTAAAGCAAGGGTTATAGTAAATTGCGGGGTTAAGAAAACAACCCGCCGCATGTAATGGACTGTGAAGCTGCTTATCCCACCTAGCATCAATGATCCTGATGAATGGACTGAATACAGAAACTTTGTTATTGCATCTGGCTTTTATGTTCTCTTTGGTTTTTTCCATTGCATCATACAAGTATCCCATTGCAGGCTTCTCTTCCCCGTCGACAAGTCGTAGAACTCGAACTAAAGGCTCACTAATTTTCACAATAAATTGACATTGAGCCCAAAATTCTTTATCTTCTAGAACAATCTTGGCTATCTCCTTCCCTACGTTGCTTTTAGAATGACTTGATGCAATCCATTTATCACAAGTAAACATTTGTTTAAGCTCTTTCTTAAACAAAAGTAAGCATTGGATGCTTAAAAAATTTGTCGCAAACCTTGTGACTGCAGGACGACATAAATCACGACCTTTGGTGAAGTCTTTTCTCATCAAAGCCAAAACCCAAGCATGGTTATAGATGAACTTCGTTATCTTTCTTGCCTTTTTTATAGTTTCATCAATAACAGGAAAATTCCTAGGATCAGAAAAATTCTCCAACATCAAATCTATACAATGAGCTGCACAAGGGGACCAGAAGAAAGAGCCATACTTCTGCTGTAACTTTTTTCCTGCAGCTTTATAACTTGAATCATTGTCCGTTATGAACTGCACAAGATTCTCAATTCCAACTTCTTGAACTATTTCATCAAAGATGTTAAATAATGTTTCAGAATCTTTTCTAAGGCCTGATGTATCAATAGACTTCAAGAACATTGTACCTTTTGGGCAATAAACCAGAAAGTTGATTATTGGTTGTTGCCTCTGGTTTGTCCAACCATCTGCCATTAGTGAACAACCAATCTCATTCCAAATATTTTTAATTTTTTGCAGATAATTTTGAACCTCATTCACAGAATTCTTTAACAAAGTTCCTCTCAACTCATAAAGAAGAACCCTGGAATCCTGGCCCGATGGAAGCAATGGCATCTATAGCTGGTTGATAAAACTTGGATTGGGCTGCATTGAAAGGTAGATTAGAATCATACCACCAATGTGCTACAACCATCTTTGCTTTGTCAATCATCTCCTTCGAACACATAGCACTCTTAATAGAAGGTTGAGAGCCAGGAGTTGTTCTTGGGGCAAAAAATCTACTCAATCCCCCCACTGGTTTTCCACTTCCACATTCTTCATTTCATTAATCAGCTCCTTCATTTGCCATTTTACATCATCAGAGACCTTTTTACATGCTTCTACATTGCCTGGAATCCCAGCTAGATGATACTTCAACCGAGTGATTCCACCACCTCTAATTAGTTTATTACAGTAGACACATTCAATATTATTTCTTGCTCTTGGCACTACACGTGCATGGGCCCATGCTGGATCTTCTGATCTCGCAGGAGCAAGTGTTGTAGATGTAGCACCGGTTGATTGACAACTAGACATTTTTATACTCCTATACAATAATTTATAACTCAAGTTACTCAACACTTATTTAAATTTAGGTTTTATTGATCATTATTCCTATATTTAATTAAAATTTCATATGGATAGACAGTAGCACATTACTTCAAATTTCAGATTCAAAATGCACACAAAGTCATGTTCATACAATCAGAGGCCTCAAAATAAACTTTAACATAATTTATCAAATGGATTCAAAGAATCAAAAATCAAAACACATTACTTAAAATTTCAAATGCTGGGTAATCATTCCCTGTTTTCTTCTCTATTGATCATTATTCCTATGTTTAATTAAAATTTCATATGGATAGACCGTAGCACATTAATTCAAATTTCAGATTCAAAATACACACAAAGTCATGTCCATACAATCAGAGGCCTCAAAATAAAATTAACATAATTTATCAAATGGATTCAAAGAATCAAAAATCAAAACACAAATTAACCTATTAGTCAATTTCTCCTAGTAGCATTTCGGAAATCACAGTCCAAACACAGGAAATAATCAAAAGAGGAATGGATTCAATGGAACAAAATTAGAGGAATATCCAAAAATTCATACGGCAATGGCATACCTTCACGAAAATTCGAAAATAATCAACTGGTGGTGCGTAGTGCGTACTGCGTACTTCCGTCGGCCAAAAGAAAAAAGGCAGTTGAAAAGTTGAAGTTTGAACTTGAAGAACTGAAGAAGAAATGAAGCAAGAGGGAGTCGGCGAGATTGTAGGCGTTCCAGAACAAAGAAGAAGAAAGAATAGAAGAAAAAGTAAAAAGTAACCCTAAGGCTAAAGACTTAAATGCCATAAATGACCCTTGCTTTCACTTAAATTACAAAACTGCCATAAGTTCATATACATATTCAGAAATAGAATTCCGGATTTAGTACCGGCCGAAATGTTAATTCCGGCCGAAACCCGGAATACCGGCTGAAACACCCTGAAACGGCCGGTATTCAGACCGGTAAGAAACACCAGACTTACCTGTACCGGCTGTGTTATGGAAACGAAATATTTCGGCGGCACGAAATTCAAAACTTTGACTGTACCCCTCTATGTTCAACAATGGACGGTAACTTCCTTTTTGTCGCCCGGGTCTGAGAAATCTTGAACTTTCTCCGCCTGGTTCCGTTGCAACTTCACCCTAATTTGTGGAGGATTTTGTTGTGTTGCTACGTCGTTTGGCACATGGTCTGTTTACCCGAACTTGACTGCCAAAGAGTTTTTGTTCACGCACTGGGTGCTACGTTTGGGCGGTAACCTGTGCAGCTTCCGCTCTTGCTCAAGATACAAAGTTGCCCGCATTGAGTCTTGCTTCTTACACATCAAAGATTGGTTCAAGCGATTTTTCTTTGTGACAGGAGAAGGGTGGGAGTTTCCCGACGGGGAGGATGCCCGCCATGAGTTCCCCATTCTATTTGGGGATTGTGTAGCGACAACTGACAAGGAAATTTGCTTGGACCTATTTGTGGGTTTATCCAAAGACGTAATTGCTCTGATACCACCTTTTGTGATGCCCCCAGCCCTCACTTGGGATTGGACGGTGATTGAAGCGTCAGGACATGTAACTCAAGGCTACATACTCCCGTACATGACAATTAATATGTAATGCACCTAACATGTGTTTAGCAATATGCACTAATTCTAGCAAAAATAATTCAAATCTAATCGATGTTTAGAGCAATTTAAAACATGGTACCATTTAAAACTACAATCCCAAAAGGAAATGCAAGTGTTCAAATCTACAGAATACAAGAGGGCTTTAAAACCATATGACCCTCAATTAACCATGTCTACCAAGTTTCAAACTTTGACACTGCTTTCACCAAAACCTAATTCACTTTATCCTTGTTGATGATTTTCTGCAAATCCTCAAATAACTTAAGCACTTCACAAATAAATTGGTCGGCCGCCTCTAATCTTTCTTCTACTGTTGGCTCCATCGAGCACTTGGGGCTCCTTGGGCCCTCCTTAATGGTCGAGGGATTCTCCCTCTTGCATTTCCCCATGTTCGGTCTCAAGTCCTATTACAACTTCTACCATTCTGGGTGGGGGAATGGTAGTGGAAACTACTACAGTGAGATTTCAAAAAATCTCAGCAAGTTAAACAATAACACACAAATAGATAACATGAGCATGTAAATGCAAACCATGAGGATGAATGCATGGACATGTACTTGACCTGAAAACTCAGCTCATGCACTTTTCAGAAATCACTTTTCAGAAATCAGTGACGGTGTATTCATATGATAGAAAATCATGTTTGACACTTCAGTAACATTTTCTTTCTCAATTTCACATTTTACACTGATAGCCATTTTAATCCTTGTGATAAAGGAGCATGTGGCTGGCCATTTCGAACGTTCGTTGTCGGAACCTCATGCCTGGAGGCCTACTTTGTTAGAGTGGCAGCAAACCCCTAGGGGTTGGCTCAAGTGGTAAAGCCTTGGGTTTGGGGGTATGCTCCCCCTAGGCCTAAGGTTCAAATCCCTTTGGGTGCAAACAATCTTTAGGGGTCATCAGATTGGAGGATTTTTTCCTTGAATTACCTGAGGTGCACTTGTTGAAAACTCTTTACCGAGAGCCTGTGCACCCCCGGGATTAGTGGGGACGCTGTTCCCGAACACCCAGTGCCAATCAGAAAAAAAAAGTGGCAGCATTATTACTTACTTGTATTGTATAGAACAAAGTGCATTAACTTTGGTGGCATTCTTAACTAGGATTGCAGCAAGTCTTGGGATGATATTTCCAGCTCTTCCAATTAAGTGTTTGTTAAAGAAAATTCAAGGAAGAGTTGTATGGAGGTAGGCAAAGTGCTGTGTATTTTTTCTGAAATCTTCTCTTATTTTTGGAGGATTGGAAAACTCTAAGGTACACTAAGGCCTGGTTTGGATAGAAAGATGCTCCCATCCCATCCCATCCCATCTCAATATCCAAACACCACAAATACAAACACTTTTCAATTTCAAATCTTCAACTTTTTCATTTAATCATTACATGATTATTACAACTTTCTCAAACTTCCAAACAAAACACAAAAAACAATTCAACTTTTTACAATTTTAAAACAAAAATTATATTAAAAAATTATATTCTAACAATATTTTAAATTTATAATTTTTTTATTCAACTTTTTCTCTCGTTTTCTAAAATCTCATAAAACATTTTAACTCAAAGCATTTCTTTACTATTCACAAACCATCTCACTACTATTCACAAACCATCTCAACTCATCTTATTTCAACTCACTATCCAAACCAGTCCTAAGAGGGGGGGCGACATCTAGGGTTTATTAGAAGCATCTCCTCCTTGAGGTAAGGGTTCCTAAGAAATTTCAGTGCCTGTTGATTGAGAGCGAGAGTAACACAGGCAGACGGTTGCTGTGATCTTTCTTTGGCATGATTGGATGCGAGTGCTATTTGTTAGTTTTGGTAGGGGTACAACTATAAAACATTTGTTATTTGGATGGTGGAAAAGCCAAAGAATTGCCATTTGGATTATGTATATTTGGTCAGTATGGAAGGAGATCTTCCTTTAGAAGAGGAGTCTTTAGTTTTTATGTTTTTTGTGGCTTTAGATTTGACAGCCACTTATACTATATGACATATGAAACAAAACAGTCTCCATAGCAATGTTGCTAGAAGCGCTAGGTGCGATTAAGCGCAAATGTAGTCTGGAGCCTAGGAGCAAAGCACAAGCG
The DNA here is from genome assembly GCA_022457165.1 of Juglans mandshurica. Taxonomy (NCBI): domain Eukaryota; kingdom Viridiplantae; phylum Streptophyta; class Magnoliopsida; order Fagales; family Juglandaceae; genus Juglans; species Juglans mandshurica. Next base: position 17,422,357 of record CM039625.1, on the reverse strand, counting down.
TGCACCTGATGGAAGTAAAGCACATATTTTAAAATTAATGTATAATAACAAAAAGCACACAAAATTCAATAAAGAAAAGGTTTGAAAAGCAAGATGACAATATATTTAGCCTATTAACTCAATTTATTAGAGTAATGCAACGTGAAAATCAAGTAAATTACTATTTAAATAGATTTAGGAAATTTTGGTCAAACACCCTTGTGCTATGGGGTACTTAGGTTTAAGATCCTGTAATGGTTTTTTGAGAATTAACCATATGTGGTATGACTTAGGCATGTGCATAAAAGTTGCTGGCCCGGTCTGTCCGACCCGACCCGTAAACGGTTTGAACTAACTTGCGGGTCGAACTCACGAAATGTCGGTTTTGATCTGACTAACACGTTTTAACCGCTCCCCAAATCTCATACCCTAGCTGCCACCCCTCCCCATTTCTCTTTGTCATCATCGTCATCGTCGTCGACTCCAACAAGCAACAAGCACAGCCTCGAAAGATCATCGAGAGACCTGGCATCCAAGATAGAAAAGAACCTATATCAGATGAAGCCTAGTGGCTGCGAGAGAGAATCAATCAAAAAAAGTGAAAATGGGCAAGGAAAAACAGCAAGAACAACAACATGAGCAGCATCAACATGAACAACAAAAACTGAAGGGAGAATGTTCATCTGCCTCCATGAGAGGAATACAGAAGAAGGAAGGGAATCAATCCGTGAAGATAGGAGGTGCCAAGTGAAAGTAGCCTAAGAAGCAGAGCTAAGCACAAAAGCGAACCCAGAAAGAGCAGCTAGCAGCTGAGCTGAGTGGCAATAATAAAGCACACATTCTTCTTTATCAACAACCCAGCAATTCAAGGTGCATAAACCCAAAAGATTCTTCCTTGTTTTAGAATCATTTTCCACTTTATTTCTCTGCAAATCTAATTTTCTGCAGAAGCCAAGAATTACATAATTAAACCCAGCTGTAAATAAAAATAATATAAAATAATTTAAATTTTGCCATGATCCGCTTTTGCGGATAGAAAATCTCAAATTATGCAAGAACTGAGTGAATAGATGGTGAGAAGGAAGAGAAAGATGCAAACTCCAAGTAATATATCAAAAACATTGTGAATAAATTGGTAAGGGAATGTCAGGGGGGAGAGAAGACGTAACCCCTCCATTTCAACAATGCAACAAGAGCTGAAGGAAAGGAAGATCGAGTGCATACACCGAATTGCGAGAGAGAACGAACCGGGACAGACACGAAGTAGGAAGGAAACTTCATAGCGAAAGATCATACGTCAACTTACTTATTTGAGATTGAAAGATTTTTGGGAGATCAAACCACTGATAAAAACTTTTCACAAAGCCTAGAGATTTCTTTGGGTTTTCGGAGTTTTGGGGGGGGAGGCCATCCCTTCAGCTTCGTCACTTAATAATAATGGGTTGACCCGCCTTTGGTCGGGTCGGGCCCAAACCAGATTGTTCGGGTTGCAAGCCTAGTTTGATATTTAAATATATCAAACTTAGAGGAACAGTCACCATAGGGGCGGCACCACCCTTGTGGTGGGCAAGCTTTACTTAAACAAAACATTTTATAAATTTCTCGCGCTTTACTTGATATACGTAAATGATATTGATAGCCACTCGTTTAAAAAATATATTTGATAGTCATAATCAAATTAAAGTACATGCTTAACTCAAAATATACTGAATGGGTCATGACCAAAAATACTCAAGAATTGTAGGTGGAGGGGATAAAATATCCCAGGCCCAGATAAAGAGAACAGCCCATCAAAGGGCCCTCACTAGAAGAAAACAAAAGGAGAGGAAGGAAGAAAGAGAGAAGGAAGGAGGGGACAAAAGGCTGAGGAAGGGAAATGGTGTCAGAGTAAAAGTGGAGATGTGACGTAAAGGAGAGAAGATGGGACATAAAGCGAGGGAGATAAAGGGGGCTTTGTTAGGGACCCCGGTCTTGTCCCTAACACTAAGAACCATGAGCTTGCCTTGGTGAGGATGATGACCAAGTGACCTTGCCAACTTGCTTGGCCTTCCACAAAGGGTTGATGTTTGGGTGATGGAATGATGAAGATGATGATGAACTTGGGTAGACTAAGTGTTTAGGGAGGGCAAATCAATGTAGGCGGCTAGGGACTTGTCCTTGAGTGTGGTGCCAAGTGGGCTAGGGTTGGATGAGTGAGGTGAGGCTAAGGTTTTGGATGATCTAAGTGATGATTATGAGTGTTTGATGTAATGTAGACGGCTTGAAGGGTGCCCTTGATGTTTGGGCCACTTGGATGGTAATTAGGGTTGGTATAGTGAAGTGTAGCTAGGGTTTTTGTGAGTTGGTTAGGGTTGATTTCGAGATTGGGAAGAGTTGGCTTAGGATTGGAGTTTAGGATGATGCTAGGGTTTGTGAATAAGGTGGAAGAGTAAGGCTAGGGTTTGGAAAGTATTTGAATGAGTTTAGGATTGCTCTTTGACGTTAGGGATTTGGAGGTGGAGGATTGGATTTGAATATGTCAAGATAGGATTTGGATATGGCAAGAGATTGAGTCTTTGGTTGACTAGGTCTATGGAAGGAGTTGAGAGATTTAAAGGATGAGTTATTGGAGTTTGGCTAGGATGCCAAGTCAGTGGTTGACTAGAGAGATTGTAGGAAGAATGATTTAAGGAATTGAAGAGGAGTTGCAATTCCTTAAATTAAGGTATTTGAAATGGGATTTGAATTTGAATTTGAGGAAGTCAAGACTCCTAAAAGGAATGAGTTACCTTATAGGGGCTTGAGGTGGGTGGCTAGGGCACTAGGGTTTTGTGGAGGGAAGGCTTATGATGTGGTTGAATATGGTAAGTGTTGTATATGGCTAGGGTTTTGTGGATATGGAAAGATTTATGGGCAAGCCACTTATGATAAGTGAGACTCATGGCTAAGGCAAAATGGAATGAGGAAATATTATGGTGGCCGAATATAGATGGAAGCCAAGTATGGGAAGTGGACTTCGGCTAGAGCAAGTTGGATGATGGGAAGAATTTATGGAAAGTGGCAAACACTTTAGTGGTCGAGAATGAGAGTATGGAAGGATCAAATGAGCAATGGAAGAATGAACACCAATAACAAAATGATGAACACTCAAGAACAAAGTAAAATACTTAAGAACTTGAATGAACAAAAGGTAACAAATCAACTAATGATTCACGGATTGCACAATAGTTGAAATAAACCTCATGAATTGATAACTTGATAAAAACAAGGATAACAACAATTTGGATTCATGAATTGCATCAACTTGCAAGAACAAGATAAATGAATCATACATATTCACGAATTGCAAAGTGTGATCCTCTATTTGGGATTCACGAATTGCACCCAAAAAGCCCAAGTGCCTGGCACCGATTGTTGATCTCCTAAACAAAATAATCCTCATCTAGGGAATTTGCCAAAAGATGTAAATGTAAAGACTAAGGGTTCTATTTATAAGGATTACAACTTGGAAACCCCCAATAGGTCCTTTGAAAAATAAATAATTAAAATAAAATAAACAATAAACAATAATATAGTTGGCATGGGCCAAGTTGACCCATGACATGCATGAGCTCATGGGTGGGCTAGGCTGGCTCATGGCATGTGGCTTGGCCATGGGCCACCAAACATGGGGTCTTACCAGGCTTCTTCCAGACGACGAGAGGGACTTCTTCGATTTCAACGTCTTCAGCTTCTTCAACCTCATGGCCACATGCCATGGGTCACAAAACATGGGGTCTTACCAGGCTTCTTCCAGACGACGAGAGGGACTTCTTCGATTTTAACGTCTTCAGCTTCTTCAACCTCATGAGAGGGACCGTAGCGACGGGATCTCCATGAGAAGATAGAGTTTAGATCTCCATTGTACAGTGTGGAGGAGAGACCATGAGAGACTGTAAAATACGCATATTATAGTGAATTTGCCCTCCAAATGACCCGTGGACGTAGGCCCAGTGCCAAACAACGTATGTACGAACCTGTGGACGTATTTACTACTCACTGCCATGTATGTACGCACCGAGTACAGCTGCACCGGTCCACTACCGGGGGCTCCACACTACACCGATTGAGGCCCGAATAGTCTAAGCAGGCCGAGAATGAATCTTTCTCCCCTTCGGGCCTGTTGCGCTATTTTTAGGCGTTAACAGTAGGTTTTGACTTTTATGCTAATATAAGCAATCAAATGTCATTCCATCTAGAGAGCCAATTTGGACTATTACTTCAAGTTCAAAGCATATACCTCACATATGACATTATGTTGAGCTATGGAATGTAAATGATCTTCAAAATCATCAAAATACTTGAGAATATTTGTTTACATCATTTTTGTGCTTTAAGCTTGCACAAAAAGTCCCAAAAAGCGCCCTTAAAGCATGCTTCTGTATAGGCGCTATACTTTTGATGAGCGAAGCGCTTCGGCATTGGCGCATTGTGCTTAAGCGCACTTTTAACAACGCTGCTCCATGGTTGTGACAGGTTTTAGATTATCCTGGTTTGTCCCCATTTTCACTCCTAAGAGCCAAGAGGGTGGGATGTTGCATTTGTGACATTATGCAGCGTCCATCAATAAACTATTTCTGCTGGATCCATTCCATGACCCAGAAAAAATGGGTCATTTTTTGGTAATTTGCTTTAAATTATCAGTAACCCGTGCATTGAATGGAACGTTTCATTTTCAGTAATCTTGTACCACTTAGAGCTGACACATTGTATCATGAATAAAAATTTTACGGTATAAAGCCAGGCATATTACTTTAAACATAACCTAACCCGGCATCAAATACAGTAATGCAAGACTTTCATATGAGTGTCATATACTCGTATGCAAATATAAGGATACTTTCTCTCCATTTCTGACACCAAATAGGATTCTTCAATAGCTTTGGATCCATTTGTTTTGAGTATTTTAGAATTAATTGAATGTTCATTCCCAGTTTAAGTCTTCTTGTTGGTGCTTTGATGTTTGAACTGGTCTGGATGTCTGGTCTCTTATTTAAATGTTCTAGAACTCGTTGCCTTTGATTTAGCCTGTGTACTGATTTTGTCAATAGTATAAATGTTAGTACCGATTCATTGGTTGTTATTGATGAGCAGTATGGCGTGAATGTGAAGCACCAAGAGTATTTTGCTGATAGCCCTTCAACTGGGATGGATCCTGCTTCAAGAGATGAATGAGCTTTGGGTTGAATCTATACTCAATTCGTTTTTGAAGTCCTATGATATGTATCGGTTGTGAAAGAGGTGCAAAATAACTATGCGATTTAAGTCTTATTCTGTCTGAATATTGGCCGAATGGAGATATTTTTAATACCTGATTCTTCCCGTTGCTTATTTATGCCCTTTTTTTTTTTGTGGTTGGGGGGAAAGAAAAAAAAAAAATTGTCCGTTCCATTGTCATCTTGACTGGATAGTCTTCGTTTTCTTCAATCCTAGTAATAAGATTACTTTTAAATCTGCTTTGTGGTATTAGTATGTACAACCTATACAGCATTGACGACGATTCATGCTTCTCTTCAGAGCTTTATTGGTAAGAATGGAGACCATATATCATGTGATAAACGATGCAAATAACCACGTTTTCCACAGCGTTAAGCCAGCTTCTTGGCATTATATGAATGACCTTTTTTGTCAGTTGTGATCTATTGACCTCCTATAGGTTGGTATTCCTAAATTCGTACTAAGGAAAAAAGAAAAGAAAAGAAAAAGGTACGCTTTGTGATTCTTCTTTAGAATAACAATCAAACGAATAAGATTAAATCATGGCAAGTTTTGATTTGCAAAAGATTTGAATTTTAAACTTATCTTGTAAATTAAATCATGCTAAGTTAATATATATGAGGAGTGTCTTCCATACCAACTTGTAATTAGAGTTTTTCTTAAAAGAATTACAAGAAGTTTATCCTAAAGAAATTTCTTGGAGCAATTGTCTAGCCTAAAATTCCCTTACGGATGGACCAAGAAAATAGAATGCAGGGGATGACAAGGAATATGGCCTTGGCCGTGATAATAGAAAACTTTTGGCGGAATGGTTGATTTGTGGAATAATAGTTCAAAATCAAAATTCACGAACCCAATTGACATCTAAACGCTAAGTGTGGTATTTGTAATATTCTCTTTCTTTTTGTTAAGTGGAGATTGTTATATTAAAGATACACACATATAAATAATATATATATATATATATATATACACACTAGTAAGGGTGCTATGTGCAAGGCACGTATGTCTCTGCACGTAGCGCCCGGTTGGAAGAATAAAACAGCTCTATAGAAAATATTTTTGTAAAAGCAAATAACAGTAACAATTCATTCAAAAAAGTACCAAAATTAATTAAAATTTTTGAAATTGAAGAATACATTATCATTTCATAACAACATGCACTAAAACTTGGAGTAGATTCATGAAAATTAAGTTGAAAACATTGAATTGATGACAAAAACCAAGACGAAAGCTCTTCAAAGACACATTCTAAACAACACCTAATTAAACACATTCTTTACATAAATTAAACAAAATACAAAATCATTATTCCATTGGCAAGCTCTTACCGTGAGAAATGCACATCCAAAATCACCAAATTTATAAACACCATTCTTTACATAAATATTATAAGGTTTGACATCTAGGTGAGCAATTCCTCTTTCATGTATAAACTGAAACCATTTTTTAGTGTAGTCCCATGCAATCTTCGTGACCTATACATATGAAGAAAATCACAAAAAACTCATAAAGTGCAAAAAATATCTATCCTGGTATGAAAATGAAAAAATGTCATATGAAAAATAAAAAACTGAAAAAAAAACTGAAAAAATTTGCAATGGTCTACAACCTATCCACCAAAAGTTGCATTAGTGATTTCATACCAATGTTTCATTAAGTTATAAATTTATAATATTCTGCAGTTTGGTGGAAATATATATTTAGAGTTTTTGTCGATGTTTCATTGACATGGCTGATGGACAAAATGTTGAATCTCTTATATCGTTGTTGTTGAAATAGATATGGTAAATGGTCATCCATGAAATGAGTTTATGGCGAGAATATGGTTATCGTCTTTGTGTTAGGTTATGAAAAACAGTGTAGAAAAGATATAAACAGAAACAATTGCGAAGCTAACTAACTATGAAATAACTAAATGGAATACGCTAGGCCTACTGGTAAGTAAATCTGCCAAGATATATGATTCTCATCTTAACAATGCTTTTATTTTTTTTAAGGAGAAAAAATATCCAAAAAGTAGTCACAATGAAGCATGCAAAAATATAAGCTACTTTAGATAATGATGCAAGGCATAAAAAACTAAATGTTAGTTGCATAGATCCATTTAGAAATCACTTGAAAAGAAATTATTGTTGTAGTGTAGAAAAAATGTTAATGTGGGGTGGAAATCTGCAAATCATAAGAAAAAAATAGAAAACACTATGTCAATAGTAGATTGCTTCAAAAGATAACAAAGGCAGATGTAAAAAATGCCTCAAAAGATAACAAAACCAGATTGCTTCAAAAGCAAGAAATGCACAACAATTGCCATGCTTATTTTCAGGCAATCATTAATTGAGTTGTTATGCAACAACAATTAAATTTGAGCTGGAGTGAGTAGCACGTGTCTACTTAAATGAAACAAATGGAATACACGACAATACATAACGTTTCTCAATCTTACTCTTAAGAACTATGTTTTATAAGGAAGTTTCTCTACATGTGCAAAACATCTTACATTGATAATTTTATACCATCATGGTTTTGATACAATGAAAACATAACGAAGACCATAATAGGATTTCAATTTATGCACAGGTTCTAACAACTCAGGTTTTCAGAATTGGACCTGCGAAAATAGAGAAGAATGCAATTGGGAGAGGGTGACCTTGGGGCTGGGGAGTCTCCGATATCAAAGTTAGTATCGTCTTTTAGAAGTTTGTAAATAAGTAAGAGAGTTTAGAGATCAGAGAGCATTTCTCGTACCTGGGAGTTGCTATTTATACCAGGAGTTTGGGAGGGGAGACAGATCGTGTCTGCCCCCATGTAGCCCATGTCCTTTGCATTGTTCTTGTTGTCAGAGTTCTCTAATGCGGCATGCCTTTGCAACGACATCATTAATGTGGAGTATAGCTCGAGTAGTGGCGCCAATAATGTGACGTGATTCCCTGATATGCTTTATCTTAAGTGGTTCATCGATGTCCCATGTCAGAGGATCAAGTGTTCTTCGTCTTTCTCGTTCTGTCATGTACAAGTTCCCATGATCGGAGTGTGGCTGAGCGACGTCAAACCTGTCCGTCTCATCAGCTACCATTGTTTACTTTTCTTTTTAGGCGCCTTGCTTCATGGGTAGGTTTGGGCCCTAGAGCTAGGTATCGGGTTGAGGCTCAGTGGGCTCGTGAGGTGGGGAAAATCCCCTTACAATTACCCTGCCAATTTCTGTCCGAGGGGAAATTCTGCCTTTCCTCCCCTGGTTAATCAACTTTTGCACTTGTGACTATGCGGCCTTTTCTTTCTCTAGACAGGGATTGCAGACTTCTTGGCACTTACTTGTTGTACCCCTGTTCCCTAGTTATGTCCAAGTGGCCTTTTTTTTCTTAACTCTATATCTTGAAACGGTTCATCTCTAGCTTGCGTGGCTGTATTTTGACAGTTCTACTCTGTATTAAATGGCGCCCCTTTAGTCTCTTTGTCATTACTTGCGTCAGGCAGTTATTTATTTTTCATGTCGCATCATTGGATACGCTCTATTGGAATCGCGGCGATCGTGGGATACTGGTACTCAGTGGGGCACGTGAGTTCCTACTACCTCAAGATATCAACTATCAAGCTCGCCTATATAAAGCCCTTTTCCCTCTCAACAATGGGTTACTTTGTCCTTTCTCTCTTCTGCTTGGTATCCTGTGTTCCTTTTCCACTTTCAAACACTTCTCCTTGTATTGTTCCCTCTTATTTATCTTCTTTCCCACTGGTTGCTAATGGCTCCTAAGAAATCCTTGCGTCCTTCCAGAGTGGCTAGACCTTCTAACATTGCTCGTGTCGCCGATGGTCAGGGTGACACCGCTCCAGAGTTTTCTGGTTTCTCTTGGCGCTCAGAGGTGACTTCCGATGAGTTGGAGTCATTGAGGGAAACCTACAGGATCCCTTAGATGGTGGAACTTGCGGTGCCTCCTCCTACCGAAGGGGTGGTAGATTCTGAGGGTTACGCCTCCAAAGTTGCAGTGTACCCCGCCATATTATCTTGCGGCTTCTGGCTGCCTTTCTGTCGTCCAGTGCGAGAAGTGCTTGGTTTTTTGAGCTGGCACCTGCTCAATTCCCTCCTAGTGCATGGAGGATCCTTGTGTTGTGCTGCATAATCTGGCGTCGCGTGTTGGAGGAGGCCAGCGCTGACTACCGGGATCTCACGTTGCACGAGTTTTTCCTCACCCACAATATTCTGAGGTGAGGTTGTCACACCTACGGCTTCAGACCAGTCCAGGCGTAGGCTCAGCTAGAGTCGCAGTATGCTACCATGAGGGGGGTGGGGTCGTCAGTTCTTCTTTCTGTCTGGTGAGGGATGGGAGTTCCCTATCGTCCAGGCCAATCGACGCTTATTCCATGTTCACTCTGTACGGGGGGCCATGGGCGTTGACAAGGGTTGTTGTCCCACCACGAACCAGGATGAGATTTTTAGGATCGAAGTCATCCGTGCTTAGGTGAAGGACCATCAACACGAAATTTGGTCGGAGGCATTGCTGGCCGAGGACAACTTTTGTCGATATTTGGCTCCCCTGGCCAATTTGCTCTCTGACATAGTCTTCCCGCTAAGGGTGGTCATGTTCCAGGTCTGCAGCCGCTCTCCCAGCCTGCTAGTGGGGGTGAAAGGGAAAAAACCCTGGAGGATCTCCCCCGTTACATCTGACTCTGACTTCCTTCTCATTCCTCACGGAGGTCCTTTTGCGGAGGTGCTCGTCATTCGACCCGAGCCATCGTCGCCCAAGAAGATGATGACGATCGCGAACTTTCTGCGTGCCGTGCTGCTGGCTCAAGGAGTTGTCACAGATGTTCAATTTGAGTCGCCAGTCCTCAAGTCTACTGCTGAAATCATTCCTACGACCCCACCGGGCCATTTGGTGGCAAGGGGGCCTTAGTAGTCACCTTGCCCCTTGCCACGGCTCTCGAGCGGGCTCCTTCGCCCTCTATTACATTCTTCCAAGGTTAAGGTCGAGGTCGCTTCGATTGGCGATGAAGTGGTAGGGGTAGTTGATGAGGAGGTTGTTGACGAGGTGGCAAGCGTTCCTCTGGTTGAGGTAGTCTCGGTGCCTGCGGCTCTTGATGCGGGCAAGGAGGCTGTAGATGAGATCCTGATGAACTTTCAGCCGACGGCGATCGTGTGTCGTGCCAACCACATCCATAAGATGGGTAACCAACTCAAGAGGCTCTTTGCTGGGGTAGGATCTTCGCTTGCAAATTATCCACACTTCTTGTTCGTTTCCTTCTTTATTTTGACCCAGACTTCTGTGGCAGAGTTGGAGCGTCTGGCAGCGTTCATTGTGGACGACCGAGAGGAGATGGCGAGCGAGAACAAAGCACTCTGTTTGTTGACTTGTCGAAGTCCCAAGATGAGGTTGGCGTTCTTCGTCTCAAGGCAGCGCTTGCCTACGAGGCGAGGGAGGGGCTACAGAAGTCTCTCGATGATTGTCAGCAGGAGTTTAGTTGCGGGCCGAAAAGAGGGAGTTGCACAAGCTGCAAGACTCCTACAATTGGTTGTACAAGTGGATGACGAAGCAGAAGGGGAGCAAAAAAATAGCAGAAGAAAAAAGAACTAATCCATCAGACATTAAAAAGGCCAACCAATTGGCACAACGAACCAACCTGAAAGAAGTGGAGCATTAGAAATAAGACGGACAAAAATTGCATTTTAAAGTTTATAAAATAGCCTATATTCAAAAGAATGAAAACAACAAGAGAAATTCAAAGAATCGTTAGAATGCCAAATTTTTCAACCACATGAACTAATCACAGTTGAACTAGATCACACCAAAATAAAAACTAAGTAAATATAGTTTGAGTCAGTGTTTTGAAAGCAAAAAGAACACGTACAAAATAAAAAAAAAAATAAGCAAAATTTCAAGCTCGATTCTTGCAAAGCATGAACCAAACCATTGTATCTGAGGGAAAGGGGGAAAAACAAACAATGGGTATATTTAGAAATGTACAACATCCAGCAAAAAACAATGAAAATGCCAACTAGTTACAACATAGAAAGGACACCATCAATCTGTTTGGTTCTAGTGAACAATGATTAAGAATAAAATCAAAACTTACTCAACCTACCATAAGCAATTTTGTGCTTCCAACAACAGAATACACATGATATGCATTCAGGTGATCCTTTTTCAATAAATGCCTCAAAATTAGTTTGGTTCAGAAACTTCTTTAAAAATAAAAAAAAAAAAAAAAAAAAAAAAACTACATCATTCAAGTCTTTGAGAAAATACAACTAAGCAAAACCCCAAGAAAACAAAATGCAAGATTCAAACTACCAAGCTTCATTCCCTTCACATTACCTCCACTTTCTTGAAAAGCATACACAACAAGCAAGAAAGATAACTAATTCAAAACTTACACCTAGATTAGACCCAAAAAATAATAGAATAAGAAACATTTAAAGAACAAGAATAGCATATAAAAACTAAAGAAAATTATATGTCCCAACCAAAGTACCTCAAAATTAGTTTGTTTCAGTTTTTTTTTAAAAAAAAGAAAATCCACATCATTCAACTCTTGAGAAAATACAAGGTGATCTTTCTCAAACTCAATAGAGATAGATAAAAAAACATTGAGATTTATTGACGTGGAAACCTACTCCATAATAGTATGATCAAAATGGTGGAGATATGGTCCAGCTCTACTTTTAGACTCATTTCTCAAGTGGTGTCTATAAAATAACCCCATTTATTCATAGTATAAAAAAGATACATAATTTTCACTAATTAAAGCCTATCATGAATGAAGACTTTTATGATCATACTTTATGACTTAAGATTCCCAATAACTAAACATAATTACTAAAAACTATATAATATATCCATTAGAGAGATCAGATATGATGAATGCAAATAACAGTATTATCACAAATAGGGGTGGGCAACAGGGCCTCGTACCCTGCTACCCCGCCCCTGTCCGCCCCTCCCCCGCATGGAAAAGGCCTAGCGGGGGCGGGGGGCGAGATGACTCTAGCGGGCTTAAGAATGCAAGAGCCACCTACCAGCGGCTGGTTAATCGTATGTTCAAAAGTCAGATAGGAAGAAACATGGAGGTCTAAGTGGACGACCTATTGGTCAAAAGTAAAACCTTTGAATAGCACTTGGACGACTTAAGGGAGGCTTTTGCAATACTACGACAGTACCAAATGAAGCTGAATACGGTAAAATGCGTCTTTGGTGTCGAGTGGGGAAGTTCTTAGGATTCATGGTGTTCGAGTGTGGTATCGAGGCCAACCTCGAGAAGGTGGAGGTCATCCTTAGAATGGCCCCGCCTCGGAGCATAAATGAAGTAGAAAGGTTGGTTGGGCGAATAGTCGCCCTTAACAGGTTCGTATTAAGATCAACCGACAAATGCCTACCTTTCTTCAAAGTCTTGCGGAAAGCAAAGGCATGGGATGGCGAGTGCGACCAAGCATTCGAAGCCCTCAAGAAATACCTCACGAGTCAACTACTCCTCAGCCAACCGCAGTGCAGAGAAACGTTAACCTTATACCTAGTGGTCTCCCCTCAGACAACTTCCTCAGCGTTGGTACACGAAGAGGAGGGGATCCAAAAGCCAATTTATGACACCAACCAGGCGTATCGAGGGGTCAAGGCCAGATACCGCCACATAGAGCAGTTGGCCTTTGCGCTAGTAGTAACTACGCGTAAGTTGTGTCTGTACTTTCAAGCTCACCCAGTATGGGTTCTCACAGAAACCCCTCTAAATAAGGTTTTACAAGGACCAGACGCCTTAGTCCGGCTTATGAATTGGGCATAGGAGCTAAGCGAGTTTGACATTGACTACGTGCCACGAAACATGATAAAGGGGCAAGTATTAGTGGATTTTGTCGCTGAATTCACCGACTTTCCGACAGAGAACGATGATGCACCTCATGTAAAGCCCTGACAAATATTCGTTGACAGCTCGTCTTGCCAGGTTGGAGGGGGATGGGGGTGCATATCGTGGCATCCGAGGGAGAAGTGCCATTAAATTGGAGTTCAAAACAATGAATAATGAGCTGGAGTATGAAGCGTTGCTTTCAGGATTACAGGTGGCCAGGTCTCTAGGCGCCACCGAGATCAAAGTATGGGCCGATTCTCAAGTAGTGGTGAATCAACTGCAAGGGGAGTTTGCTGTAAAGAGTGAGAAATTGAAGAAATATCTGGCATTGATAGAGGTTGAATGCCCCCACTTCAAATACTTCCAAATTTAGCAAGTTCCAAGGATAGAAAATCAGAAAGCGAACAAATTGGCGCATGTCGTGTCTGAACAAGAGGACTCCCCCTTGTTAGAAAATACAGTGACCCGAATGGTGGAAGTACTTGTTGTGGGACTCGAAGTAATGTAAATACGGTCCGGAGCCCTAGATTAGGCAGAGGACATAATCAGATACATGGAAACCAACAAGGTACTTAAGGACCGACAAGAGGCAAGGAAGATCATAAATAGAGCGGCATGCTACACTATGATCGAGGGAGTCTTATATCGGCGGGGTCACTCGGCACTTCTTTTAAGGTGCATGATGGGAACCAAGATGGACCTAGTCTTAAAGATCATTTGCAACTTCCAGATGGGCCAAGAAGATCAAGGAGACAATGCAAGGATTGATGCAATCCACTTGGGACAAGTTTAGCAAGAGCCAAACATTCAAGATGGGGCTTGAAGGATTAAGATCCAGTTTTAATTCATTTGATTAGCTACGGAAGAGGGCAACGACAAGACTTAAAGGCTTTGAGCTCTTGAAGGGTTTCAACTTATTTAATTCATTTAAAGAACTTATGTTATTAGTTTAGAATAATTGAGTTTATTATGGGAAGCACTTAGGGGGCCTATGCAAGGGCATGTTGGGAAAGTTATTATTTTATTGAACTAGGGTTAGGGTTACTGTAGCCGAGTTACTGTAGCGCGGCACTGTAGCCGCGACACTGTTCATCCAGGGGCACTTTTGGAAGATGGGGGTTTATTTTAAGCTAGGGTTTCATTAGGTTTTTCTTTAAATACTCTATATAGCCTCATTCTAATAAAGTTTATGAAGTTTATGAAATTTGATGAATTTATTCATTGTGAGTTGAGTTTTACTCCTCTTGTTCTTAATTGAACTTTTGAACTTATCAAAGGTAAATCACAACCTTTGTGGCGTTCCTCCTTTGTAATCTGGGTTCTTGAGATGGGTTCTTCAACGGGTCTAGATTTTAATATAATCTAGGTTCTTGAAACGAGATCTCATCGGGTCTAGGTTCTCCATCCATTGACTTGATTTTGGCTTTCTTGGGGAGTTTTCAAATTGACTGTGGGTTCAAGGGATTTATGTTCCCGCGGGTTCATATCATTTGGTATTCAGAGCAAGGTTTCCAATCAGGTCTGATTCTATCTTTTAATTCTTGCATCCTTAAATTAATTCTAGGGCTTCATTGTTCTAGGGTTTAAAAAAAAAAAAAAAAATAGAAACAAAAAGTAGGCTGCCGAAATTGTTAGGATTTTGGGTTTGGCTGAAATTTGCATCACCTAGGGTTTCAAAATTCTAGGGTTTCCTGCATCTCTAAGTTTATCTGTTGCTTGGAGTGTTGTTCCATTGATTCTCTTCTACATCATTGTCGTACTTGAATTCAATTGCTTGATTTTCACAATTGAATATTGCTATTTGTGATTGAATTAGAGAAAAGAAAAGAAAGGAAAAGAAAAGAAAAGAAAAGAAAAGAAAGGAAAAGAAAAAAAAAAGAAAAGAAAAAAAATTCGAAAAAAAGAAAAAAAAAAAAGAAGAAGAAAAGAGAAGGTAGCATATTCAAAGTTGCTACATAGTTTCAACAAAGAGAAAGAAAGTATTTGTTGATTGAGCTTTTATCATCATAGTAGCTGATTACATCTTTCTAGTTGGTATCTTCTTTTATAATTACTCTTTCCCTCATATAAATTCCTTGAGTCTCGTGTCATTTTATTCATTCCTTATTTCTTTGATCTATATTGCTGGTTGGAATAATACAAGGTTGTATTGTCTTGATTTAGTTCAACTAATTCTTAAAGAACTTGAGCGGGAAAACTATTGAGGTAAAAGGCAAGAGGGTGTGAGACTATTATCGGGAAAAAGCCACTAAGAGTGAAACACGACTAGAGTGTCATTATTCGAGTGTAAACACGTAAGGGAGTGTGTGAGGTTTTCCACTAACATTCTTTTTGTGCAGCATATTATGATGTCTCATAGAAGTGACTCATCACCAAACGGTGTGGCAGATAACTCATCTTTTGTGTTGCAAGCCATGCAACAACAGTTTGAGCGGTTGAACTTGGTGTTGGGTGAAGTGAGAGATAGGATGGATAATCAAGAAGAAGTGATTAGAAATCTGCAAGGTGAGAGAGGTAGGAGGCGACATGAGCGTAGTATTGAGAATGGATATGAGAAAGAAGAGTATGGTGAGTCTCTTGTTGCTAGGCGTGCACTCAATACACAAATTAAAATGAATGATAGAGAGCAGCAGAGTGAGAACGTTTTTCATACTAGATGTCACATCAACAACAAGGTATGTAGTATGGTCATTGATTTGAGGAGTTGTATTAATTTGGCTAGCACTACTTTAGTTGAGAAATTGAATTTACGTACCTTGAAACACCCTAGACCATACATGTTGCAGTGGTTGAGTGATTGTGGGGAGGTTAGGGTAAATAAGCAAGTGCTAGTTTCTTTTTCAATTGGGAAATATCAGGATATGGTCCTTTGTGATGTTGTGCCTATGCATGCTGGTCATATTTTGTTAGGGAAGCCATGGCAGTATGATAGGAATGTGATCCATGATGGGTTAAGGAACATGTACAGTTTTGAAAAGAATGGAAAAACAATCAAACTTGCTCCTTTAACTCCAACACATGTTCATAGGGACCAATTGAAATTGAAAAGTGAGGTCGCTCAAAAAAGAAAGAGTGAAAATGAGAGTGATCAAAAAAGAAAAAGTGAAAAGGAGATTGAGCAAACAAGCAAGAGTGAAAGTGAGAATGAGCTGAAAAGCCAGAGTGAAGGTGAGAGTGAAAGTGAGATTGAGCTGAAAAGCAAGAGTGAAGATGAGATTGAGAAGAAAAGAAATAGTGAGACCGAAATGGAGAAAGAGAGAAAAATGAGAGAGAAAAAAGAAGAGGGTGAGAATAAGACCTCAAGCACAAGAGAGAATGAGTTGAAGAATAATTGTGAGGTCGAGAGTACAAAAAAAGATAAAGAAAAAGAGAGTGACAGAAAAAAAGAGAGTGAAAAGAAAAAAGAGTGTGAAAGGGAAAAAGAGAGTGAAAAAGAAAAAGGGAGTAAAAAGAAAAGAGAGTGAAGAAAGTGAGAGAAAAACAAAGATAAAAGTGAGTTTTTATGCTAAGGCAAGTCTTAATCCTAACGAACTTGACATATGTTTGCCTAGTATTGTTGTCTCTTTGTTGCAGGGATATGAGATCGTGTTTCCTAACGGTGTGTTTAGTGGATTACCACCTATTAGGGAGATAGAGCACTACATGGATTTTGTGCCAAGTGCGACAATCCCTACCCAACCTTTCTCTGAAGAACATGAGTCCTTGACACACTTGAAGGGACAAGGTAAGTTGTTAACTATAATGCGTGCTAAGCGGGAGGATTGTATTGAGACTTTTCCTCATGTATTCAAATACACACAAAGTATGGAAACTTTTGTGGTTGATGCTTTAGTAAGAAGGTATGTACTTATCTTCATTTTAGATGCAAAATTGTTGAAACTTGAATATGATAAGGAATTGCGTGCTAATGATTATGACTTTGCTAGTGTGTATGGAACATGTGAGAAAGTATCGTTTGGTAAGTTCTATAAACTAGATTGGTACTTGCATAGAAAGAATAGATTTTGTATACCTACTAGTTTTATACGTAACTTGCTTGTGTGTGATGGACATGGTGGTTTGTTGGGTAACCATGGTGTAAGGAAGACTTTTGTTGTGTTGCATGAACGTTTGTGGGAATATCATTTGTCTTTCAATGATGTGTTGCATGAACGTTTGTGGAAGTATCAATTGTCATTCATTGATATGTTGCATGAATGTTTGTGGGAGTATCTTTTGCCTTTCATTGAAGTGTTGCACGAACGTTTGTAGAAGTATCATTTGTCATTCATTGATGTATTGCACGAACGCTTGTGGGAGTATCATTTGCCATACATTGACGTGTTGCACGAACGTTTGTGGGAGTATTATTTGTATTTCATTGAGTTTGCATATAATTGGAGTGGTCATTCTGGTGAAAATAAGATTTCAGACATGTTGCATGAACGTTTATGGGAGTATCATTTGCCATTCATTGAGTTTGCATATTGGAGTGGTCATTTTGGTTCGAGGAAGACTTTAGATGTGCTTCATGAACATTTGTGGGAGTATTGTTTGCCATTCATTGAGTTTACATATGATTGGAGTGTTCATGCCACTACTAAATTTTCACCAATTGAAATTGTTTATAGACTTAATCAATTTCCTCCTTTAGATTTAAAGTCTTCACCAGTTGATGATATGGGTAGCTTGGATGGACAATTCCAAATTCTTGAACAAATTAATGAAAATACATATCTAATGGATCTTCAAGGTAAGTAACATGTTTCTACTATTTTCAATGTTACTAACCACTTTCCCTTTGATCCAGGTGGAGATTCGAGGTCGAATCCTTTTGAGGAGAGGGGAAATGATGGGAACCAAGATGGGCCTAGTCTTAAAGATCATTTGCAACTTCCAGATGGGCCAAGAAGATCAAGGAGACAATGCAAGGATTGATGCAATCCACTTGGGACAAGTTTAGCAAGAGCCAAACATTCAAGATGGGGCTTGAAGGATTAAGATCCAGTTTTAATTCATTTGATTAGCTACGGAAGAGGGCAACGACAAGACTTAAAGGCTTTGAGCTCTTGAAGGGTTTCAACTTATTTAATTCATTTAAAGAACTTATGTTATTAGTTTAGAATAATTGAGTTTATTATGGGAAGCACTTAGGGGGCCTATGCAAGGGCATGTTGGGAAAGTTATTATTTTATTGAACTAGGGTTAGGGTTACTGTAGCCGAGTTACTGTAGCGCGGCACTGTAGCCGCGACACTGTTCATCCAGGCGCACTTTTGGAAGATGGGGGTTTATTTTAAGCTAGAGTTTCATTAGGTTTTTCTTTAAATACTCTATATAGCCTCATTCTAATGAAGTTTATGAAGTTTATGAAATTTGATGAATTTATTCATTGTGAGTTGAGTTTTACTCCTCTTGTTCTTAATTGAACTTTTGAACTTATCAAAGGTAAATCACAACCTTTGTGGCGTTCCTCCTTTGTAATCTGGGTTCTTGAGATGGGTTCTTCAATGGGTCTAGATTTTAATATAATCTAGGTTCTTGAAACGAGATCTCATCGGGTCTAGGTTCTCCATCCATTGACTTGATTTTGGCTTTCTTGGGGAGTTTTCAAATTGACTGTGGGTTCAAGGGATTTATGTTCCCGCGGGTTCATATCAGTGCATCTCCCCGGAAGAAACGTAGTACGTGTTAGCAGAAATACACGAAGGAATTTGCGAGAATCACTTAGGAGTTCAAGCGTTAGCCAGAAAGGTGACGAGAGCGAACTATTATTGGCCTCAGGCCCTGCGAGACACCAAGGACTATGAATAGAAGTGTCGGAAGTGCCAAGAGTATGCCAGGATGCCCCATTTTCCGCCGAAGGAGTTGACGTCAATCATGTCGCCTTGGCCTTTCGCCCAGTGGGGAATCAACTTGGTCAGACCACTCCACTAGGCAAGGGGGGTCGAATTTGTGGTTGTGGTTGTGGACTACTTCACCAAGTGAGTCGAAGCTGAGGCCCTAGCTACTATCACAGCGAGCAATATACGCGGTTTCTGTAGAAGTCAGTAGTTTGCAGATTTGGAGTCCCATGCACCATTATCTCGGGTAATGGAAGGCAAATTGATTCTGACCACTACTGCAATTGGTGCCGGGAATTGGGGGTCAAGTTTCGATACTCATCCCCGAGACATCCTTAGTCCAATGGGCAAGTCTTGGCGACCTACAAAACGCTGATGAGAATGCTCAAGAAGCGGCTTGGTGACAGAAAGGGGGCATGGGCAGAAGAGCTCACATCCGTTCTGTGGGCTTACCGAGTCACGGTGAGAACGCCAGCCGAGTAAACCCCTTTCACCCTCACGTATGGCCATGATGCGATGCCACCAGTAGAGATTGAAATCCCCACCTACAGAGTTCAGCACTTCGAACAAGAGTCCAATAACAGGCGACTGGAAGAACAACTAGACCTACTAGAAGAAGTCCGACTAGAAGTGAGATAAGAACTACAGCCAACAAAAGAAGAGCTGAGAGATGCTTTAACAAACGTGTGCAGCCAAGAACATTCAAGGTCGGAGATCTCGTTCTTAAAGAGACAGTAACAATGACTCGAGATGAAAGAAAGCTAGGCCCCCGATGGGATGGCCCTTATGTGGTCGTTGCCACAAATTGCCCGGGCTCATACCGCCTAAGAGACTCCTAAGGAAACAAGCTATTGCACTTGTGGAACGCCGAGCATCTACAGAAATATTATTACTAATCTGGTTTTATTATTATAAATTTGTATGTACTCATGCACCAGTTGCAGGCCCTTGTTTCAATGGCTAATTTTAGGGACATAACACAACCCGTCAAGAAGATTTCGCTCCAAACGAATCAACAATCTCTGCCAATAAAGTCAACTTGCTAAACGGGAACTCCATCAACAATTTACCTCCCCGTGGGATGAAAAGGGAAAGGTAGGCTTAAAAAGTTGCCTTGTCCCTCTCGCGGAGGAGTGCGGGTCGGTCCTTGACCACCCGAAGACAAAGGTTTGCCTTCCTCGTGAGCATTAATGGGCGAGATAGGTTCAATAACAAAAATGTCTGAACAACTTACCTCCCTACAGGAAACCATAAGGAAAGGTAGGCCTAAAAGGTTGTCTTATCCCTCCCACAGTGGAGAGTAGGATTAGCTTTGCGACTGCCCGAATAACTTACCCAAACCCTAGCTACGGTGAAGTGTTGGATCAGCACCAGCCTGACCCAAATTTACCCTTTCTTGTGATGTCAACGGATGGGACCGGGTCCATAACAAACTGCCCGAACAACTTACCTCCCCACGAAGGATTATGGGCAAGCAGGTGGCTCAGCCTCCTCATCCGGGAAAGTGGGATTGGCCCCAAGGCGGCCCGAATAACTTACCCAGACCCCCATCACGGCGAAGGAGCGGATCAGCCACATCGTTGTCCGAATTACCTCCTCACGGGGCAACAAAGGGAAATTCAGGCCTAAAGGTTGCCTTATCCTTCCTGCGGTAGAGTGCGGGTAGTTCTCATCTACCCAAAGGAAAAAGCTTTTACCTTCCTCGTGAGCGTCAACGGGCGGGAGCGGGTTTAGTAACAAACTGTCCGAACGACTTACCTCCCTACAAAATACCAAATGGAAATGTAGGCCTAAAGGTTGCCTTATTCCTCCCACAGTGGAGAGCGGGATCAGTCTCACAGCTACTCGAATAACTTACCCTGACCCCCGCTATGATGAAGTCTCAGATCAACGCCAGTCTGACCCAAAATTACCATTTCTGACAGTATCAATGGGAGGGAGCGAGTCTAGTAACAAACTACCTGAACAACTTACCTCATTGAGGGAAACAATAGGGGAAGGTAGGCCAAAAGGTTGCCTTATCCCTCCCGCAATGGAGAGCGAGTTCGGCCCTGAGGCTACCCGAATAGTTATCCCGACCCCATCGTGGCGAAGGAGCTGACCAGCCACGTCGTTGTCCAAATTACCTCCCCGGGGGAGAAAGAGGCGGCGGTTTGGCATGAGGCATTTTGACCTCTTCTCGGCGAAGAGCTGGCCAAGTCCACGGACTGCCCAAACTACGGAGCGGAAGACGTGGACATCATCCACGCAAACAGCGGCAATATAGGACACTCAAGACTGACATCAACAACAAGAATCGTGCGGCATAGATCAGAAAACCCAGGTTTGCGACATTGACTTCTGTGACAAAAGAACAAAGTAATGATAATGTTTTCATTTCTCGAATAGGCCGAACGCTGTTACGTGAATATGGAGGAAGACCAACAAAGTTTAAAACTACACAAGCTAGTTTACCTCACCGTGGGCCTAAGGCCGTCTTGACTCCACGCAGGGTAGAGCGGAATCAGCTTCACAGTGATCCCGAAGGACAAATTTGCGCTAATGGAGGAAGATAGGTAAAGTTTCTAACTACCAGGGCTGTAAACGAGCCGAGTTCAAGCGAGCATGGGGTGTGCGAGCTCGGCTTGTTCACTACTCGAGTCGAGCTTGGGCTCGGCTCGTTAACAGAACCGAGCTCGAGCCGAGCTCGAGCTCATTTCGAGCTCATTTCCCTTGTACACAAGCCGAGCTCGGACGGTCTCATAGGCCCGACTGATAAACGAGCCGAGCCCAAGCTCGACTCGAGCTCGGCTCGCTAATGCAAAATTTTAGTGAAAAGAAAAAGAAACAATAAAGATCAACCGGAAAGGTAAAAAAAAAAAATTAAGTACACTGAGATCTGAACACGATCTCTTTAAATGTATCAACGTATGTTCGGATCTACAGGAGAAGAAAACCTACAATCAAAATAAAAAGTTTTTTAAAAAAATGTACATTAACTCAGATCTGTAGGAAATGAAATTTTCCTGCAGATCCACAATGGAAGAAAAATCAAACAAAAGAGAAAAAGAACAAAGAAAATGAGTTTGAAAGAAAAAAAAAAGTTAACAACGCTGACATCTAACACAATCTCTCAAAATATATGAAGATATGTTCGGATCTAGAGGGAAAAAAAGGCAACAGAAATAAAAGGAAAAAATTGTTGACATCTAACACCCACCCGTTTCCCAGCCGCTCCTCACGTCGAGCATGGCTTAATGCCATCGTCACCAGCTGTGCAGATGAATTGCCGCATGATTTTCTCTCGATAACCTCTCTCTCTTGTCCCTCAAGATATGGTTCTCTGTTACAGTCGACGGTTTGAGAAGTAAGAAAGGCCGAGTCTTGGAGGATTCGGGAAGGAACAAGACGAAAGGGATGAATAATCTGGTCTGAAGTCTTTTGGATTAAAAAGGTTAAGTGAAGTGCAGTGGGATCGTAGTTGTTGGATCACGCACTGGGAAAGAGATGGAAATCACATGTGGAAGCAACAACTAGTCTTACCTATGTAGTGGAATGTGGAAACAGTGATGTGGGGAGGCTAGACTCTAGAGTACTTAGCCTTTTAACAAAATATGGAATGAGACAAAAGTACTTAATTTTATGGGCCGTGCTATTCCTTCCGCTGAGAGCTCTCGTCAGTAGTTTTAGAATTTTTATTTTATTTTTTTATATGTATTTTTTTAACACATTTAAATATTTTTTAAAAAAAATAAAATCTTTTTAATATTATTAAAAAATACTTACTTAATAAAAAATAAAAATAAAAAATAAAAAACTTACAGTAGTAAAAATTAACCGTAGAAACAAATGGTAAGAATAATATTTTTCTAATTTTATAATATGACTTCGGTGGCATCTCATTGATTCGTATATATAATAAAGTATATCATATTCATGCTCTATATATTGGAATATTAAATAATAATCTATAAACTGATCGGAATAAATAATACATTAAAGCAACACTTGTATGCAAAAAGCAGGAAAAAGTTTACTACTTTATCAGCATTTATATTTGTAATGTCTATTATATCCTTTTAATAGTTGTCATCATCCCATTGGTTGATAATTATATTTGTATATATTTGTAATACATTTAATACATAGTTATAGACTATAGTGATTTAATATAACTATATTAGTATAAGTATAACTATATTTTATATTAATATAATTATTAATGTCTTTTGTACTTATCAAAATTTAGTAATAATATTTGAATGATTTTCTTTCTTTTTATATATTATATATAAAACTTATATATATATATATAAAATATTTTGTATAATATTTTTTTTGTATCAAATTTATGTATTCATCATAACTTGTAAACTTATAATGTTATATATTTATTGGACTCATGTATTCATCATAACTTCTAGTTCTATAAGACTAGAAGTTAATATTATAAATTTATATATTGTATATGTAGTGGACTATAAGTAAGACTAAGTCTATATACATAATTATGAATATGATAAATTATATATATCTAACTTTTGGCTATTATATATATTGTATTATATATGTATAAATATATACGAGTCGAGTTGAGCTTCATACGAGTTTGTTCACGAATATTAATCGAGCCGGTCGAGCTTTATACGAGTTTCTATCGTTTAATAATCGAACCTAATTCTATGTTTCCGAATGACCCATTTAATATTCGATTCGAGTCGATTTTGAGTTTCATTAAGTCGAATTTGAGCTGCTTGTCGAGTAGCATGTTCATTTTATAGCCCTACAAACTACCAAGACTATTTTACCTCCTCGTGGGCCGAAGAGACAGGTTGGGCTTAAGGCCATCTTGACTCTCCATGGTGGAGAGTGGGGTTAGCCTCACGACTGCTCAAAGAGCGAAGGAGATATGGAAGACACCCGCACCTCAAGCAAAGTCATGAAGGTTCAGAAAGATGGATACATAGTGAGGGCCAACAAAAAGAGTATAAGCCGGAAGACCGCCAGCAGGTGGGGTCGTCGAATGTTGACCAAGCACTAGCGGGGTGGATCACAAGAGGCGCTGGGTGGCAAACCCTTGCTAAGCTCTACCTGGGTCGACCCTCAAAAACAAAAAGTGAAGAAAAGAGCAAGAAGAAAAGGACAATGGAAAAAATGCGAAAAAGCATAGTCGGATATAATCAACAAAAGGTAATTTTATTAATCATTTACCGCAAAGCTACAAGGAACAAGTTACATCATAAAGCCGCAAAGCTACAAGGAACAAGTTACAACTTGAGATCCTATATCTTCCAAAAACAAGTTCTAGTGCCTGACCAAATACCTAGACCGTAAAACGGCCAAGGATAATCCAAGAGGACCAGAAGACCACACTGTTCTTGGACTCATATGAAACAGGATGAGTTGAAAATCTCCAAGAACGACGAAGATACCGCCAAGAATTAGAACATCTCAGAGTTGATTTCTATGTTGAGAATTGCTTACCAGATGAAGGGCAGTGATCATTGCAACCGAGCTCGATCAAATCATATTTCCGTGCGAGCAGCAAGCAGAGATCTCCACCACTACGACGTGTCGATAACACCCGCGGTTACCTCGAAACATCATCAAGGATGTAATGAGGCAACTAATTGAGTCGTACGGTGATGACCATCGCCCAAGAGATGCCTGAAACCACCCGCTGGCTATGGAGAGGGAAAAGAAATTGTTGGTGGAAGTGAAGACGCTCAGTAGGAATGGCTTCAAAGTCGAGCCCTATATGCAAAAGGGTTAGAACGAGTGAGGCACAATAAGCAAAAGGGCGAGACCGAGAATAAGGGGTCTGGGACCCCAACAGCGAAGGATTGGTAAGAAGATCTACCTGAAAAATCCACCCTCAACAGGCAGGATCGTTCCCCGCAGGCCCATCACCAAGGCCGCTCGGAATCAAATTCTTCCCAAGGATATCATGATGCCGGAGAGACTCCTCATGCGGGAGAAAATCCCCCAAATTCATTACCCTGAGGTCACACTGGGGGTTCTGAAGAATGTGAGTCTTCATCCGCTCCAAGCCTTCTTTATAGCAGAAGTCTCACCTAAGCATATTCATCACAAGTTATGTTTAAGGATGATACAGACCTAAGCATGTTCATCGCAGGTTATGTTAAGGATGACACGGACCTAAGCGTGTTCATCACAAGCTATGTTAAGGGTGACATGGACCAAAGAGTGTTCATAAGAGTGTTCATAAGCGTGTTCATCACAAGTTATGTTAAGGGTGACATGGATCTAAGCGTGTTCACCACCCGTTATGATAAGCGGTGTCACAGACCTAAACGTGGTTCACCATATGTTAAGGGAAATACGGACTTAAGCGTGTTCACCACCAGTTAAGTTATGCGGTGCCACAGACTCAAGCGTAGGTCACCATATGATAAGTGAAAGACAAGATAAACAAGTCATGTATGCTTGTTAGAATATGCATGAAGCCAATCATTTATCCATTCACGTTACATGTTTACCATGATTATGTATGTTTCCACTCATGTTAATGATGAATAGATATGTTATGGGAAACTGTGACGATATATGTATGTATGTAGAGTTGTTCAGAACTTAAGCATATGTTAAATTAAGTTATGTTTTGTGATGCCCCCAAATTCCGCTTGGGATCGGACGAACATTTGAAGCGTTGAGACATGCAACACAAGGTTACCTGCCCCCATTCATGACATATAAGATGCAATATTCCTAACATGCATCTAGCATTATGCAATATTCGCAGCGGATAATAATTTTTTTTTTTTAGCAATACTATGCACCAAACTAAAATATCCCAATTACTTAAAACATATTTTATACATAAAGACATACTAAACAACTGAGATCACAACACTAGTCCAAAATGGTTGTGAACAAAAGAGTGCTGGAGATTGAACTCCACAAAATACAAGTAGTAATCTGAGGTAACTACTTCTACGTCGCCTCGTTGCTTAGTCGACCGTTTCTAGTTGGTCAACTCCCGGTTCTCCTTCTGATCCTGTAACAAGATCTACCATTCGGGGGGAATGGTAGTTGGGACTACCATAGTGAGATTTGATTACAAATCTCAGTAAGTTAACAAAAAACTTCCACACAAGTTAATGATGCATGCATGGCAATAAAAGCATGAATGCATAATCAAATCATAAGTAATCATAGCATAACTTGACATACAACATAACATAACTAGCATAACTTAAACTGAAACTGAAGCTTAGCATGAACGTGACTTGAAACATAACATGGACTTGAAACATAGTATGAACGTGAACTTGAAACATAACATGGACTTGAAACATAACATAAACCTGAGCATGACATAACATAAATGTGAACTTGGAACATAACGTAAATGTGAACATAACATAACATGAACTTGAAACATATTCTTATCTCATAGGATTACCATGATTGCGTGAACGTAAACTTGAACATAACATAACATGAAACATGACTTGAACTTGGAATCTTATTCAATAGACTTAATCATTAAAGTGACCATATGGGTGCTACACAGGTCCCCTTGAGCCGTGTGTCCCTGCCGATTACCGCATCACATCACAGGTTTCTATACCAGCTGTGAGTGCATTAATACGTACTCCACAGTTGTTGTGGCCCCACGTATTCTACGTGTCACAATTGATGTGTCTCACGTAGTGTATGCTCCACAGTTGTTGTGGCCCCATGACTTATCTGTTTGTGCCACACTTGCTGTGGACACACGTAACATAATGTGTGGCACCATCGGCGTTAGTGCCTGGCGCGCTCCGATGACCAGCTAATTAGGCCTCATTCACAACCTGTTGACTGTACTTCGTCAACTCAAGGAATTTCACACCTATTTAAACACTCCAGCGTGAACAAAGGAGTTCCACTAGGATATTACCCCATCCTAGCACTTAGGGTCGTGATTGACATGAATGACTTAACTGGCAGACATGACATTTCGTAACGTGACGTAACATGAACGTGACATAAAATACAGAAATCTTGACGTGGCGTAACGTGAAATGAACGTAAGACGACAAACATGACATACTTTGAAACATAAATGTAACAAACAACATTTCATAACATGGCATACATGTAACAGGCAACATTTCGTAACATAGCATACCATGTAACAGACAACATTTCTTAACATGGCGTAACATGTGACAGTAAATATTATGTGACATGAAATACATGTAACATATGGCATACTTAACTTGACAGGACATACTTGCAATGTATAGCAATACATGACAGAATATCTTGTGTAACAGATGAATAATTCATGACAGAATAAATTCTGTGTAACAGATAAATATGTAATGACTTGACATGACACATATGATAACATGCATACATACACTTTAGTTCCCTTACTTATCACACATACACATTAAATTGATAGTAAGTTAAAAGCTAACTTACCTCGATCTTCGCGCTTCGAGACAAAACTCAAGTGCGATCACGAGAAACTGAAAGTAGCGATTTCTAAACATTAGAACTTAATCACTAACAATTAGGAATATGGAGAAATATCAACTTCGAGTAAAATTACCATTTTACCCTCTACATGTGGAAAAATAACCATTTACCCCTAACTTAAGGATTTTGCATCCTAACTCCAAAAATCACCAAAATCTACATACCTTATGTACATTTTGTTCTAAGCTCAAATATCAATTCAGAAAAATTTTAAACTAAACACAACCATTAAAACTCTATAGGTCCGAAACTTACAAAGCTATTTCCCTTGATTTTGTTGTAATTCTTTCAAATCTCAAAACTCATGATTAAACCAAAATTTTTCTTCTACTATACTCATAACATATTCCTAAGAATAATCATGTTTGAATCATGAACAAAAGTCATCAAAATCACTAAAACCATACTTGAACTTTTTGGTTTTTCTTCTAAGTTCAAAACAGAATTTTGTTTCTAACTTGTTTTGATCAACCTCTTGATCCATGACTTATAAAGATGTGATCTTCAAACCAAAACATCACATGGTTTAAAAATATGTTCTAAAACAGATCCAAGCATCAAACTCAAGATCACATGGTTAAACATCAACCAAAACATAAATTTAGCCAAGAACATCATCACTTTGGCCTAACTGAATACCTCATTGCATAAAATTCCATATCCTCGAAACTAACATCAAATATCTTCAAAATAACATTTTAACATGTATATAAGAGGCTTAGGATCTTCCAATAAAAATATCAAAGCCATTGGAATAAGATTAAACCATAAAAGATTTAAACTTTCTCAAAACAGAAACTGTTTTGCCTCTTCCAGTTTCTAAGTTTCTAGACCTAAGAAAATATTTCACCAAAACTTTTAATCATGCAACAACTCCTCAACCAATAATCATATACACATGTTAACAGTACTCCATAAAAATTTCGGACCAAGATCTATTCATTAGCTTGGTCAAAAACTCCAAAATATAACACACTCTCCAGTTTATCGCCCAGAATGACCTTTCTGGGGTCTAAACAACTTTTTACCAATCAAATGATCTCCAAATGGAACGAATAAGATATCCACGTAAACTAGACTCCAAAAGAAACAACTTTCATGAGGAATGGTTGCGAGAAAACACTTACAAAAGCTTGAAACGGGCGTTCAAAAGAGGTAAGAAAAACTGTCCGACAGTGTCTTTTGTGTTTTATGAAGGAAAAGTGTAAAGGAGAGTTGCTTTTCTTGGGAAGTGGACTGTAGAGCTTCTTACACAAGCTATGTAAAGTGATAGGACTGAAGGAATGGTTGAGTGTTGGCCTTTTCTTCTCATAAAAATCAGACCAAGATCTTTTCTCAAAGTGGAGTGTGAGAGTGAAAGAGTGAGGTGGCCCTTTAGCTTTATCTTTCAAGAACCTTCTAGGACCTTCTTGTAAAGGTCTGGCCAGCCAAGTGGGGGTGCAAAACTTAGCCATGAAGCAATCCTATAGTGACTAAATTCGTGGGCCTTAATGGGCCTAAACCGAATGGGCCTAAATTTTGGGGTTTAAAGAGTGTTTGGGTTGCTATCAAGCCTAAATCCAATATCACTTGGTCCAATCAATTTCTCAAGGTTAACAAGGTTGGATAATGATATTCTAACACAAATTTGAAGGATTAATAGCATGTGGAAATGATTTAATCAAGTAATTAAACACAATGCTATAAATCGGATTAGAAAGGGTTTAGAGGCCAACTTTAGGGTTTTTGGAGAAACCGTTTAGGGTTTCTATTTCAACAAAGCTTTTGGGCTTTCAATTGGATTCCCACCATTTAGGGTTTCACTAGGATTGAAAACCTCTTTAGTCTGGCATAATTTGGTTGAGCAGATGAAACAAGGTTTTGCTTAAGTGGCATGATCTCACACCTTGATTCCTTCAAATCCAACAAACATTCCTCATGGTGCTAAGTGTCTAATATTATTCACTAAGTGTGGCTAAGATCTTGCCAAGTGTCCAAATAAAACTTCTCTAATCTAATTTGGACATTTCACACTATGATTTTGAAATACTACAATTGGTGCGCTTATCGAGGTTACTATTCACTCCAAAAAAGTGAATCATAAACTTAACACTAAAAATTCCTAAATATTCATATTAACCTACAGTGAAAATATTATACCAAAATTCAACCTCGAAGTGCTCCTAAAAATAATTTCACAATTTCCAACAGACGTTTCGTCCGGAATTATGAAAATAGGATATTGCGCCATAAAATTCTAAATAATCCACTGAGTCTAATGGCGTGGACCATAATGCATTCTGACACTTCTAACCACCTCAAATAAATAAAACTTATATTTCTAGCACCATAGTAAGTGATAACACTGACTATGTTGACAGACTTAAACCTATGCAATTGATCGATTCGTAAAAACTTATGGGGTTTTCACGAGATTCCTAAAGTCAATAGAAATTCCACCAATGAATTTCTAGCGGGCTGTTGCATGTTTACTATATGATTGTGAATCTGTGATAATGTATGTATGTTATGAAAAATTAAGTCTATGCTAAGCTAAGTTATATTTTACGATATGATGTACTATTTACTGAGTATTTGACTCTTTTTTGTTTGTTTCTCTTTTTTTTTTCTACGTTTAATTGTCACACATGATGATTGTGAGGACGCAGAGCTGGAAGGCCAGGAATAGATCTAGTGCAAAGCCTTAGAAATGAATAAGTGTTAATTTCACAAGAATTAGATTAGTTTATGTTTTTCTTTACGTTTTCAGTTTCATGTTTCAAAAATAGATATGTTCAGTTTAGTGATGTTTCAATAAATGAGGTATTTCAGGATATGAATCTCTTCATCGGGCGTCATGTTATGAATGTTCGTAATATTCATAACCTATGGGAATGGGGTGTTACTTTGTTTTTTTTTTTTAGAAAGAGCAGGAAGTCACATGTCCAATAGTGACCCCTCCCAAAATTTATTGAAAAAGCCCTCATTTATAGCGGAGGAATACCGTGGTGACAAGAAATGACTATGGAAATAGGCCCACAACCAAGAAAAAACAAAACTAGAACAAAATTATTAGATCACTGTTAAAACAATACCGACCAAAAACCCAATCAAAAACAAGTTTTACAAATAATCCCAAAATCATAATCTAACATCTCAACGAAGTCAAACCCAAAGAATCCAAACAAATCAGACCTCTAAGAACCCGAGGCAAATTATAATTACTAAAAAAATCCCAATCAGAACCTGAAGCCCCTACCTTAGCTAACCAATCCGCCACCCTATTACCTTCACGAAAGACATGCTGAAACTGACATTGAACCGTGCAAGCTAAATCAACAATTTCCTCCCAGAAATCCTCAAGGTACCACACTCCACATCTCCCTCTGAGCCACCAAGAGATAACTACCATGGAATCCATTTCAACTATCACATTTGAGATATTCAACGATTTGCATCTTCTCAACCCAAGAAGGAGAGCTATAAGCTCCGCCTTATTATTAGAACCAAAACCAATATGAGAAGCATAAGCCTGAACCATCCCACCAGAAGCATCCCGAATAACCCCGCCAATGCCACAAGAACCAGGATTACCAATACTGCTACCATCCGTATTTAATTTAAACCACCCCAGCGACGGTTTATCCCACCTCACCACTTTACAACATGGAGCTTTCGGAACCACCGGAATTATACTCAAGGCCTCCAGGATCATGCCATCTAGACGAGATAGATTCTTATTTTGCTTAGCCACCTGTGAAAGAGACCCTAACCACCCACAAATAGAATGAACAACAGAATTATGCGATTCCAAAATACCTTCCATTCTAGCAAGATATCTCCTCCTCCATAGATGCCAAGTAACAATAATGGGAATGATGCCAACAATAAAGCCCACCTGTGAGGAAGAGCTAGCACGCCTAAACCAAATCTCAACATTCTGTTTCCAAGTTCTACCAAGAGGTATGCCAATAAGATTTCCAAAAAAAGACCACACTCTGTGTTGAAATTCACCCTAAAAAAGCACATGATTAATATCTTCAATATGACCACGATTGCAACAATCACATTTGGATACAAGCGGAATACCAATACGACATAATCTATCATCCACACTCAAGGTCATAAACCATGACCTCCAAAAATGGATAGACATTTTTAAAGGAAGATTCTTATGCCAAGTCCATGCATGCCAATCCATAGAATTACCTCTAATACGAATACAATTCCATGCAGATTTTGTAGAGAACATACCTGTATCCGTAGGAGTCCAAATTAGAACATCCTTTCCATTCTTCAGTCCAGCTAAAGCAGTTACTATCTCATCCACCTTATCTTGCCCTACTAACTCCTCCAATAACTCCACATCCCAAATATCCGACAACCTACAATCTTTAACTTTCAAAAGGGGAGAACCCATAACATTCATCTCATTAATCAATGGATCATTATCCCTCCATTTGTCATACCAGAAAAAAAGATCACCCTCTCTAATCTTCCATTTAGAATTATTTAACAACAACGGAATACAATTAGCAATTATTCTCCAAAATCGAGAACCTTTATTATCTATAAGAGACCACGGTCGGGTTCCAACATATTTGGCTTTGAAAAAATTAGCCCATAAAGAATTACCTTGAAAAAGGTTCCAAGCAAAGCGCATATGCAAGGCTTTCTGAACGTCTTCAAGGCTTCGTAACCCAAGTCCTCCTTCTTCCACAGGCTTACAAATCTTATTCCAAGCCAACCATTTTTTTTTTGTTCCACCCATCAGCTTCTCCCAAAAAAAAGCAATCTATGAATCTTGGCAATAATAACTTGAGGTACCTGTAAAACAACAAGTAGATGGATATTCATACTAGAAATAACATGCCTCAAAAGAACAAGTTTTCCTCCCGAAGAAAGAATCCTCATCTTCCATCCACTGATCTTTTGCCTCACTTTATTCACCATGTCTTCTAGATGAGACTATTTCAAACGCCCTCGAATTATTGGTAGACCTAGATATTTGAAAGGGAAAGTCCCTTCCATAAAGCCCGTTTGACGAAAAATCCACTGCTTACGCCGATTTGGAATTTTATTAGAACAATACAAAGCAGATTTCTGAACATTAATAGTTTGTCCTGACCACCTCTCATATTGAATCAAAATTTGTTGAAGAACCCGCACCGATCTTTGACTTCCATTAGAAAAGACCATGACATCATCAACATACATCAAATGAGAGATAATAGGCGTACCTTGGGCCTGAGAGAAAAGGCCAAACTGATTCTCTTGCACACTCCTATGGATCAAACGGGAAAGGACCTCTTGTTGAATGATAAACAAATAAGGAGATAGAGGATCACCTTGATGGAGACCTTGACCACCCGGAAAGAAGCCCTTAACAGTGCCATTCATCATGACAAAATACCAAGGGTTAGATATACATGAATAAATCAACTCACAAAATTGAGAGGAGAAGCCAAACCTTCGCAAGACCGTTATCAAGAATCCCCAATCCACCCAATCATAAGCTTTCGCCATATCCACTTTTAACAGAATATTACCCCCATGTATTCTTTTATTGATAGACTGCACCAACTCCTGAGTGAGGCTAATGTTCTCAAAAATATTCCTTCCAAGAATAAAGGCTCCTTGCTCAAAAGAAATAAAGCGAGGTAAAATACCAGTTAATCGAGAGACAATAATCTTGGAGCAAATTTTATAAAACACAGAACAAAGACTGATAGGACGAAACTTATCAAAACCTGTGGGTGACTCCATCTTTGGTATAAGAACCAAATATGAGGCCGTGAAAAATTTGGGAAGATCCTTGGTCATAAAGAATTCCACTACTGCCTTCCAAACATCAATCTTAACCACCTCCCAACAATTTTTATAAAAACCCGATCCAAACCCATTAGGACCTGGAGAGCTTTGATTTGGAATGGAAGATAAGGCCTTAAACACTTCCTCTAAAGTAGGCGACCTAAGCAAAAAAATATTTTCTTCCTCTAGTATGACCGGATCAATGAGTCCTTCCAGACTAGATTGCTCTATGGGTGGCTCTCCTCGAAGTGAATTATGAAAAAATTCCACCGCCCCTTGGTGTATACTCTCCAGGCTCTCATAAGCTACCACCCCATTCGATCTCATTTCCAGCACCCTCTTCCTTCTCTTATTGGCAAGACAGGCATGAAAAAATTTTGAGTTACTATCACCCTCCAACTTCCATTTAAGTTTAGCCATTTGAGCCAATCTTATCTGTTCCCGATGCCTCCAACCAGCTAGATTTGAGATTGCCTCATGTAGTTCTCTCTCCAAGTTTACCTCCCAATTTGATTGAAGTTGTAGCTCAATCACCTCAACCTGTTTTTGAAGGGCATCAATGCGCCTTTTAGTGTGGCCAAATACTCTTTTATTCCATTCCCGAAGCATCACCTTTGTATGTTTTAATTTCTTACTTAAACATAGGATCGGAGAACCTACCATCTGTAAACTCCAAGCAGCTCGAACACAATCCAGGAAACCAGGATGATCTACCCACATTTGTTGAAAACGAAATGGAGACCCATAGGAAAACGGATCTTTCTTGAACTCAATGACCATGGGGGCATGGTCTGAAGTAGATCTAGACAAATAAGAGTAAATAGTGTTATGAACAAATTATTGAATGAACTATCCATTAGAGCACGATCAAGCTGAGCCCACGAACGGGCCAAACCCGACTGCCCATTGCACCAAGAGAAACTACTCCCTTTCATAGCCATTTCCATAAGACCCCCTTGATGAATCCAATCATTAAAATCATCCATAGCAACATTAGGCCGAGGTCTTCCTCTTCTCCTTTTCGAATCATTTAGAATAATATTAAAATCCCCCACAACAACACAAGGATCTAAACCCAAATGATTAATGCTGAGCTCTTCCCATAGATAGCGTCTCTCCACCCAGGAACATTTGGCATAAATCACATGAATCAAATATTTCTCCGCACCATTCTCTACAACAACTGAAATAAATTGCATACCCATCCTGACAACTTACACCTTATAAATACTACTCCACAAAATCTATATTTTCCCCCCTTCCACCTCATTAGAAATAACCTTATCAAAATTTAGACTTCGAGCCAATTTACGAGCACCCTCTAAATTTTGAAAAAGGTTCTAAAAGAGCAACGATTTTCGGTTTATATCTTCCCACCAACGTCTTTAATATGTTTCTAGAGGTCCCAACCCCTCTAATATTCCATACCAAGATGGAATCAATCATTAAGCAATATTAGAATTTCGGGCTAGAACCCGAGAAGAACTATGCATTTTAATAAACTTCTTTTTGTTATACCTCTTTTTACCTTCATTCACCTCAGATTCAGTAAAATACTCTTTCGCTTGTGAAAAAACCTCTAGCTACTGTTCTAGTTCCAATTCCGAAGAACAATTCTCATCCAACATGATTTCTTCATCAACTTCCTCATCAGATTCCTCTTCCACCGCTGTCTTCTTCTGCTCTATTATCAGACCATTAATAGCAATCTGTTCCACAGGCGAAATATGGTTCACATCCATAGAAAGCTCCACATGACACGCACCCGTAACATTCCCAGCACAATCTGGGTCATCAACATTTAACACTAATTCTATATCAGCCTTTGTTTCATCAAGAGACATCAATTGCACCACACTATTAATCACAGGAGGAATTAATTATATCCTCTGCATCGGTTGTTCATCCTTCTCAGATACCAACTGCACCATTTGATCTACCAACTCATTAACAAATCTTCCTTCTAAGAAACCAACTACACCTGATCTGCAGCTGCTACTTCCATCACCTTGTCCACCCCAGCATCCTCTGTTTCGTGTTCCATCCTCATAAAATTTTCAACAACAGCAGTATTTTCCACAATAACCAGTTGGGGTATTTCCACATTATCATCATTTTGCTCTACCCCCTGATCATTTATCAGCATCTTTGTCACTGAATGACCTTTTTTATTCACTTTTCTTCCCCCAATCTTACCAGCTTTCCCAGGATTACAAGTTCGTGCGTTATGACCCTGCATATTACAAGAAGAGCAGTATGCCAGGAGCGTTTCATAGACGATTTCTTGCTTTCGACTAGAAGGTAGCCCAGGCGCTCCAATCCAGAAATGAGACAGCGGAGGTTTTGTAGCATCAACTTCCACACATAATCTTGCACCATCCGTTCTTGTTGCGCACCGAGTCGGATTATCACGGCGGATGAAAGTTCCAATGGGTGCCATCAGTATATTCAAGAAAGCTTTTTGATAAAAATTTGGAGGGAGACCCGGCAAAGAAACCCATACCGGGACCCTAGAAGGTTCTGCATCCTCATTGAAATCCGGTGACCATCTGAATGCACGGTAAAAGATCCCATTAATCTCACAAACCTCCCGCGATAATGCCTTGGTGAAATCGGCTTCATTAGCCATGCATACGAAGACGTTACGAGGTCTCCTCATGGATGATACTACTGGAATGGCCGTAAGGCCCCAACGACTGTGAATGAAAGCCCTCACAGCATCCAACGATGGTCTGTTCTTTAGAAACTTAAGCACTACCGAATAGCGGAAAGGCTCCGCTGAGCGTGCAATCTCTTCTTTAGTAAACTGGAAATATACCTCTCCTTCCACCATCTTTGGAGGTTTGGGAGCAAGGATCATCTCAGGTATGGGTTGAGGGACGGCAGCCACCAAATCGGCAAAGGAAGGTCGACCGGAGCTACCATCTACGGCTGCCATGCAGCCTCACATAAAGGCCAGAAACCGTGCAGCAACAAGAAACCCTATTTTGTAGAGAGAAAAAGGGTAAAAACGGAAAAACTATATGGGAATGGGGTGTTACAGTCCTTATATAGGCACGGTTGACGTTTGAACTCTTGAGGTGCCATAACTCTGCATAGCACCACATGTCTCCCCAAAGTACCATAATCCCTCGATTATCTTAATGGCTGCAGAATATATCTGCTGATGCAATGTGCAGAATTAATGGCTGTGTAACATGAACATGACGCAGCAATCAAAGGGGCGCCATTCAATGTGAAAACGTAACTGACGCCATATTGCCACGTGGGTGTAATGCGGACGGTCGCTCGGCACACATCAAAGAGGGCTGGGAGATCTAGCAAAGCGAAGGATTAAGGAATGAAGAAAGAGCTCCCCTCAAACCCGTCTAAGAGGAATTGGCGATGTAACTGTAAGGAGATTTTCCTTACTGCTCAAAGCCCACTAGGCCTCGGCCCAATACCCAGCCCGAGGGCTCCCAAGTCCACGTAAGGAATGGAACACCTACTCGGGAGGGGCACTGAATAGCCGACAAGACAGATCAGTCTGACAGTTTTCAGTCGTTTTTAGAACCCAGAGACTTGCACAAAGCGCAGTGGGAAATGCAGAGGGCCCTCGATTCATTGGCATCAGATCATCTACGGCTCATATAGACCAGACGTGAAGTCGAGGAATCATGCCGCATTAATGACACTGCTACTGAGTTACACGCCACATTTATGGAGCCGTCGCAGAGCCACTCCACATTAAAGAAGATCTGACAATAGAAACAAAAAAGAAGACACGAACTTTGTGGAGACAAAGACTATTGGCCCCCCCAACCACGGTATAAATAGCTAGCTCTAAGTATGAAAAAAGTCTCTCTGATCCCTAGACTTCTTTATTTATTTACAAACTTCCAAAAATATTTATTAACTTTAGCATCAAAGGTTCTCGGCCTCAAGGCCGCACTCTCCAAGTTGCACTACTCCATCTTTTGCAGACTCATTCCCGAAGACCTGAGTTGTTGGAGTTTCGCCCAAAGGTGTGCGAAACACAACGTTAACACTTATATTGTTGAAGATATCGTGACTTGAAGTGGCTTTTGTTCAGGGCTCTCAACCAATATTTTGATATTAGACATGCTTTCGACTCTGGGAAATAATTTTTAATGTTATTTGAGAACTCATAGATGATCTGTGTACAAAACCTACAAAACATATATTTTAAGCATAAAACCTACAAAACAATGAATAGATTGATGTATTATGAAACAAAACATAAGGACTACACCTAGATACATCTCTGAGACTTGCTACAAGTAACCTAACTTAGCAGCGTATATGAACTCAGAACTAAAAGTATATAATCTCCCAATCAAGATTTCAACAAACTTTCCTTAAGTGAGCAAATCATTCAAATTGTTACTCTTGATCTTACAACGTATAAGGGTATTTATGTAGTAAATAAAAATAAGCATGCACTTTTTGGGAAGCTAAAAACAAGACAATAAAAAGGAAATACATTATTGTGCACTTTACGGGAGAGGAAGCACCGTGAGATACTAAGATTCAAAACTCACCAAGTGAAAAATGGAGCTATGATCTGGGTGTCTTCCTTTATGCCTGACGGCAAAAATCTGAGAGGGAGAAGATAAATTTTGGGTTTGCTATACCGAGAATGATGATGGAAGGAAAAAGGAGGAAGATTCCGGCATGGCTTACTGGGAAGGTGGGGATCTGATGGAAATTGGCTGGCCGGCATTTTGTGGGTTGTCCGATGGTGATCCGACGTTCCCTGCAGTGGTCGACGGTGGTAGAACAAAATGTACAGGTCAATGAGTCAACTGTCGGTAAAAGAGAGGGAAATCGACGGGGAAGAGAAGAGGACTTACCTCTATTGCCATCTCTGATTGATTTTGTGATGATTTACGGTGAGGTTGTGCTTAGGTTGCTGTGAGGAAGAGAATTGATTTCATGTGAGGTTCTGGCCACAAGAATGATGTGGTTTTGGTGAAGAGGAAATTGTGGAAAACAGATGGCAAAATCGTAATAGGACCGGACGCAGAGGGAGATAAGTAGAAGAAGGAAGTGTCAAACAAAAACATTGTTCATTCCTGTTTATTTGCCGACAACGACTTTTATAGTATAAGAGATATTGGAAAGTTTGGATTCCAGTTCAAAAATATGTTTAAATAATGGATTTGTAGATCCACCTTATATCTGGGACAAAAGGGTGGTGGAGAATATTGAAGAATTTGTGAGAGAATACTCGGTGGGGGTGTTCTTTTAAAAATTCTATAGATGGTTTTGTATGGGCCTTTGCTGGGGTGTATGGACCTAACTTAGATTGTGAAAGACGTTTACTTTGGGATGAGCTGGCTGGTTTATGTTCTTGTTGGGAGGTTCCTTGGTGCATTGGTGGAGACTTTAATGTGACAAGGTTTCCCAGCGAAAGATCTAGGGAGGGGAGAAATAATCATGCAATGGCGGAATTTTCTTATTTAATATCTGAGCTAGAACTTATGGACCTTACTCTTATGTGAGGTAATTATACGTGATCTAATAACCAAGCTTGGTCAAGGCTAGACAAATTCCTCATATCTCTCTTATGGGAAACACAATTTCCAGATGTATGCCCAAAGAGACTTCCACGGGTATGTTCTAATTACTTTTTCTATAATGTTAGACTGTGGAGGAATTCCAGGGGGGAGAAGACCTTTTAAATTTGAGAATATGTGGTTAAAGACGGATGTGTTTGTGGAATTGGTTAGGCAATGGTGGAATTCATATCAACTAAAGGACACTCCAAGTACGATATTGGCTGGAAACCTGAAAGCTTTGAAAGTGGATTTAAAGACATGGAATGAACAGATTTTTGGGAATGTAATATTACAAAAAAAAAAAAAATCTCCTACAAGAACTACAAAGTTTGAAGGGTATTGAAGATGAGAATGAACGGCCAAGTATTATCTGAGTTAGAAAGGTTGATATTAATGGAGGAGATCTCGTGGAGACAAAAGTCAAGAGCTTTGTGGCTCAAGGAGGGGGATAGATGTACAAAATTCTTTCATTGAGTTGCAAACTCCCACATGAGGTTTAATGCCATAGTGTCCATGACTATAGATGAAGGTATATCCTCAGATCAAGTCATAATTAAAGATCACTTTGTTGTACATTTTGAACGATTGTTACCAGAACCCTATTAATGGAGGCCAAAAGTGGATGGTCTAGGTTTTGAGACCATTGATCAAAACAACATGACTTGGTTGGAGAGAACATTTGAAGAGGAAGAGGTACGACTAGTCGTTAGAAAAATGAACAAGGACAAAGCGCCGGGTCCAGACGGCTTTACTATGGCATTTTTTCAAATCAGCTGGGAGGTGGTGGGAGGAGATGTCATCCAGGTGTTTCAGGAATTTTTCTCGTTTGGGAAATTTTAAAAAAGTTTAAACGCTATTTTTATTGCACTTGTCCCTAAAAAGGTGGGTGCCACAGAGGTTTAAGATTTTAGGCTGATTAGTCTTGTGAGTAGCATATATAAGATAATAGCCAAGGTACTTGCCAATAGGATGAGCACAATAATGGATAAGATCATTTCTAAGTCTCAAAATGCCTTTGTGAGAGGTAGACAAATACTGGATTCAATTCTTATAGCCAATAAATGCCTAGACAGCAGGCTTAAATCGGGAGTACCAGGTATCTTATGTAAGTTGGACATGGAGAAGGCCTATGATCACGTCAACTGAGATTTTATGTTTTATTTGTTAGGTCGATGTGGATTCGAGGAAAGATGGAAGGGGTGGATGATGCATTGTGTGTCAACGGCTAGTTTCTCGGTTTTGGTAAATGGTGATCTGGTGGGCTTCTTTAATAGTTTGCGGGGACTACGATAAGGAGATCCACTTTCACCACTCTTATTTGTCCTCGTGATGGAGGCACTTAGTAGAATGGTGTCGGCGGTTGTAGAGGCAGGGTTTTTCTCAGGTTTTTTAGCGGGGGCTTCTAACCATGGCTTCATCACCATTTCTCATCTTTTGTTTGTTGATGATACGCTGCTGTTTTGTGAGGATAATGTAGGACATATTCAATCTCTAAAAGCTATCTTACTTTGTTTTGAAGCGGTATCCGGGTTAAAGATCAATCTTGCTAAAATGGAGATGGTTGCGGTAGTGTAGTGAGAAATATTAGTGGGTTGGCCAGCTTATTGGGATGTGTGGTCTCCTCGTTGCCGTTAAAGTATATTGGTCTTCCGTTGGGTGCAAATTTTAAAGCCAAGACAATTTGGAAGAAGGTGTTAGAGAAACTAGAGATTAGGCTGACCAGGTGGAAACAGTTATACTTATCGAAAGGGGGGAAGATCACACTTATCAAGAGCACGCTATCTAACCTTCCCACATATTTCTTGTCTTTATTTTCCCTCCTGGTAAGCATTGCATCCATAACTGAGAAACTCCAACGTGACTTTTTGTGGAGTGGACTAGGGGATGAGTTTAAATTTCACTTAATTGGATGGGATAAAGTATGTACTCCCTTGAGCGCTGGTGGGTTGGGGGTTCGCAATGTTAGATCCTTTAATAAGACTCTATTAGGAAAATAGTTATGGCATTATAATCATGAGAGAGAAACCTAATGGAAAGGGGTAATTGATGTGAAGTATGGGTGTGCAAGGAGGGGTTGGTGTTCTAATGAGGGGAGGGGGGCTTATGGTGTTGGGTTGTGGAAGCACATAAGGCAAGGGTGGGGGACTTTCTCGAATAATACTAGGCTGTGTTTGGGGGAGGGTAGTAGAATCAACTTTTGGAATGATGTGTGGGTGAGAGATATGGCCATTAAAAATGCTTATCCTAACATTTTTCAGAATTGCAAGAGAAAAGGAAGCTGTGGTGGCTGATGTGAGGGTGGTTAGACAAGGTTCACAGGAGTGGAACATTAATCTCACTAAGGAGGCACAAGATTGAGAAGTGAGTGAGCTCATGGATTTTTTCAGCTTACTATATAACATCAATACCGCGGGTCCAGTTGATGACATGATGGAATTGAGGCCTTCCAAGAACGGGAAATTTTCAATACACTCTTTCTATGACATTCTTACAGCTCGATATAGGCCCTATTTTCCTTGGAAGAGCATATGGAGGAAGTAAAGCACCTCCTAAGGCCGTGTTCTTTGTTTGGATAGCAATTTTAGGGAAGATACTAACCATGGACAACTTAAGAAGGCGTGGACTCACAATTACGGATTGGTGTTGTATGTGTAGAAATAGTGGAGAAACGGTAGATCATTTACTATTATATTGTGTTTTTGCAAGAGACATATGGACTTATTTTTTCAGCAGATTGAGAGTCGCATGGGTAATGCCAGGAACAGTGGTGGAATTACTAGCTAGCTAGAGAGGGATCATAGGGACACCAAATTGCAACGGTGTGGGAGATGTCGCCTATTTGTATTTTCTGGTGTATTTAGAATGAAAGGAATGATAGATTTTTTGAGAATCATAAACGCTCATCGGAGGAGTTTAGGAGTTTTTTTTTGGAAGACTTTATTTATGTGGGCCATTGCTTTAGAGTTAAATGGTCTCAACTTCCATGATTTCCTTGTAACAATTTCTAGTTCTTAATTTGGTATAATCATATGTATACTTCTGGTGTACTTGGATTATGCCTATCTTTATCAATATAATTGCTTCTTACTTATCAAAAAAATATATAAATGGTAAACTCAAGAAATCAAAGGGAATGAAAGGTGTTTGTGAAAAAGACTCTAAGATTGTTTTCACAGATGAGATGAGTTGACATTAAAGTTAAAAGTTGAATAAAATATTGTTAGAATATATTTTTTTAATATAATTTTTGTTTTGAGATTTGAAAAAATTGAATTGTTTATTTTATTTTGTATGAAAATTTGATAAAGTTATAATGATTAGATAAGATGAGAATTTTGTGTTTTGTTTGAAAGTTTAAAATATTGTGTTTTAATATTATTATTGTTTTGAGATTTGAAAAATATGAATTGAGATTTGAAAAAATTAAGGGTTCGTTTGTTTTCAGAGATGAGATGAGATGAGATGAGATGAGTTGAGATTAAAATTAAAAAGTTGAATAAAATATTGTTAGAATATATTTTTTAATATTATTGTTGTTTTGAGATTTGAAAAAGTTGAATTGTTTATTTTATTTTGTGCGGGGATTTGAGAAAGTTGTAATGATGAGGTGAGATGAGATGTTTTTGGAAAACAAACAAGGCCTATTGTTTATTATATTTTATATGTAGATTTGAAAAATATGTAATGATGAGATGAGATGTATCTCATCGCACCCCAAACCTGCTTAATCCCCTTAGTTCTACTAGTTATATATGGGATGACAATTCTCTTTTAGGAAAAAGAAAGCAATAAAATAACGAGAATAATTGGGATTGATGGAATTAGGTCAAAACGCCAAATGCGATGAGGAAGCTGATAACTAACTGCTGCTTCTAGAATTTCCTTCAAAACGACCTCGTATTAGAAATTTATTCTTCTGGCTTGTTCCTGCCGCAAGTCTGAACGCTTCGTTGCATGCCAAAACGCCCCCCAGCAAACGACTCCGCATCACGACGGAATCATAACAGAAGGCGAGGCGCTGCGGGACAACGTGTCGTCAGAGCTGAGCTTGCTTCGATTGTATGGCGGCGAAGATTTTAGGAATGCCCACATGCATATTTTTATTGGGCATTTCTGCTGTTTTTGTGGCCCTCATCGCTGCACTCCTCAGATTCTCACCCGAAACCCGTTCTCCGGTGGGCAACTCCAGTCCTTTCGATGATTTTGTACTTGCCATTTCAAATCTACTCCGAAGCTCGCTAATTCTTTCTACTTTGGTTTCACTTCTTGATTTTTCGGACAAATTGAATGTAGATCGATCCTTTATTACTAGCGTGTGTGCATATGTATATATATATCTTCCGAGTTTGTGTAGATTTTTTTGGGCTGAAATGGGAAAACTTTTCCCTTAATGACTGCAACTAGCTATTGTTGCTTGCTTCCCCAGAGACTCTTCACTGTCGAAGAATTGGCCCTGTACAATGGGACTGATGAAGGGCTACCCATCCTCTTAGGAATTCTCGGGTACTCTCTCTCTCTCTCTCTCTCATTCACAACACTATTTGGCATGTATAGCGCGCAATCTCACCCACATAACTACCTATGCATGTATAATTGGACACAGACGCACGGAAACACACGTCCGCGCGCGTTCTCGTGTCTAAAAAAAAAAAGAAAATTAGAGTTCTATTACCTAAAAAATTAGCCTTAATTAGTTCTAATGCATATTTGTTAAAGATCCAACCATCATCCAAAAGTCCTAATTTGGTTAAACCTTTAACCCTCAACATCATAACATTCCACCATGCTTCCGAATCCAACGTCCACGGCGGCCCACTCTATCGACATTGACCCAGTGATAGCTCTTTCTCTTTTGGCGGCTTCACTCATCTATCAGTATTCAATGACTTAACACTATGCCCATACATGATACCAAAGCATTTTAATCTAGCTTACAGGTCGCCCCCTCTGTGCCTTTAACTTGTGACGTGGTTCCTGCTCTGATACCAATTATTAAAGACCCAACCATTGATCTAAAAGCCCTAGGATTAATGGATCCTAATTTGGTTAAACCTTTAATTCTCAACATCATAACAATGTTCTATGTTTTGAATCAGGTCTGTGTTTGATGTAACAAAAGGAAAATCTCATTATGGCACAGGAGGGGGTTACAATCATTTTTCTGGAAGGTATTTGACATATTAGTGCTGCCATTTCAGCAATTCATTCTTTAAAGATACTGCATGGGTTGTTGTATATAATTCTCGTGGTGTGCTCTATTAGACAATGGTGATAAAGGGTGAATCAAAACCTTTGTTATAGGAAACATATGTGGACAAGAACTTGTGATGTCTCGCAGACATTTATCTGCATCTTTATACTTTATACTATTCTGCTTTTATCTCTCCGTGCTCATATTTTCCTTTGCTCCCATTGTGAGTCTAACACAACCATATGCTGACACCTTACTGCCTAAAACTTTGCTTTTCCAAATTTAAATACCATCATTCTAGATAGCTCCCACTAACTTAAATTTACTTATCCATATCATTTTTCCTGTGATTCTTTCTTTCAATTTATGTCCTAGGATTGCATATTGACGACTTTTTACCTGCTTATTTTCCTTGAAATCCAGAGATGCTTCTCGTGCATTTGTTTCAGGAAACTTTACAGGTAGCAACTATCCTTTTTAGTTTTGCTCAAGCCGGTTGATTATTTTTTGCAAGGTTAAATGTTAGAAACTGCATGAAGATATCTGTAAGATAAAATGTTATTCCTACTCTCATCCTGTTTTCTTCAAAGTAACAACCTATTTACTTATTGGTTTAAATTCAAGATTACGATGGTAATTTGCTACTAGAAGAAGATGGAAAGTTAAAAGTCATCATTTTATAATCATTTACTCAAAAAAGTAATCCCTCTTCCCTCATATCTTCTTGTTATAATCTGTACTTGCTTCCATTGTTCGCCTTTTCTTTAATGCTAAAATGCATTTACACGTCCTGAACTTTTAGTTAATAACTTAATAGCACAAGACACCTTTTAAACTAACTGTTAGCCAATTTTATCAATAAGCTATCAAGCCGCGCATCCAAATAAATAAACATGTACATGATTTGTCACTTGAAATTACATAATGTTAGATGAAGAAGGAGTAAGAAATAAAGAATAGACAGGAAAATAAAATGAGAATTAAATTAGCACCTATGGCGTTAATGTTGAAGAGGAGAAAGCTGACTTGATGAAGAGGAGATTGGGTGTGGAAAGCACCACAACGCTGGGGCCTAACTTGATGAAGAAGAAGATTGGAAGA
Organism: Juglans mandshurica; assembly: GCA_022457165.1. Classification (NCBI taxonomy): domain Eukaryota; kingdom Viridiplantae; phylum Streptophyta; class Magnoliopsida; order Fagales; family Juglandaceae; genus Juglans; species Juglans mandshurica. Next base: position 17,377,374 of record CM039625.1, on the reverse strand, counting down.
ACTCTACACCTCAAGTTTTTTATTACTAATTATCATTTTCCTTTCCCTTATATGCTAGTGGCCAAACAAATTTGGAAAATGCAAAAGGTGAAAGGGAGGGGAAAAGAAGGTTTATGTTGTTGCAGGGGAGGTTGTCTCCATTACCGAAGGGTAAATGGGTTGGGACCCATGGGCCGGATGTGAGATGTATGGATGCACAAAGCAGATACTGTGATGAATAGTTAGAAATGAGATTTATGGATCCAAGAAGTGGTGGATAGCAATTAAAACAGGTTGGAACTTGAATGAGGCCACAGTGAAAATCCTACATATCTTTGCTTCCTAGCACCCTAAAAAAGAGAGGGAAAAACTGTGCAAATGCCTGGATTTGAGTACTGTACAAAATCCAAAAACACAATAATATTTCTAAAGCTCGAAAATAATTTCATAGCATGAATTTGGTGGAGATGGTGATGGGATTGTTGTGTTGTTGCTATCATCAACTGTCTCTTCAGGAAATCAAGATTCTGCTCTTTCTTTATCTCACTTTCACTCAATCTCCTCTGTGGGGCTTAGATCAAGAGTATTTAAAAAAAAAAAAGGATTCTGTCGAAGGCTTTTTTTTTTTTTTTAAATTTATCTTGAAGTTGCCTGGGGCAGGCTGATTTGGACAGAGTACTCTCTCTCTCTCTCTCTCTCTCTCTCTCCCCCCTTCTCACTCTTTTAGTGATTCAGTTTTTAGTGGTACAAGCTCATAATAACATGTGCTAGCTTTGAATTGGATGATAATACAAGAGGCTATTACAAAGTTCTAATAGTTTGTGAATTGTGGGTACAATTGGTTATAAAAACTAGGTAAAGGTGTGTTAATGCAGCTAGATGGAAGTTAACCTTGGGACGGGGGAATTTGTTATATTTTGTAAGACGATTTTCCCCTTTGTTTCTTAATACAGGAGATGGACTCACTGACTCGTTGCGTGGGCTATCTAGCTCTGAGGTAATCATTTTTATTTGGTTATAGTTCATAGAGATGGAATGACATAGCATACCTGGGTATTAGCGTCCCCAAGATCTGACTAATAATTATTTTTCTTTTACAAACAGGAAAAATATTGTGAAGCCCCCCCAAGATAACTTGAAAAATCATTATTTTGGCATCTGTTTTTTTTTTCACCTGTTATATACCTTGTTAGATAGGATATTCAAATGTTGTGTATATGTCTTATGTGAATTATGAAATGATTAGTCCATAATGAGAACAGATACAAAACTTCTAACTCTTTTCTCTGTAAGCAAATTTTACCTTCAGTGAAACAATGTACTTCTACATCATGGACAAGCCAATTCCCATTGTTCCCCATTTTCATTATTGTTGTGGATTTCAATGTTTTGGGTTATAGATAACTTAAGCTTGGTGTCCTTCTCCACCTTTTATTATTCAAGTTTTATTTATATTAAGATCATTTGTCACGTTTTCAATGTAGGTTACCAGAATATAGGATGAGTTAGAGCTAGGTGTGGCATGTTTCATCGTGGTAGTCAAAATGGCCTTGAGACACCATGAGACCCTCCAGTCTGTAATTAATAATATTAACTATATAACATATGAATAAAGTGTTTGCCAATGATCCTTGGACCAAATGACATCCTATTCCTCCTTAAGTAAGGGTTGGAAGTTGATCTTACAGTTTACTATTGTGTTGGCCTGTGAGCTGTAGATTTACCCATAGAAGGAACGAAGAAGAATGTATCTAGTTGTGGTTAGTGAGGTCTTTAAAATCGTTTGTCTATCCTTGCTTTCAAAATATATTTTCTTAAGTTTCTTTTTTCAAGTATTTTCTTTAAGACTTTTTAAGTGTTTGAAAAACAAGGGAGAAAAAAGAGGACTTTTATTTCTTTTCCTATATGATTTCTATTATCATTACTTTTTTCTATGAACCATAACTAACGTCATTACTACTATAGAAAGTTCCACACATAATTGAATTATATTGTAATTATAGGTGAAGAGTGTCGTTGAATGGCGGGATTTCTACTTTAGAAGCTACACGTGAGTTACATTGATCAGTTATCTTGTTCATTCTAGTAAGTTGAAATTTGGAAATTCTCAATCGTTTTATTATGCTTCCTTCAGAGTTACTAGAAACCTTCCCCCAAGTGAATCTTGCTTTTTTTAGACGCCTGCATCTGAAACTTCCTAAACCTCTTTAAAATTTTGTCATCCATTTTTTATTTTATTTTCTCGTTAAGGAATGTTCCCATCAAAGGGATAAAGATTTATAATGCAATTCCAACATATTTTCTATACCTTTTATTGGTGAATGTGATATATGATACTTCTAAATCTTCACATGTTCTATTTTACATTTACAATTCTTCAACTCTACTTTGTAATTATTTACCACTTTATAAAAAATAAAGTTGTGAGTGGGCCCCCCTTATCCAACATGGCTTCCTCCCCAAAGCTGTTTAAGAAAATATGGACATACATAAGCTCCCTCGATGCATTAGCCTGAATGGCGTTCGGAGCTGTAGCGGATTGGTTCGAGCTGGAGTACTTTCCTCTCTTCCCCATCTTCCGCAACAAGAGTTGATAGTCTCTTCCTCTCTAGATCGGGACCTTCACAAATGAAGCAGCTCGAGTTACCCTTCTTCGGTTGCTTCTCATTTGTTTTGTTCTTTCCATGTTCCTTCTTCCCCTTGTTATGACTTGTCCTTGTTTCACATTGCTCTTGCCCTTGTCTTGGGTTTGCGATTTTCCTCAGTTCCCGATCTAAGCTGCCGAAAATCCACCAAGGCTTCCGCAGTAGCCATGGCTGAAGGAAGGTCTTCTACACCTTGCCGTTGTAGTTCAAGATATACCCAATCCTGAAGGCCAAACATAAAGTTGAACAGTTTGTCTACCTCCGACATGTTCTTGATATCAAGCAGCAATGAGTTGAACTCCTTGACAAAATCCCTGACGGATCCAATCTTCTTCAATTACTTCAATGAATCCCTTGCAACCCCATTAATATTGCATGGAAGGGATTCTAGACACATGACTTAATTTCAGGTGCTTCTCCTCTTTCCTCGAGAACCATATTAGGACGGACTCATCCTGAGAGTAATAAGAAAATCAAAGACAACTTTTGCTAGCAAAACCTTCATGTGGCAATTAACAGAAGAAAGATAATAACTTTTGTTATATATCCAGAACAACCATTGAGGGGTTACGAAGCCCATATGTTTGACAGCTCATTTCGCACTAACGTAGAGAAAACCCCGCTGTCATCCCTCACCAAAACCCTAAGGTACTGACTGGCGTGTGACACTCAGGTTAGACACCCCGCCACCGCCACCGCCACCGCCACAAACTAGACCGACGGGCTCCGGTGACTCTACTGAGGGTAGAGGATGATCCTGGGAGATGATCCTGTGATTTGGGATCAGAGGATGACGACGCGCGATGCAGATTCGTCTTAGGCCCTGTTTGGATTCAAAGATGGTTTCATCTCATCATTATAACTTTCCCAAATTCCCACAAAATATAATAAACAATTCAATTTTTTCAAGTCCAAAAACAATAATAATATTAAAAAATAAGATTCTAGCAATATTTTATTTAACTCATCTCATCTAACTATCCAAACCAGCCCTTATGTGGAAGGTGAGAGATGGTTGAAGGTGGAATAAAAAACTTTCATTTTTACGAAAGAGAGGAAATAGCTTTTGCATCTCTAAACATAGTAAATGGATGGCTAAGTTCATGTGTCTATGTGGGATGGTAGCTTCATGGGTTGCTAAGGGGATAGAGGATTGTTTAGAACTCCTTTGTCATGATGGATTCTTAAGGGAGCTAAGGATGGGCAATGGAGTTCTCAGCATTCAACATCATATTAATGCAGGGGTAGTTTTCTGAAACTCTCAGAATTCCAGAATGGAAGGAGGAAAGCTTGGTTGGTGATCCTTGAAGGAGCAAATGGCATCGGATGGAAAGGTTTTTTGCATTCCATTCGAAGTGTCACTGGGTCCAAAACCTCTATTCTGAAGCATGCAAATAGAGGAGAGTTTGTTGATGGAAAGACAGTGGGGAGGCCTTACTAGGTCAAAGGTTCCTCGTACGCCTCGGTGTTGAGGTCACTAGTGTGTATTCCGATTGAGAATAGCTCTGCGGGGGAAGGAAAGGGTGAGGTACTTGTAGGAGACAAAGGCTGTCTGGTGACACCGGGAGTAGTGGAGGGTAAGCACGCTCATGTGTTGCATGGTGGAATGGGTGCCTTTGTTGGGTGTTTGAGGGTGGGAGAAGTGGAGGGGGTCCTGTGGGCTGTCAGAGCTCAATTGATGAGAGTTATGGAGTATGTGAGAGATCTTATGTTTAAAGTGGATAAGGGGCTGGACCTGGTCATGGGTTTGGGTGGCGGGTCGAAAACGGACCGGGGGGGGGGGGTGGGGGAGATCCTATGGGTTTGAAGGCCTCAAGTTCACCGGCAAAGGGCATTTCGATGTCGTCACAGATAAGGTCTTCGGACGCCGGCATCACTGTTCACGCTGGCGTCACTCAGGACATCAGAAGCTTGCCGTTTGACTGCCTTCAGTCACTAGTTGCAAATTGGGTTGGTACCTTTTTTCAGGGTTCACTTCAGTTGAAGATGGGGTCCTTCTAGGGTTTTGAGTACTTTGGAAGAAGCAGACGAGCCTCTTTCAGGAGATGAAAATGGGGTAATAGAAGGTAGTGCTTCCCCTACCTGTTCTGTCTCCTAAGGGAGCAATAGGGTTTGACAAAGTGGCACATAAAGGGTTGTCGGGGGGTGGAGCACATACAGACAATGCCATCATCGATGGAACGACGAAAACTATGCCGGAGGTGAAGGAGCCTTTAATGGTGACAACAACAATGGACACCTACAATATAGCTGTTGAGGAAGTTCTGGGTTTGAATGCAAGATATGGTGGGGAGGAAATTATGGGTTTGTCGTTGGTGCCTTGTGAGGATGAATGTTTAGGGTCAGGAGTGCAGTTGGGAACTGTGTCTGGGGATAATGTTGTTCCCTTGATTTCTCTTCCTCCGATAAACAATATAACGGGTTCACCATCGGATTGGGTTCTGCATAAGGTTGATGAGATTCGGCATTGTGTGAGGATTTCATATAAAGGATGTGAAGACCAATTTAAAGCACTACTCACTGTGATTGAGGTGGGCCACTTGCTTGAAACCAAATCAAAATTTAAGCAAAGCAGAGAGTTAAATCGTCTTTCTGGGCAATCAACTACGACGCTAAAGGAGGTAGTTCAAGTCGAGGAAAGATTAAATGGAGGGCATTATGAAGTCGTCCTCGTAGAGGGAGTGTCGGGTGGAGTATTAGTCTTACGGGAAACAAGGGGTTGGGGTTGGGGAGTTGTGTTCTATTCCCATTTGGGTTTGATATATTTTTGAAAGATTTTTAATTTTCACAGGCTTATTGGCCATTCTGGGCTCTCTAGTATGGGTTAGGTGTTTTCTTGTATATGTTCATTGTACTTGGTTACTCCTATAGTTATTAATATATGTAATATTTTTACTTATAAAAAAAAAATATTGCATGGAAGGAATTGATCCTTCACCTCCTTTCTCAAGGCTTCCCAAGTCTCGATCTTTGGTTGTGCTGCTCTTCGGATCCTCTAGTCAAGACCGCCGCCAAAGTTTTGCATCACCTGTAAGCTACATTGCTGTGATTGTCACCTTTTTTTCCCCTGGTACACGAGCAACATGGAAGTACTAGTCCATGTCCCAGAGACAGTTCTCCAACTCTTTGGCTTAACGAGTGCCAGTAAAGGCTGAAAGTTTTGGAATCTTCGGCTTGGAAGGGGCTTCCCCACCAGTAGGAAGTCTGAATACGGCTTTTTTCATGACCCCAAGATTTGAAGAGAGGTTGTCAAGACTGGATACTCACAAGATTGGATTACAGAAGCGAATGAGCCAAAAACCACTTGCATGACGAGGTATGGCTCATATGAGTTTTTGGGAATGCCCTTCAGGCTTACAAATTGTAACACCCTGCTCCCCACGTAATAGAACAACGTCATTTTGATGAAATCCTGGGGAACCGGAGTGCTACTACTGAACTTGACTTAAAAATATTTTCTTTTACTTTTATTCTAATGGAAGCCCCAGGTATAAAGATTCTCTATAATAAATACGGTGTTCTATATTAAAATACTGAAATAATAAAAGATAGTGCGATAAAACATTTATTAAAATTTCTCAAACTTTGTACTATAAAAATAACTTAAAAGCTCTATGCATGATCGAGGCCTCCGTCACGACTCCCTGGACCAAGGTTTCTAAATCATGTCTACCTCCATAAATCACGTTTGCCTTGATTCTCTCTTGGACCTCCTCCCTTGAAAGTTTTTTCACTTCAAACGGCTTGGACTTAGAAGCACCCCCATTGTCCTCCTTGCCTTTCCAAGGAACTTTGGTTTGCAAGGGTTTAGAAAACTTGCTCCCCATGTCCTTAGATTGGTGCCTCTCCATAGTAGTGCTTTCTTCTAGGATCTCCACCATCCTCATCACCTCTTGGAGCCTTGTAGGTTGCTTCAACTTAACCTTCTTGGTTGGACAAGGCTTCAAACTATCCACAAAAGTGCCCACAAGTGCCTCTTCGGACCAACCTCTCACCATAGTTTGAAGTTGCCTAAAGTCTTTAATGTAAGTGTGCACTTTTCTCTCTTACTTCAACTACCAACCTCTCACCATAGTTTGAAGTTGCCTAAAGTCTTCAATGTAAGTGTGCACTTTTCTCTCTTACTTCAACTTAGCAAGTTGGCCATGGTGATTGACAATCGGTGATGGACCAAATTGCATAAAAAACTCCCTCTCAAAGGCATTCCATCCCAACATTCTTCTTTCCTTCTCATATTGATCACGGATATACCTCCACCACATGCTAGCCTTCCCTTCCAAGTAGAAGCATGCCGTTGACACTCTTTCCTCTCTAGGAATCTCATAGGAACTGAAATAGTGGTCTACATTGTCTAACCACTCATATGGATCTCCCCCACCATACTTAGGGAAGTCCACCTTAGGTCTCTTAGTTCCCCGGTCATAAGCTCGGTTTTCTCTCCTTTCCTCATGGTACCCATCATTATACCGTCTTCCATGCTGGCCTCTACCCCTCTCTTGTTGGTGCCTTCTTCTATCAAAGTAATCACCTCGGCCTCATAGCTGAGTTTGGATGGTCAGATACTCTCAAGACTTCTCAGATGACTTTGTACGGATGCAAAGTGTTGAACATCCAAATGCCCTTCGCACACTTCTGCCCATAGACTTCTCCCTCCCACCGGACCTCTCTTCGCACAGACTTCTCTCTCCCTCCCTCTCTCTTCGTATGGCGAACAGACTTCTCTCCCCCTCTCTCTCTCTTCGCACCCTTCTCTCTCCCTCTCTCTTCGCACCCTTCGCACACATTCTTCCCCAAAAATAGCCAGAGGTGGTCGACGGAGAGGGAGAGGGAGAGGGTAGTTTGCGTGTGTGCGACGGAGAGGGAGATGGAGGTTTGTGGAGGCTGGGTTTGCGAGAGGTGGCCGTCGGTGTGAGGTGGTGGAGGTGCAGTGGCCTAGGTGGCCTCGTACGGCGGCGCAATTGGAGAGAAATGGGTTTCACCCATTTCGGTTGGGTTACCACAGGGGATGTAACGCTGTGCGTGGGGGAGATTGGTGGTGGCTGGGGGAGTCGCCGGCGTGAAGGGGAGTCGCTGGTGGTGGCGGTGAGAAGGGGCGGCGCTAGGCTGAGCTCAAAACCCATTTTGGGCGTGGGGTGAATCGGGCCAGAGGAGAGAGAGAAAGTGAGGAAAGAAAAATAAAATTCACTATAATATTTATCACTATTATATATATATAAATAAAATTACTATAATATTTATCACTATTATATATAAAAATAAAATCATTATAATATTTATCACTATTATATATAAATTAAAAATAAAATCATTAAAATATTTATCACTATTATTTATAAAAATAAAATAAAATCACTATATTATTTATCACTATTATAAAATCACTATAATAAAATCTCTATAAGATTTATTACTAAAAATAAAATCACTATAATATTTATGGGACCCACACCTTTTTCAAGTACCTATCTAAAAGTCAACAACTCAACATACTTCATACATCCAAACAACTCGCAAAATACTCTCATTGGGACCCACAAACTCACTCTAATCTCTACTCATAACTATTCACAAACATTCTCAACACTTTTCAGGTATTCTCACTACCCAAACGTACATTAGTCTTCCTCTTGTTGTTGATGTTCAAACCTCACATCTTGAGGTTTTCTTCTCACACTAGGGCTCTTGGTATGTTAATCTTCATTTCGGATCCACCTTTCTACGGCAACATGCTCATTCTCAACTCTTCCCCCTCTTTGGAACTTGGCTCTTGGTGGCTCTTGCATAGACCCCGTCACACTTGTCTCAACACCATCAGCGAAAACATTTGCCCATTCGGATTCGGAAGTGGCTCATGGCGATTTCCTTCAACAATTCATCTTTCAAGCCTCTCAATACTTGCATTGGTCTCTCTTCTCATGGCTTCAATGGCTCTTCGGTTCTCTTCACTATCTCGTCATGTGGCATTCAAGGCCATCCTCAATTCAGCCATAGTGGTAGTGACCTCATCAAGGACATTAGTGAGCCTTGTGTTATGCCCCTCAAGTGTCTCAATGCGTTTCTGGTTGGAACCTTCTTGTCCCGTGGCTTCATGATTGCCCTCTTGCATTGTTGCTTCAAAGTCTTGAATAAAAAACAACTTGCAAACTGAAAAATCTGCACAAACTTGGACAACAATTTTGAACCTCTCGAACACTTGCATTGTTGCCGATCTACATGTTCTTTCATTGGTGGGGCTTGATGTGGTCATGGGCAATGCATGGCTCAAAGGCCTTGGAAGGGTAGTGCATGATTACCACAATATGACTATGAAGTTCAAGCTCGGGTCCAAGAAGAGAGTTTGGACAGTTTTGGCATCCAAGGAAGTCAAGTCTTGTGAGGCCATTATGTTAGAAAAATTATGCAAAGGCAGGACACATTGCTTTGCCATTATGGTGGCCAATGAAGACTTTGTTTTTGAGATGGGAAAGAAGGAAGAAGGAGGCAAGCAAGATGAGTTGCAATTGCTGCCTTGTTAGAGTGGTCTTGGAGGACCATAGAGGGGTTCTAGAGGTGCCCACTACCTTGCCACCTTCTAGGCCCTTTGATCATCGCATTGTTTTGGCAGATGAGAAGAAACCGGTGAATGTGCCTCCTTACCGGTATGCTCACTTACAAAAATGGGAGATTGAGAGGCAAGTGGATGATATGTTGAAGAGTGGGTTGATAAAGCCAAACACTAGCCCATTTTCTTCTTCGGTTTTGCTAGTGAGGAAGAAGGATGGATCTTGACGGTTTTGCACAAATTCTAGGGCCTTGAATGAAGCAACGATAAATGATAGATTTCCTATACCAACGGTTGATAAGATGTTGGATGAGTTAGATGGAGTTAAGGTCTTCTCCAAGCTTGACCTACGGGCCGGTTATTACCAAATCCGTATGAGAGAAGAGGATGTCCACAAGATGGCATTTAGGACTCATTTCGGGCACTTTGAGTACATAGTGATGCCATTGGGGTTGTGCAATGCCCCCTCCACTTTCCAAGCCGCCATGAACACAGTCTTTAAGCCACTTTTGATTAAGGATTCGTTTGTTTTCAGAGATGAGATGAGATGAGATGAGATTAAAGTTAAAAAATTGAATAAAATATTATTAGAGTATATTTTTTAATATTATTTTTGTTTTGGGATTTGAAAAAGTTAAATTGTTTATTTTATTTTGTATTGGAAGTTGAGAAAGTTGTAATGATTAGATGAAATGAGATGAGATGAGATGAGAGTTTTTCCAAAACAAACAAGGCCCAATTTGTATTGGTCTTCTTTGATGACATCTTCGTCTACTCCAAGTCCATTGAAGAACACAAAGAGCACTTGAAGATTGTGATGATGATTTTGGAAGAACACCATTTTTTCATAAAGGCTTCCAAATGCGCATTTATGGAAAAGGAATTAGAGCATCTTGGTCACTTCATCTCGGGAGAAGAGGTAAAAGTTGATCAAAGGAAGATTAAGGCCATGGTGGATTGGCCATTGCCTAAGGATGTTACGGCTTTGAGGGGTTTCTTGGGCTTGACTAGATATTATAGAAGATTTGTGAAGAACTATGGTCTCATTGCCAAGCCACTCACTTCTTTGCTCAAGGACAATTTTGAGTGGACACAAGAAGCAAGGGAAGACTTTGAGAATTTGAAGAGGGCAATGACCGTGACCCCTGTGCTTGTATTGCAACTTTGAGAAGCCATTTGAGGTGTATACGGATGCAAGTGGAGAAGGAATATGTGCTGTTTTGGTGCAAGAGAAGCGACCATTGACCTTTATTTCCAAGGCACTTGGGCCAATGAAGAAGGAATGGAGCACCTATGCAAGAGAGATTTTGGCGGTTGTGCATGCGGTGAAGATGTGGCGGCCTTATCTTTTGGGTCACAAGTTTACTATTGTGACCGACCAACAAGTTTTGAGGCACCTCCTACAACAAAAGATTCTCACTCCTGAGCAACAAAAGTGCCTTGGCTTTGAGTATGTTTACCAACCGGGTAAAGAAAACAAAGTGACTGATGCATTGAGTAGAAGAGAAGGGAGTTCACTTTTGTGGGTTGTGTATGAGGAGTATGAGTCCTCTATGATGGCCTTGAGTGGGGTCGAATAGAGAGTTTGGGACAAGATTTGAGAAGCTACAAGAATTGATGTGAGAGCCCTGGAGATTATTGAACTTTTGGAAGCACAAAAAGAAGGGGTAGTCGGCTTCAAGGTGAGGGATGGTCGTCGCCTTTGGAGTGGGAAACTTTGTGTACTTGAAGCTACAACCATATGGGCAAAAGACCTTGAGGAAGAAGCTTAGTTTGAAGCTGTCCAACAGGAATTATGGGACTTTCAAGGTGCTAGATAAATTGGGAGAAGTGGCTTATAAGTTGGAACTTCCTCCAACATCCAAGTTACATCCGGTCTTTCATGTGTCGATGCTAAAGAAGTGGGTTGGGGACCCTAGGCTCATCATTGAGGAATTGCCTACCTTTGATGAAGAGGGAAGAATGCTCTCGCGACCAAGGGAAGCACTTGAGTATAGGGTGGTCAAAAGGGGGAGGAGTAGGAGGAAGGTGTGGCAAATGTTGATACAATGGTAAGGAGTGCCAAGGGAAGAGGCTCTTGGGAGGAATATTATGAAATGACATTGAGATTTCTGGATTTCATCCTTGAGGGCAAGGATGTGCTTGAAGGGAGGGGGAACGTCAAGACCCCAAGGAAAGTGGCCCATGGCCAAGCTGCCAACCATGCCATGACAAACCTTGATAGCCCCACGAACCATGCCTTGACAGTCCCATGGCCTATGCCATGACAACCCCACAGGCACACAGTGAGGTTAGCCACGACCAGACCATGACGAGCCTTGAAAGCCCCATGGCCTTATGCCATGACAACCCCACAGGCACACAGCGAGGTTAGCCACGGCCTGGCCATGACAATGCCATGGTCGTGCCCTAGTGCGCAATACAGCAGCACGCGCAATAGTAGCAGCCAACGCCCAGGCCCTTGCCTGGGCCAAGATAGCCCCACGCTTAGGCCCACATCTGGGCCATGACTGTCAAAATCCCAAGTTTAGTGGCCCATGACCAAGCTGCTAACCATGCCATGACAAGCCTTGACAGCCACACAAGCCATGCCTCAACATTGTCGCTGACAAGCCTTGACAGTCCCACAGCCGAGCCACAAGCATGCCGTGGCCCCAACCATGACATGTCCCGGACAGCCCATGGGCATGCCATCCCAGGACAGCCCTGCAGGCATGCCATGGCCCCAGCCATTGCACACCCATGACAGTCCCGCAGGCAGGCAGCCAGCGAGGTTAGTGGCTGCCCAGGCCAGCACGCAGCAGCCTAGCCAGGACAGCCAGAGAGTTTAGTGGTTGCCTAGGCCAGCAGCTGCACGGCCAGCACGCAACAGCCCAGTAGCGCTATCAGAACCCTATGTTTTGTGGCCCAAGGCCAAGCTGCCAACCATGCCATGGCAAGCCTTGATGGGCCCATGGCTGATGCCCTAACACTGCCACTGACAAGGCTGGACAGCTCCACGGCCCATGTCTCGACACTACTACTGACATGCCTTGACACTACTGCTGACATGCCTCGACAGCCCCACGAACAAGGCCTTGACACTATCGCTGACAAGCCTTGGCAGCCCCTCGACACTGTTGCTGACATGCTCTGACAGCCCCTCGACACTGTCACTGACATGCCTTGACAGCACCACAGCAGCTTGACAGGCATGCCATGGCCATTGCTGGGGCCATGGCCCAGGACAACCCCACAGGCGTGCCATGGCAAGGGGCATGCCATGGCCCTTGCCATGGCAAGCCCATGATAGCCCCGTAGGCATGCCATGACCCTTGCCATGGCACGCCTATGACGCCCAGTGAGGGTAGTGTGTCAGAACCCCAAGAAAAGTGGCCCATGGCCAAGTTGCCCATGTCTTGCCCATGTCAATGACACACCAAGACAAGCCCCTGACATTGCAATTGACATACCTGGACAACCCCACAACCAGCCCACATGTGTGCCGTGACCCATGCCTTGACACGCACAAGGAGCCCAGCGAGGCTACTGTTTGCGCACAGCGCCAGCGTGCAGCTGTCAGAGCCCCATGTTTTGTGGCCCAGGGCCAAGCTGCCAACATGCCTTGACAATCCTTGATAGGCCCATGGCTGATGCCCTGACACTACCACTGACAAGGCTGGACAGCCCCACTAGGTTGGCCCTTGGTGGCTGATGGAGATCCAAGAAGGGCCATTCGTAAAGCCACTAGGAGGGTTAGGTGTGCCAAGGCTAGGAGGGTGGCATTGGGGTGCATGCATGGCTCGGGTGATGGGTCCTTGGGCGCCCAAGACAAGGTCAACTAGAGGATCAAGTTGTTAGCCAATTCCTTGATTTTAGGGATTGGTTGGTAAATCCCTTGAACTTAGGGGAGGAGGCAAACCCCTTGATTTTAGGAGATTTGGTGGTTGCCAGAGGGTTGGCCGAATATTTTCTTCAAATTAGGGAGATTATCTATTTGTTAATTTGTTTGAATTTGTTTAATTTATTTTAGGCATTTGATAAGATTGTTTCCTTAAACTTAGGAGTTTGAAAAGGGTGAGCTAAGTGATGATCTCAAAGGCTTGAGATAGGAGGTACGACTAAGATGGGAGCTCTTGGTTGGCGCCACTTGTGTTTTAGGGTTTGGATGATGCGTGAGGTTAGGGTTTGGATGGAAGAAGGGTTCCTAAATTATTGGAGGTAATTTAGGAGATGATGGATTCGGTTATGGGATGTTGATTGATTGGATGAATGAGAGAATATAAGAGAGTTCCTAGAATTTAAAATCTCAATATGGCAAGTATGACCGGTTGACCAAGGATGGAAATAATTGGGTATGGGAAGGAAATAAGGATTCCTAATATGGCAAGTAGGGTTTTCGGCTATAGTCAAAGGAATTGGAAGAAGGGTGTTTTAGGGTTATAGCCAAATATGGTAAGTGTGGAATGCACTATGGTGGGCGTATGGTGTGTTTGGGGAGATGTAATGTATGCAAGAAAATATGGATGAACAAGATGGAAAATATATGAACACTCAAGAATTTTGAATGAACACAATGATAAACAAATCAACTTCAATTCACGATTTGCACAAAGTCGAAAAGAAACCTCATATATTGGATCAAATGAATAACACATTCACGAATTGCAAGGAGATGATCCTTTCCTTGGGATTCACGAATTTCACCCAAGTAGCCCAAATGCATAAGTACCGAAAATATGATCTCAAAGCAATGTAGCCGTCTTCTAGAAAAATTGTCAAAAGATGTAAACTAAATGACTAAGGGTCCTATTTCTAGAGATTACAAAGTGGAAACCCCCAATAGGTCCCTTGAATTATAATTAAATAAAATAAATAAAGATAATAAAATAACATGGTCTTGCATGGCCAATGTGGCCCGTGACATGCAATGCCCCATGGATGGCCTAATGTGCATCATGGCCCACGGTTGGGTTGGTCTGGCTCATGTTTGATGGTGGGCACGACATAGTGTCCTGCTGATGGGCATGGTATGGTGCCATGCATTGGCTTGCTGGTGGGCAAGGCGTGGTGCCGTGCGTGGCCTGCTGATGGGCATGGCATGGTGCCATGCGTTCCTGCTAGTGGGCATGGCTTGTTGCCATGCATTGGCTCAGCATGGCCCAGACAGGTGGCCTGGGCGTTGATGCTGCAAGGCATGGGTTGTTGCCATGCGCTGGAAGGCATGCCACTAACCTCGCATGCAAGGTATGGGCTGGAGCCTTGCGCTGGATGGCATGCCTGTTGAGGCATGCCACTAACCTTGCTGGCATGCTGCTGTGGGCACTGAGGGCTGTAAAGGGCATGTCAGGGTTGGTGCCGTGGCATGCCTGCTGGGCGCTGGGGGCTATCAAGGGCATCATGTCAGGGTTGGTGTTGTGGCATGCCTGCTGGGCTGCCTTGGGGGTGTTAGTGAGGCTGTCTTGGCGTGTCAGCGATAGTGTGATGGAAGCCTCACTTTCACTCAAGTGTTGGTGGCATGTTAGGTGATTGAATCTAGGGTTACCTCAAGGCAACACAAAGATCCCAATGGGTTGGTTGGTGAAAATTAAGACTATCTCAAGCTAGCACTAAATTTTCGAAAGTTGGAAGAGAAAATTCTCATTCATTCAAAATAGTATAATAATCAATTACAATGCAAAACCAAAATAAATAGTACTAGGGTTCGGCAAGCCCTCCCCCAATTATTTTCCCTCCAACGACTTCTTTTGAAATCATAATCCCAAAACAAATCAATCTCCTAAGTTTAAGGAAACAAACTCAAACTCAAACAAATTAACAAATAGATAATCTCCCTAATTTGAAGGAGATATTCGGCCAACCCTCTTGCAACTGCCCAATCCCCTAAAATCTTAGGGTTTGCCTCCTCCCCTAAGTTCAAGGGATTTGCCAATGAACCCCTAAAATCAAGGAATTGGCTAACAACTTGATCCTCCTCCAGTTTACCTTGTCTTGGGCGCCCAATGACCCATCACCCGAGTCATGCATGCACCCCAATGCCACCCTCCTAGCCTCAGCACGCCTAGCCCTCCTAGTGGCATTACGAATGACTCTTCTTGGATCTCTCCATCACAGTGTTAAGGGCTTGCCTTGGCATGTCACTGGGAATGTCGGGGGGGTGTCTTGGCATGTCAATGACAGTGTCAAGGGGTTGTCTTGGCATGTCAAGGACAGTGTCGAGGCGTGGCCCGGGGCCACTTTCCTAGGGGTTCTGACATCAGCGCCCAGCGCTCAGCGCGCAGTGCAGGATCAGCCCCAACGGCCAGGCCATGCCAGCAGGTAGCCCTAGCGCCCAGGCCATGGTTGGGCCATGCCAGCCACACACCAGCAACCATGCCAGCCATGTCAACCTGCCCATGGCCCATGCCATGGGCCAGCCTAGGCCACCAAGGGCGGTGGCCAATATATGACATGGACCATCATTGGGCCCACCCAAGACCTATTTTACAAGGGGGCCTTTTAGTGTTTCCCACTTATGTTATTGCTTTAAATAGGATCTTAGACATTTTATTTTACTTCTTTTGGTATATTTCCTTTGTGGACGGTTTGAGTTGTATTCTTGGGATCATTTCGGTGCTTTTGCACTTGTGCTACTTGGGTGCAATTCATGAATCCCAAGGAGAGGGCTAAAACCTTGCAATTTGTGAATATGTGTTGATTCATTTTATCAATCTCTTGTTTATTTTCCATTCAAGTTTCATATAATCTATTTATCAATCTTTTTCACATTTTCCATTCTCCATCCAAATATCCAAAAATACGTTGTGTTCTTATGTTTTCTTGAATGTTCATATATTTTCTCGCATATCAAACACATCCTAAGCCTCCATCCATCCAATATCACATTTCCATAATTCCCACTTTCCAAAGATAGACTTTCTTCCATTCCCACAAACCCTAGCCGAAACCACCAAGAGTTCTGTAAGGTAATTTCTACATTTTAGGAATTCTCACCTCATCATCTAAATCTAATCCCTAAAATCACTCATTTCCTAGAATCACTCAAGTCAACCAAAGACCTTCATCTTTTACCATATTCAAATCTCATCTTCTATCTCCAAATCCCTTAATTCGAGGAACAACCCTAGACTCATTCAAACTCCACCAACTCCTTCCTTTCAAGCCTTAGCCGATTGCCATCATCCCTAAATCACCTCAAACAATTTAGGAGTCCTAGTCACACTCATCCACCTCCTTCCAAACCCTAGCAACCCATGCTACACTCCAACCCTAATCCACCACTTCCCAAATTCGTAATCCCCCTTAGCCACCATCCAAAACCGTAGGTTCACTTCATCATACCAACCCTAAGCATCATCCAAGTGGCGCCAACATCAAGGACAACCTTAAACCGTTCTACATTGCATCAAATACACCAAATCATCGCTTAGATCACCCAAACTCATTATATTTCCACTACTAAACACTATACCTTTATCAAACTAGGGACCCTCCATTGCCATCATACGTTCAAGGCCAATTAGGTTGGCAAGGCACATTCAGTCATCACAAAGACAAGGCAAGCTCATGGACCTCTAATGTTTAGGGACTAGACCGAGGTTCCTAACAAGCGTGCGCAGTGCGCAGCAACAACATATTAGGGATCTCGGTCTAGTCCCTAAACATTAGGGTCCGCTAGCTTGCCTTGTCTTGTGATGACCGAATGATTCTTGCTAACTTGCTTGGCCTTGAACGAATTGTGGTAATGGAGGGCTTCTAGGTTGATGGAAGTATGGTATTTAGTGGTGGAAATGATGATAATGATGAGTTGAGGTGATCTAAGTGATGAATTTGTGTGTTTGATGCAATGTGGAACGGCTTGATGATGGTCCTTGGTGTTGGCACCACTTGGGTGATGTTTAGGATTGGTATGGTGAAGTTAGGCTAGGGTTTGGGTGGGTGGCTAAGGGGTATTACGAAATTGGGAGGAGTCGGATTAGCGTTGGTGTGTAGGATGAGTTGCTGAGGTTTGGAAGGATGTGGATGAGTGATGCTAGGACTCAATCGGCTAATGCCTGGAAATGAGGATTTGGTGGTGTTTGAATGAGTCTAGGGTTGCTATAATTTAGGGATTTGGATATGACAAGAGGATGAAGGACTTTGGTGGGATTGAGTGATTCTAGGGATTGAGTGATTCTATGGATGGAGTGATTTAAGGGATTGGATTTAGTAGATGAGGTGAGGATTCCTAAAATGTAGGAATCTCCTTGTGGGACTCTAGGGTTTCGGCTATGGCTAATTTGGATAAAGGGAGGCTAACTTTGGAAAGTGGAAATCATGGAAAATTTGGGATTGGAAAGATGGAGGCTTAAAATGCATTTGTGAGGTAAGAAAACACAAGAAAATATATGAACAAACTAGAAAATATAAGAACAAACTATGGATAATTTGGATATTGAATAGAGAATGGAAAATATGCAAAAGATGGATAAATGAATCAACACCTATTCACGAATTACAAGGTGATGAAACAAATGATAGATAAATGGAACAACACTTATTCACGAATTGCAAGGTGATGATCCTCTCCTTGGGATTCACGAATTGCACTCAAGTAGCCCGAGTGGAAAAGTACTGAAAGTGATCTCAAGAACAAATAAACCGTCCACAATGGCAAAATGTCAAAAGATACAAATGAAATGACTGTGTGTCTTATTTAAAGCAAGAAGATAGTGGGAAACCCTAAAAAGGTTCCCTTGTAAATTAGGCCTTGGATGGGCCCCGCGTTGGCCCTTGGCATGCATTGGCCCATGGTGGCCTAGGCTGGCCCACGGCATGGGCCATGGCATGGCTGGCATGGCTGAGCTTGTTGCTGGCCTGGGGCTGGCATGGCACGGCCCAGGCTTGTTGGCCTGCTGTTGCTGCTGTGGCATGGCCTAGGCAAGGGGCTTGTGTAGTTGTTGTTGTTGCTGGCATGGCATGGCCCAGGTAGGGGCCTGGGTGTTGGCCTAGGCTGGTGCTGCGCGCTGGGCGTGCGTATGCTGGGCTGGTTGTCACTAACCTCATTGGGTCTCCTAGGCGTGTGTCTTGGCAAGTCAGCGACAATGTCAAGGGGCTGTCCTGGCTTGTCAGCGATAGTGGCAAGGCATGGGCAGCTTGGCCATGGGCCACTTTTCTTGGGGTTCTGACATTCCCCCTCCTTTCAAGCACATCCTTGCCCTCAAGGATCAAATGTGAAAATCTCAGCCCCATGTTATCATTATCCTCCCAAGTAGCCTCTTCCCTTGGCACTCCTGCCCATTGAATCAACACTTGCCACACCTTCCTCCTTTTCCTCCCCCTTGTTACAACTCTATTGTAAAGTGCTTCTTTTGGTTGCAAAAGCATTCTTCCTTCATCATCAAAGCTAGGCAACCCCTTTACAATGAGCCTAGGGTCCCCAATCCTCTTCTTTAACACCGTTACATGACAAGCGGGTGGAGTTATGATGTTGGAGGAAGTTCCAACCTATAAGCCACTTCTCCCAACCTATCTATCACCTTGAAAGGCCCATACCTTTTGGACAGCTTCAAACTAAGCTTCTTCCTCAAGGTCTTTTGCCCATACGGTTGTAACTTCAAGTACACATAATCCCCCACTTCGAAGGCAACTACATGCCTCCCTTGGTCATAGTATTTTTTCATTCTCTCTTGAGCTCCCTCTTCACTTTCACTAAGATCTCATCTCTAGTGATCAACTCCCTCTCTACTTCATCATTCTAAGCCGTTCCTTTCTCATAGTTCACCAAGATAGGTGGTGGCCTTCCATACACAACCTCAAAAGGACTCCTTTGGATGGAAGCGTGAAATGAAGTATTGTACCAATACTAGGCCCAAGTCAAATAATCACCCCAACTCATTTGCTCTTCATGACAAAAATACCTTAGATATTGCTCAAGTACCCTATTTACCACCTCGGTTTGCCCATCGGTTTGAGGATGGTAAGAGGAACTCGCCTTCAATTTGTTCCCTTGTAACTCAAAAAGTTCCTTCCAAAAGGTGCTCATGAACACCCTATCTCTATCAGTCACAATACTCTTAGGAAACCCATGGAGCTTCACAACACTGTCAACAAATGCCTTCGCCACACTCTTGCCATGTAAGGATGCTTGAGAGGAATGAAATGAGCATACTTACTGAGACGGTCCACTACCACCAAAATCACCTCGTAGCCACTACTAATAGGTAGCCCCTCCACAAAGTCCATTTCCTCCCAAATTAAGTTTGGAATTGGCAATGGTTGTAAGAGCCCGAATGGAGGTCTTGTATCATACTTGGCCTTTGACAAACATCACACTCGGCCACTAGCTTCTTCACCGCCTTCTTAAATCCTTCCCAATAAAAGAAGTGTTTCACCTTTATGTATGTTCTCAATCACCCCGAGTGTCCCCCCTTCCTAGGATTTAGGGATTCAAAAATGGAAGATGGGGTTTGGATCCTAAATTATAGGACTTGCTTATGGAGGCTCGGGTTTTCGGCTATGGCAATTGGGATGGATAAATGGTTATTTTAGGAAATATGATAATGTGAGGAATCAAAAATATGAAGGATGAGGTTAGGATATGTTTGATATGCGAGAAAGTACAAGAAAATATATGAACATGCAAGAAAATATATGAACAAGGATAGATAATTGGATGGAAAATGGAGAAATACTCATAAGATAATCATGGAATCACCACCTATTCATGAATTGCAAGGTGATGCTCTCTCCTTGGGATTCATGAATTTTACCCAAGAAGCCCAAGTGCAAAAGCACTGAAAAATGTCAAGAACAACTCAAACCGTCCACAAGGAAAATGTTGGCATGATGCGCGCAGGCAGGGCCTGGGCATGGCCTGTTGCTGCGTCTTAGCCGTGCCAACTCATGCCAACATGTTCCCTATTGCCACATTGCATTCCTTAAAAAAATCAAAACAAAACAAGAAAATAAAATAAAATTAAAAAAAAAGTGTAAAACTCCTCCAGCCAAGGCATGGATCCACTTCTCCCCTGGGATGGATCATGAGATATGGGCTAATTTTGTATTTACCGTATTTAGCAAATCCATCAGCTCTGTACAAAATACAGCATCATGTTTACAACATGAGCAAAACAGGCATCTTACTGATTTGGAGTCTAATATAGTGGTAAATATGATGCTGTAAATATTAGAAAATATAGGAGGATTTGCTTTGGGCATTACAAAATGTGCTAAATATGTTGCTGTAAATCAGCATCGGGGTTGGTAAATGATTGTAATGCTTTGATCAAATTTTATGGTTACATGAAAATCTTGGATGGAGCACCATACTTGGTATTGACTCAGTGCTGAACTCCTATTTTCAGATTTATTGGCAAGTTAGTAGGTCGTTACTATGACAGCCATGGAAACCCAACAAAATATTTGAAAGGAGTTGAAGTGAAGGCTGCGAGAGGTGCACAGCTTTTGGAGAAACAGAAGATTGAAGAAGCCAAACAACTCAGTTGCAATTCAAGGTGGAGCCAGGACAGTGGAGGAGAGGTGTGCATTTCATGATTGAC
Organism: Juglans mandshurica; assembly: GCA_022457165.1. Classification (NCBI taxonomy): domain Eukaryota; kingdom Viridiplantae; phylum Streptophyta; class Magnoliopsida; order Fagales; family Juglandaceae; genus Juglans; species Juglans mandshurica. Next base: position 17,356,690 of record CM039625.1, on the reverse strand, counting down.
TTGGGAACAATATCTTACTGCTATTCTAACTGTTGTGCTCTTCGTCTCGGTTTTGATAATACATGTCAGGCAGATTGTGGAGTTAGTAACTATCTCGTCAAAAATAGTTATTAAATGACTCAGACGTTTCATGATAATTGAACTGACATTTTAATGTTCTATGAGTTATATCTCTTATTGTGATTTTGTGTTAGGTTTGGTGTGATGTCGGCGTCCCAAGGTTAGTCCAGAGGCCTCTGGAAATTGCTTTGACTGGGAAGATGAGTAAGCGCTGTGTTTGCTTTAAAGAGGATCAACTGGACCAGCCAGGGCTGGAAGTTTATGATGGATGTGACTTACTTGCCATGACTTGCCGAGTTTAAGTTAGGTTGTAATGGTTTTACTAGCAGAGATAAGGTTAAATCTCCTGAATGTGTCATAATAACACAAGATTACATCCTTAGGACAATTTGTGAATACATGAGCTCTACCTTTACTTTTTTTCTTTAAAGCCATATGCCTTTTCACTCTCTTTAACAGATTTGTGATTCTTGATTAGCATGCTTAATGTCATAACATTGTGGAATTACTTGCCTTGCTTGAAACAGATGATAACCCTTTACTCAATAATCTCTCAACCTAGCCATCTTTGTGAGAGTTTCGTGACTGATGCTCCCCAGAGATTGATCACTAAAGAAGTTGATATTTCTGATTGTCTTAGATCCACGTTTTGAAAAGAGGAGCATGCTTCCCTTGAATACTTTTTGATTGGCATTGGTTGTCCTGAATAAAGTCCTACTAATCTCAGAGTTGCTTAGGTCTTCATTAAAATTTAAAAGTTTTTTGCAAGGGCATCTCGGATAATTCAATGAAAAACATCCCTAATCTGATTGCTCTTAAAATTGATTTGCACTTTAGGTTTCTAGGATTAAACCAAAGGGAGCACACCATCAAGGCTCTATGATTACAGAGTTTTTCTCCAAGTATAAATAATATGGAGTGACCATCAGAGTATTCCTGGTCCTTCACCATCTGTAGCATCCTCTCTTATTTTTCTGTGGGATTGGAAGTGAGTCTCTACCGAATCATAAATTTACAATCATTAATGTTCAAAATGCACTCATCTTCACCCGGTTTAAAATCCCTATTTCTAAATCTAACAGCTATGTTGAAATTTCCTTATTTACTCAGTTTACTTGTTATCTTCCTGTTTGTGCCGATCTGTGGAGAGCTAGAAATTGTTTGTTAGACCTGCATGGGGCTTTTGCAGAGCCTTTTAACTGGATGTGTCCATTGTTTTCTTGACTGGAATACCATAAGTTGTGTTATATTGCCATGAAATCTGGATTTATGCATATCAAATTGTTATAAACTTGGACCATGCAGCATGCTTTTGGCAATTAAAAAGAAAAGAAAAGATGCCAAATTATCGAAGCAGCAACGTGGGAACAAGCAGAGCATGAATGTACATGGTTTTGAAATACTAGCTGGCGGTTTCACAGCTAGTATCCCAACAGGCCACCCCAGACCCCTTTCGGGCTAGTATTGTGCCATGACACCAAAGACATTGTCGGGCTAGTACTTGTAAAAACATGTCTTATTTTCGTAAAAAACGAAGACCACACGCTCCTATTCTAGTCCCTTTTTTCTTTTGACATATTTCGACTTCTACAGGCATCCCAAACGACTTTTCAACCTATACTAAATCTCCTATGGTCAATGAGAGTACAAATAGCAAGAACTTGAGTTTCTTTATATATTAGCAAGAACTTGAGTTTTCTTTATATATTAGCAAGAACTTTGTTGTTCTTACATAAAGTAGATTATATTTTGCATATAATCAATCCTCTTCTAGGCATAACTTGGAATGTAATGAGTAGAGTTTGTCATAGAAATATTCACCCTTTGAAGACTCTACTTGGAAACCTCCTCCTTGGTATTAGAACTCATTATCTTTGCTCTTACAGACTTACACTCAAGAACACTGTTCGCCAGAACTTGGACCAAGTTTTGAGAGGAGAGAAAATTTTGAAAAAATGGCTAGGCAGTCGGGTACTATTTGCAGGCAATATTTTGCATGAACGCCCATATGGAGAGCACTAAGGTCCAAACATATCCGTTCTACCACGCTGCAAACACCATACCAGCATTACCATACTACGATCGAAATTTAAGCGATCTCGAGTCTTGTACGTCTGGACAAGTAAATCTCCAGATTTTACTTTGTTTGGCATGAGCTGCAAAGTTTGATGGTGTAAAACTTTTAAGAATTTTTCATAATTTAGTTTTTTTCTCTAATTCGGAATTTTCATATTTTTAAATTCCAATTCATTTTATGAGCCTAATTATTTCTATATTCTTAATCGAGAGTTTTATGCTTGAGCTATTGCATTTTGGCCTCATAAAAATTTCGTTCTTGAAATATGCTAATATGTTTGTAATAGATAGTACTAGCCAAGTATTTTAGCTCAGGTGGATGGTGGGTTGCGCTCAATGGGATCGATGGTGGTCAATTTTATCCCATCTATATTGACTTGTGGGTGGGATCAGTGGGTACCCATGTTCCATTCCATGGGATGGACTCTAGGACCTCCGCCCATTCTTGTTGTTGAGGTCCTCTAAGTCAGTGGTCGTGGTCGTAAAGCAGACGGAGATGTAGTCAAGAAGGTTGTCAGGCAAACCAAAGGGCACGTTGTCCCCAACATAGTAGTCGATAGAGCTGCCACTATAATATTCGTTGCTCCAGTTACACACTCTCAAGTCTCAAACCTATCAAAAACTAGTGGACCACCGTATGCATGATCCAGTTGCCTTCTAAGTCTTGCAGTATGGCTATTATTTGATGGCCTCCTCAAGGAAGATGAAGCGACAGTAATGGCCAAGTAATTAACATCTTCAAATTGGGAAAGATTGCCTTCATTTATACTATATCATGTGACAGTGCGCACGTTTTTGTTCCCTTGGTCACGATTACGAGTAATGCCCTTAGTGTGACTTTGTTTCAAGAACACTTAAGGCTTCCCTTAACCATCTTTCACTTTAAACTTCTCTAGCTTCCTCCAGCAAAGAGACAAGTCCTACGGCTTTGTAAAGAAATAATACACTCAGAATTTCAATGGAAATCTTCATCTTTATTGATAAAACATATGTCCCATATATAGACATTTTACAACCCCATTAAGGTAAGTTACAGCTATTGAAATACTGGAAGACAAATCAATTTACAGAATATAATTACATAAATAAAAAGATGTACACGCATGATAATTTGCTTGACTGTTACTGCTTGATTATTGCTGCAGTAATTTCCAGATTTGCTGAGAATTAGGAACTAATATTTATTTTGGATCACCTTCCTCAATACGCCCCGCAAAATGGGGCTGCCATCAGCAAGACCGATTTTGGCTCTTAAAAATTCTGTGCGTTCCTTGGACAGTGGCTTTGTGAGTAGATCAGCCAGTTGATCATGACTGTGAACATGACTCACATTAAGTGTTCCTTTCTGAACTTGATCACGCACAAAGTGAAGATCAATTTGGATATGCTTCATTCTTGAATGTTGAACATGATTAAAACTTAGGTGAGTTGCTTCAAGATTGTCACATAAAAGAGAGGGAGGCACCTTTAATGGAAACCGCAGTTCTTGAAGAAGTGCAAGTAACCACAGTGTTTCAGATGCGCCATTGGCAAGAGCTCGGTATTCTGCTTCCGTAGAGGACCGAGCAACAGCTCTTTGTTTTTTTGAACTCCATGAGATTGGATTGCCGCCAAGGAATGTGATGTAAGTAGATGTGGAGGTGCGATCATCAATGTTTCCAGCCCAGTCAGCATCAGTATAGGTTGTTAGGCACGAAGCTGCAGTTTTCTTGATATGAATACCATGAAAGATTGTTATTTTTAGGTATCGAAGAAGCCGCTTAGTGGCTGTCCAATGAGTAGCTGTTGGCTTGTGCATAAACTGAGAAAGCTTATTGACTACAAAAGAAATATCTGGGCGGGTTAAGAAGAGATATTGGAGGCTGCCAATGATGCGTCTGTACTCTGTGCTATCTACGACAGCCGTGCCATTCAGTAGGTGAAGAGGCTGACTGGTAGACAAAGGAGTAGAAACATCCTTTGCACCAGCCATGTTGGTAGTCTCCAAAATATCTCTGACATACTTGTGTTGAGAGAGAAATATGCCTGCAGCAGTGGGTATAACTTCTACTCCAAGGAAGTAGTGAAGTGAGCCCATATCTTTTAATGAAAATTGAGCCCCAAGTTTGTTAATAACATGAGCTACAAAGGGGCTGCTATTTCCCGTAATGATTAAATCATCGACATACACAAGGAAGTAACAGAGAACAGAATCATGGTGATAAACAAAAAGAGAGGAATCAGCTTTAGAATTGTGAAACCCAATTTCTTGAAGAGCATTTCTTAAGGCTGAATACCATGCCCGTGGGGCTTGTTTAAGACCATAAATTGCTTTCCGTAATCTGCACACATAATCAGGTCTAGACAAATCTTTGAACCCTGGGGGTTGCATCATATAAACAGTTTCAGATAAATTTCCATGCAAGAAAGCATTATTAACATCCATTTGTCTCAAGGACCACCCATTCATGACTGCAATGCTCAACACAGTTCGTATTGTTGCTGGTTTAACAACTGGACTAAAGGTTTCTTTATAGTCAACCCAGGACGCTGATTGTAACCCTTGGCAACAAGTCTTGCTTTGAACTTATCAACAGAGCCATCTGCTTTTCGTTTGACTCTAAACACCCACTTACAACCCACTGGTTTACAGTTTTTGGGTGGGAGAATTAAATCCCAAGTGCCATGGCGCATAAGGGCAGTTAACTCACTGGACATGGCTTCACGCCATTCAGGATGAGAAACAGCTTGGCTTACACATGTTGGTTCTAAAGGTAGCGAGAGAGAATGCTTAGAGACAGTATGCAATTGCTTGGGTTTGAAAATATTGTTCATGGAGCAGGTAGTCATGGAATGGGTTCGGGTTGATGGGGTTTCACGTTGAGCAAGGATTTGTGAATCAGGCCGTGAGATGTATGCAGGTTCGGATTGAGGTGGGGATGAATCATGTGATGCAACAGCCGGTAGATGAGAAATTAAATTCGAATTTGAAATATCAGCATCAAGAGATTCATGAGAGTCCGAACTAAGAGAAGGAGAAGACGAGGGAATACCTGAAGGAGGTGCAGAGATGGCGGCAACAGCTTCCATGCTTGTCGGTGGCTGCGATTGACAGTTGATGGTGGGCGATTGAGCAGAAATCGACTGATTAAGCGGTGAAGAAGGAAGGGAATGATTCGGTTGAGCAGACACCGAAAGAGGGAAAATGGCAGAGTTAGGGCACGGGTTGGTTGGATTGAGGAAATGGGTTGGAGGACATGGGCTTGGTCTGGTCATTGGGCCGTGTATATCAGGGGATTTGAGTGGGCTTTGTGTTTCATCAAAGGTCACGTGTTTGGAGATGTAAATCCGGTCCGTGGAAGGGTCCATGCATTTATATGCATTTTGTGTTGGGGAATATCCAAGGAAAACACAAGGAATTGATTTTGGTTGTAACTTGTGAGTGTTGTATGGCCGTGTGAGAGGATAACATAAGCATCCAAATTTTCTCAATTTAAGATAATTTGGTCGTTGCCCAAAAAGAACCTCAAATGGAGATTTGTTTTGAAGAAGAGGGGTTGATTGCCTATTTATGAGATAGGTTGCGGTTTGAAAAGCATGGGGCCAATAAGAAAGTGGTAAGAAGGCATCATGGAGAAGAGTAAGACCCGTCTCGACAAGATGACGATGACGTCTTTCGGAAACACCGTTTTGTTGGGGGGTGTAGGGGGCGGTGGTATAATGGCTTATACCATGATCAGACAAATATTTTTTTAAACTTAGAAATTCTCCTCCATTGTCCGAGTATAAACTTTTGATAGACAATTGGAACCTTTTTTCAACAAGCAGTTTAAATTGTGGAAAAATGCGAGAGACAAGAGATTTTGTAGACATTGGATAGAACCACATGTATTTGGTATAATGATCCACGAAAATAAGATAATATCGTGCACCATTGAACCCTGTAATGTGAGCGGGACCCCAAACATCTGTGTAGATAATTTCAAGTGGAGAATGACTTTGAAAACTTGTAGAACTAAATGGTTGTTGTTGTGCTTTATTAATAGAACAAGAAGTACAAGAAGATGGTAACTTATTTGTGGAAAGAGGAAGAGAAAAAAGATTAACAAGGTTTTGAACAACTTTAATCGATGGGTGTCCTAAATGCTTGTAGTTCGTTCATGCACATAAGCAACCATTTTGGGAGTGGAAGAGGCCACCATTGAGTGTGGAAACATGTAGACGCCATTCTCACACGCTCCTTTTAGAAGTATTGCCCCCGTAGATTGTTCCTTCACAAGAAAATAATGAGGGTGAAATTCAAGAAAGACATCATTTTGTGTGGTGAAGTGATGAACGGAAATGAGATTCTTGTGAATATGAGGAACACATAGAGTATCATGTAAATGAAAGGTTTTTTTAGGTGTGGGTAAGATTAAAGAACCAATATGTGTAACTGCCAAACCTGTACCATCACCAAGAATGACTTCGTCAGTGCCATCATACTCAGAGTGAATGGATAAATTTTGGAGATCACCCGTGATATTATGTGAGGCTGCAGAATCAATTAACCATTTTTGTTCTTGAGCATCAGATGTTCCTGCACAGTTAACAGTCATGTCAGATGATTGTAATTTCGGGCAGGCTTTAGCTGTGTGGCCCACTTGATCACAATATTGGCATTTGGGCTGGAAGCGACGCTGATTTGAATTGAAGCAGCCCAAAGAAGGATTTCTCCTTTGCTCGCGAGATGGCCCATGAGAAGACCGAAATTGGGTTTGGCCTTGTTGATGTGAAGACCCATTGCTCTTAGGGTTCACTTTCAGTTGCTGAGTTGCAGAGAATCCAGTGCGGCGGCTTGTGAAATTTGCAGCAGCTACGAGCTGCTGTGTGGCAGCCTCCATCCTCCTCAAGTAACTCTCATGTCCAACAAGTAGATCATGGAGTTCTTCAAAAGCAAGAGATTTTTCTCTTGCCCGAATAGGAGCAGCAATCTCACGGAATTCGGGACCTAACCCGTTAAGGACATAGAGGGTGAGGTCATCGTCGGAGATTGGGTGATTAATAAGAGCTATCTCATCAGCAAGGCCTTTAACCGCATGAAGATACTCCTGGATTGGTCGAGTTCCTCGTTGAATCAAGGTTAGTTCTTCCTTGAGTTGCATTGCCCTCGTACGCGATTTACTAGCATACATAGTGGATAGTTTTTTCCATGCCTCTTATGAGGTTTTGGCTGTGGCAATTAGAGGCGTGATGGTGGGTGAAGTAGAGGCAAGAATAGCACTGAGAATTAGCTTATCTTGCCGGACCCAGTGATGTTTCTTGGCTATGGAAGGTGGAGTTCCATCGGAGGAAGGGCAATTCGAATTGCCATTGACATAATCCATTAGATCATAACCAATTAGGAGTGCCTCAAATTGAGCGCGCCATTGGGGAAAAGATGAGGGTGTGAGTTTCTCATTAATCTGAGCGGTAATGTTGAAAACAACTAGAGGCAATTCTGAAGAGGGGATGGTTTGATTTTCGAAAGACATTTGGGTGTTTTGGGAAGAATGGATCAAGGTTTCGTTAGAGGGCTGGTCGTCTGATACCATGTAAAGAAATAATACACTCAGAATTTCAATGGAAATCTTCATCTTTATTGATAAAACATATGTCCCATATATAGACATTTTACAACCCCATTAAGGTAAGTTACAGCTATTGAAATACTGGAAGACAAATCAATTTACAGAATATAATTACATAAATGAAAAGATGTACACGCATGATAATTTGCTTGACTGTTGCTGCTTGATTATTGCTGCAGTAATTTCCAGATTTGCTGAGAATTAGGAACTGATATTTATTTTGGATCACCTTCCTTAATAGGCTTGACACCTTTACATTCTCGTTTGAGGTCGTTGATAGTCCAGTGCCAACTCAGAGGACATCACTCCATTCTACAACATTCCAAAGTAGTTAGAGGAGTTCAACTGGAATAATTCCTCATCTCAGCTTAGGATCGTGATCCAACACTCGTGACATTTTTATGTAAAAACGTGCAATTTTGATATACATGCTCACCATTGACAAGTGTGTAGGCAAAATCATACGATTATTTCATGAATGATAATAAAAATGGAGCTTCCCAATATCATCTATAATATGCAGTTATACATTATATGATTGTTGAGAGTGGTTCTAGGGTAACTTACCTAGGGTAACTAAATTAATCAGGTCGTTGATTTGGTTGTAGTTTACGAGAAAACGTGGTTTAGTTAGGGTAATGCATAGGATGATGAATTTCTAAATAGTGTAAAAAAAACCTAATAAGTTGATCGAGACCCATTGAATTTGTGAACATGCCCTTGAGGGAGGTTAAATTTGCACTGAGGCCCTTGATTTTCAATTCTTTGCAGATTCAGCCCTTAACTATTCTATATTTTACAATGCCCAAGAACTTCAAGATGGGCTTATTTTTGGACATATTTCCAACTAACCCTTGAAAACCACCCCATCACCCCAAAACCGAACCTACCATTTCATTGCTTTTAGGCCATTTTCTTTCCAACTTTGTTACCTTCTCCTTGAGAAGCATTCCTTGAAAAATATCCCCCTTAATTGGCACTAAAGACATAAATCTACCCATGTTGAGGCCTATAACTTAACCCATTTCTAAGTCATGGAAAAATACCATTCACAATTTATGGAGTCAAAGCTGAAATGATACAAAGGTCCAACCATATATTTTTCGACACAAGTCCCTCCTTTGATAAACCATCAAAACTCCTCTTGATGAACACATTTTAATACGTTCTAAGCCAACATTTCTGCATCCCACCCCAAACTATTTTTTAAACAAAAATCCAATCAAGGCTCAAGTTTCTTGCAAATTCTACTTATGTGCACACATATACGTAGAACCCGAATTTATCTTAGGTTTAAATCAAACTTTTGCTTCACCCTGCATGTCAAAATACACACTTCATATAGGAGCCAAACCCATCATGACCCAAAACCATACTTTGGTCAACTAAAATCTCCTCTTCTCTTAGGTCACGACATATCCGTAGACCCAATCATGTTTCCATTCAGTAAAAGGGTCCCTCCATTTAAATTATTGATAACTACTCTACACATCTTCTTTACAAACACACATATGATATATAAAATCAAGAATAGAACCCGAAACTAACCTATTAAACCAATGGTCATAGAGAGAAAAATCAGTGAAACTCTAAAGGTCCTCCTTGGTCAAAGTTGGATTAATCAAAGACACATGGCACAAGGCTTATGAGCATGACTTGAAGGTTGTGTACGATGGTCTGAAAACGGCCAGACTAGCTATGATGGGCATGACCTGGACTGTGCAGGGATTGGGGAGACATGACATGGCAAGCCATAATTGCTCCAAGTGGATGCCAAGTGTCATAGACCTATGATAATGTGTACAAGGCACCCAATGGTGTGGGCCTATTAAAAAAATGCTCTTAAGGTGTTCTAGCGTTGCCAAATGGCATTTTAGGTGTTTCCATGTAGGTGACACATTGCATCATTCTCTCTCTCTTTTTATTTTTTATTTTTTTAATCTAGGGATCTTAAATGTGACAACTTCATCTTTCTCTTGATCTAAAAAGATCTCAAACAAAAGTTACGAATTTTTCTAATATCCGATCTCTCTCTTACTAATACATAATTAACCCTAAAGTTTTCTCAATCCCACAAAGGTCCATTAAAAATGATCAATGGTTCAAACTAAGGAAACAAAATCCTGCCTACGTGAAATGCAATACTTTATACATAAGGAGAAAATATTGCCAAAAAATCATTGTAAAAAGGGGAACAGTACCTGGTGTTGGGAATTTTGGAGCTTAAATCATTGCATCAATAAGAGTATTATTGAAGAAATACGTTGACTTAAGCATTGGAGCAGTATCCTGTCGAACCACTTGTAGAAAGTTTTTTGTGCTAAGTGTAGTCTTTATTGTAGTATTCTTTTTCAAGTAACATGACATTTAAAAGCTACATAAAAAAATAGAGATGTATATGTGTTGTTTCACTAATGCTCGACCTAAAGAATGGGTAAAATGTGAGAGATAAAACTCTTTCAAGTAGTCATTCTTGGTGCCACACGAATATCAAGAAAAAAACTTGATTCCAATACCTCGCAGAGAGAAAATTTTTGCATGGATCTTTACGATACACTTCAATAGATCTTGTATTAGCAAAGAGATTAAATCAATGTAAATAGCTATTTTGCTATTGCAAATGAATATATGCAACGATAATATTTCATTGGATCCCTTTCGGTGTCTCTCTGGAACTCCATTTCTTCAAAGCTAATGTTTATTATTTCTTCGTGAAGTCTTTCACTCTCCATCTTAGCAGACACCCAATTGTCAACTTTGCACATTTGTCCTCGTACCTTTCAATTTCTGGTTTGTATTTATTAACTTGTTGCATAATGTCTAAAACGAACAATCACTACATGGATAGTTTAGGTATAATATAATTACCCAATCCTCCTAATGTAAGCCTTACAAATGACTTTGAACTTTCTGCGTGGTTTATCCACATCTTGGCCATATTAACCTAGTTTTGGCTAGATATTTTATACCCAACAATCACATATCAAGCATAGAACAAAGAGATTCAAGTTTTATCACGACCAAGGAACCCAAATTGTTTCACTACTTCATTAAGAAATATTCAGTCCTCTTAATAGTGTGTAGATATCATGCTATCAACTTTCTTTGATCAAGTAAAATGCGATTGATGTTGATCGCTTGTAAAACTTTTCTCGTACCATTTGGTCTACAATCATAGCACCTATAGCAAGAGTTTATGCATGTCTAAAGAACTTCTAACACAAAGCTGTTGTTTGAATTAATTACACTTTGCAAATTAAACCTCACAACCTCTTAGTTATTTGACTTATTCCAATCTAATGCAAAACTTGCCTAAAGATACAGATATTCATGTTAGCCCTCTAATTCAAAATTCCTTACAAAGCGTATTAGAAAATAAATATAGAAAATATACCAGATCACTCACTCGAACACGATTCAATAACTCTTCTCTTTCATTGGCCTCAACAAACCACCAACTATATATTATGCATCATCTTTGCATGGTGTTTAACAATCCATGTCACCTTGCGACTATAGACCTTCGCATTCTCACATCAAGGTGCCACTTGCACTGCTTAGGAATTAGTTTCACTTTCCTTAACTTATCATATAGCTGCTCACTAGAAATTCCATGACTCTGTTTTCATATTTGCGATACTAAGCAAAAACTAATGGGAGAAGACATTGTCATCGTTCATATCATCAATCATAACTATATGTAATATATAATTGTTTAGCATTCAAATCTTACAAATAACACTTACCAAGTGGAGGGATATGTCTCCTGCTTGAGAATTGACCTCCCCAAACTTTATCGGAATCTTGTGTGGCTATGTAGAGTCATTTGAGGACTGAGAGTGTGCACCCTTACTTACCTCTTGTGGCGCGTATGGCTTTGGTTGCACCTTTGGATGACAAACTTGGAGGTGTGGAATGTTGTGTCACCCTTTGTCCCATTGACTATACCTCTTCTAAATTGTTTCACATAACCCACCATACACTTTAAAAAATATCCAAAGACAACAATACTCAAGATAATCAAATGACAATGCAATATGAAATCATAAAATCTTTTTCACTATATCAAGAAAATGTCCATGTTTGCTACATCCATCATACAAAATTTTGGACTAATGTACACAATATTACAATGAAAAATATAAAAGTACCACAGTTGCCATAGAAAAGATCCATTATAGGACTTTCTAGACATTAAAAAAAAAAAAATGAAAGCTACAGTATGAAAACACACAGTCTCCATACGCAAAGTTGAAAGAGAAAATGTGAAACCTTCAACAACGAATATAGTGTACGAAGTTGCTCAAGTCTTTCGATAATGAAAGTTGTGAGTTTTTCAATTAGAATCAACTCGGATGAGAAATGGAAAGGATTTTCTAAAAACATTCGTGGTTATTTTTGTTTAGATCGAGTTTCAATCTATTGGAATATTTGAAGAAAGAGTTACGTACCTACCCAAGGATTTATGCATAGAGGCAGACTATGATCTTTACATTAGAAAAACTATATTTCGTTTTGAATGGGTGGATCAAAAATTAGGAATTTGAAAACCTAAGAGATTATAAATCTTTTAGAGCTTAACTCATATATGATGGGTATATAGCTAGAAGGTTACAAAACTTGATGAGATTGTGCTGTTACTAACTCATGTAATTTACAAAATAATTTACTTGAATAATTGAAACTCAACCAATATCTTTCATTGCATATATACTTTATCCTATTGCCAAACTCCAACTATACTAAAATATATTTATGTTATGCGATTTTTATTTTCAAGACATTTTAAAAAAAAAATCCAACCTTCCGAAATAACATTTAATAATGTGCACAATTTATGCCATGCGTAATATACTTTTTAAATCAAATTTTGGACACTTGTTTTTGTAACTTTGTTGATGATCCAAATAAATCCTCAACTTTGGACACTTGTTTTTTAACCAAATTAACTCTTATATTTCCCATCAAGAATTCATCGACATGTACGTGCAACTAATATATTTTTATGTATATTACAACATGCACTACTTTTTTAAGCATCAATTAACGTAGTGTTGAGTACCACTTTGCATGCACAAGAAAATATATAATTGGTATGATCTAGATAACAAGATTGGCATAACCGTCACTACAAGAAAAATGGACTTTTGTGACCAATTTATTGTAACCAAAATACTATTCGCAACCAATTTTAGTTGCAAATCGTCATTTCGCTAAAATTAACTGGTCGCAAATAAACAGTTTTCTTGTATTGCGTAGCATTGAATTATTTATAACCTTTTCTTTTTTCTTTGCAAGTTATAATTTATAACTTATTATAACTAAGCCATATCCCAATTCCTGTTAAGTAGTAAAAAATAAGTCAAGCTTACAAAACCCATCAATTAAATGGGTTTATAGGTATCTATGGTACACTAAATAAATTACGCAACAGGAACTAATTGTTGATAAGGATGTTTACCTACTTAGACGTTATACAATGTTCTTCACGCACATAGCTACTTAATTGAAAGATGGAGAAAGAAAAAAGCAAGTACCCAGACTTACTTGAATGGGGCACGCAATTAATAACCCTAATGTGCTTTATACTCTCCGACATAATTTTGAGAATGAAATGGTAACAAGGGGAGGAGGTCTTCTATATCTTACATTTAATTGTATGTAATGCTCCAATTTTAATGTCCCGAGACAGTTATAATTTTACAAATTAATAGTTACACATGAGACATGTATGGAAACACATGTTAATGGAACTGCATGTAAGAACCATATGTGTAAAGATTTCTTATTCAGAAATATTTTGATTTGTTACTCTTCTTTTTCTTCTCGAAATATTGCAAAAATCAAATGTGAAGTATGTAAAAAATTCATTCTTTTAGGAAACATATTTATTAATTGATTTATAATTAAATAACCAAACAATCCAAAAATCATACTAGGGGAGTTACAAATAAACAATAAATCCACTAACCCTTATACAAAAAACTAGCACTACAAGAAAAACGAACTTTTGTGGCCATTTAATTGCGGCGAAAAGACTATTTGTGACCAAAATAGACTCATTTTAACTATAAATAGTCATTTTGTTGAAATTAACTGGCTACAAATAAACAGTTTTCTTGTAGTGAGCAGCAGCAACAAACTAAAATAAACAATAAACTTATTTCACGTAAACAAACTAAGCCAACGTAAATGCAACTTAAAAAAACTCTCCATTTATTCTCTATTAATACTTAGCAGCCCCAAATAATCTAATCTCATCAATCCCCTTGCTTGCTGGACTAGGCAAGTCATTTGAATTCCTGTATGTACAATTAATTCTTCCCTCCCCCAATCTTGCCAAAAAATCTGCTACTTTATTTTCTTCACAAAACCGATGGGTCACCCTATATTAAAAAATCTTTATAACTTCCATAAGGTCCTCCCAATAGTCCCATAAATACCACACTGTACAATAACATTTTTCCAACCATTGCACTACTAACAGAGAGTCACATTCTATATGCACATTTCTTAAACCAAGCTCCCTACAAATCTTCAAACCATGAATTAAATCACGAAGCTCCGCTTCATTATTAGTACCATAGGAAAATTTTACTGGAAAAGCAACAATTAATTTCCCTTCATCATTGCGAACAACACCATGCACCTTCTCCACAACTCCCTGGATTACCCCTACAAGCACCATCTATATTCAATTTAACCCATTCAGCTCTAGGTTTACTCTAGGAAATTAATTTTGGATGCAACCGACTGCCATGGGTAACTGGAATGCCAAGTTCCTTTAGAATCTCCACATCTAGTCTTGATGTCGAGCCAGCCTAATGATTTTTTCCAGAAATTAAACTCAACCACTTTTTGATAGATATCCACACACTCTCAGGTGATTCTTTTTTCCCTTCCATATTAGTCAAACATCTCCATCTCCAAAGTTTCTATGAGATCAAAATAGGCAACAAACCTATTATGACCCCCTTTTGGCTAGTCTTCCTTGCACATCTAAACCAAAAAATAACCCGCTGCCACCAATTTAATGAGGCTAAATAATTTACTCCCAACTCAATGGATGCCTTATTCCATAAAACATTAGCCACATCACCTATATTCAATACATGTTCCCTATCTTCAATTGCACCCATCTTACAGCAACTACATCTTGATGCTAAAGGAACACCAACTTCTAGAATCCGTGCATCTACAGTCAAGCAATTAAACTTTGCTTACCACATGAAAACTGAAGCCTTTTTTGGGAGAAGAGTATGCCAAACCCAGTCCATTCCTTCCAGTTTCGACCCTTTCAATCTAACCAGTAAAA
The DNA here is from genome assembly GCA_022457165.1 of Juglans mandshurica. Taxonomy (NCBI): domain Eukaryota; kingdom Viridiplantae; phylum Streptophyta; class Magnoliopsida; order Fagales; family Juglandaceae; genus Juglans; species Juglans mandshurica. The sequence continues at coordinate 17,341,651 of CM039625.1, read as the reverse complement.
TAATATTTGAAATTATATAAAATATAAAAACATAAGATTCAAGAGAATCAACCGTTGAAGAAAATCTTAAATTTCTTAAAAATAATGTGATATAAGCATATTTAATTTTTTTTCTCAAAAGCGAAAGACATAATTTTTCCTTAAAACCTTTAAAATTTTAAAAGGGCATAACTTTGCGCTCAAGTGTTAGCTTAAGGCGGGTTTTTATTTCACATAACTTTTCGAGATCTACACGTTGAGAAAAACAATTAATTTCTTTTCTTGAAATTAGTCATGGAAACAAATGTTAGGAAATGCATGTAAGAAATACTTTGATTTGAGATATATTTTGATTTGGGACTCATTTTTTCTTCTCAAAACAATACAAAAATCAAATGTGCAATACATAGAAATTTCGTTTTTTTGAAGAACCATCTTTATTAATATATTTATAATTAAATAATATTTAAAATCATATAAAATTGAAAAACCTGCTATTCAAGAGAAACAACCGTTGAAGAAAATCTTACATTTCTTAAAATAGTGATATATGTAAATTTAGTTTTTCCTCAAAAGCAAAATGCATAATTTTTCCTTAAAAACCTTTAAAACTTTAAAAGGGCATAACTTTGCGCCCAAGTGTATGGTTGAGGTGATTTTTTATTTCACATAACGTTTTGAGATCTACACGTTGAGAAAAAATGTATTTTTTTCTTGAAATTAGTTCTTAATGCTAAATTAGTTCTTAATGCTTTTTCCATAAGTTTTGTGATTTTTTAAAGCATATGTAGAGAGAAACAAATTTCTTGATTAAGTATTTATTTACTTTTATGAGGAACTTAGGCATCATAATACGATGTTATTATATTTATTAAGAGTTCTGCTGGGGAGTAGCCGGAAGCTGCACGATCCCAGCAAAAATTTTTTTATTTTTTTTTTCATCCAACACATGGTGTGTTAAGGATGTTATGCACAGTATGATGTTTTTTTTATTTTCTGATTTATTAATATATAAGGTACGTATGAAATAGAGAAATTATTTCCAAATTTTGTAATAGAACAAGTACTATTAGTTTAATAATATACAAGACACCTCAAATATAATGTGTTGTATTGGGATCAAGTCAACAACTTATAAAACTCTATATATTATATTTCCATATTCATCATTTTCTTTCGACAAACATCTACCTTTTTTAAGAGCCTGACATAAACTTCAAAACCCTCATTTTAGACGTTACCTCATATATGTTAAAGAGGCGCATTTTTTTTTCGAGCATGTTGACTAGGTAGAGATCACATTAAGTAATCATGTCTCAAACTATTTATGAGTCACCAACTTTAATTTAAGTAACAGCTTAAACGAATATTAAATCTTCAGACACAATTCTATATCGGGGATTTGTTTGACTACATTTGAATTTATCTTTATGTCTTAATTACAATATCTATAATTCATGCTGAAAGCTTGTAATGGGCTTCTTTATGAAATGCTCAAACTATATTCCTATTGGTTTGCATAGATGGTATCACTCCAATATAAGGAACTTGCAATCATGCTTGAAGTGATGAACATCCAAGGGTCTTTAATTACCAGAATTAGAGGGCATTGTGTGTACGTAGGAATTAATTTCTCCTTGCAAACTAAGCCTATCATGTATATCATAAAACTCAGGTATTCGGGTCTAAACACGACCACGATATTACTGACGAACCAACATGTTTTGTACCTTCAATATGTGTCCATCCGAAATTACCTATGTTAGATATATTTAAACATTTTCTATTAGCTAGCATCAAGATCTACAATCAATGTCATACCAACATCCTCCCAAAATATTTGTCATTCATGTATTTATTAAATACATATAGCTAGTCTGTACTGTTGTGAAACTTCTAGTTGTAATTCATATATGCAACTAAGATATCACACCTATGTTTTTGTAAAATAAAATATCAATTTGTAATATTCTAGATGGTTAAAAGAACCTCTAATGCCTTGGTTAGCAGTGTGCAATTGACCAGAGTTTCAAGAAATATACATTGGGAAAAATCTCTTGCACTGATGGCAACCCCAAATATAGTCCTAGGGTTGTATAATGCATTTACTGAATATTGGCAACTACTCGTCTTTAAATAAATTTACATTGAATTTGGCTAATGTTTTGTAGGATTGGAGAATGTACTCATTAATATTGACCAGTTATTCATACAAAAATGGGTGGACGAACTGCAAGTATTTTGAATAGGTTCATACTCCAATTTATATCTTTAGAAAATACATTATCTCAAAGCTCATTACACGATCGAATTAAAATGTTTGAGGGGAATAGCGTAGCACGCAAGAGGAAAGAGAGGTATATTGATCCAAATGGTTCTAACATCAGTGATTGCTACTTTTTGTTGTTGGTTTTCCTCTAGGGTTTAACTACTAGACAATCCCCTTATAATTGACATTGTAGAATGTAAGTCATGCCATGTAGTTGGCACATACTTTTAATAAACTTTTGACTGTCCGTAGCTAATGATGAAGGAATTTCTTATTAAGTGCATTGTAGGAATATATGTCAACAACTTAGGTTGTGTATTTTCAAGCTCGTCATTCATATCTTTTCACTGAATTATTTGCAATTTAAGTTGCCATAAAAAACCGTTGGCTCTATTCTACAAATTTTGAATTTTCTTCAATAATATTAATGCTACTCAACATGTTATGGATACAATTGTTTTTGTCTATTATTCTAGGTTATACATGCATACCACAATTGCTCATATATAGAACTATTAGTTAACACTCGGTTAGCTTCTTAAACCAAATGATAATTAATGATGCAAATGATTACTAATGAGCATCACAATGAAATTGCATCTTTATCGATAATATACTTGTTTGAATCAATCTCTATCTGCGTTGTTTAATCAACTTTGATGTAGTCAAAGTTGCATGATTAAACCCAAAACTATAAAAAACCTTCATGGTCTAAAACTCCTCTTTGTAGGTCTATACATTTTCCCATCAAAACAATAGCACGCAAGCATATTAATTCATACTTTTGTATTATTTGTCATTTAATAATCACATTAAATTTCAAAATATGTTTATAAACCTCAAAGTACTCCTTATTATTCCAATTCCATCATATAAAACAAAATACATGTATGGTTTAAGTCTTGCATGCTAAAAATATCTTCATTTACTGACTGATCAACTCCATGCTTTAAATATAAACTAGCTTATAATCGGTACAATATGCAGTATTTAGGTTACTCTGTTAATTTGTAAGCCATCTCTTATTTTACATTTAGTTAATTTAATTCCAAAACATTTCTTAATGTTAAATAATAAGGAAACGGTAAAAAGAAAAAGAAAAAAGAAAGACTTCGCTATTCTCAACTACTATCAGTAACAACCTTTTAAAAAAATAGCTCCATTAGTCAAAATCTTGACAAGGTCTTTCAGCTTTACTCAATCAGAATCAAGGTAAAGTCTTGAGATAGTAAAAAATAAATAATATAGAATCCTATCATAATGCAATTATCGAGTCAATTGTAATTGACTTAATATCCCATTGAAACAATTACTTCAAAAGCTAAAATAGTTTGTTTTAATTATTGAATATCTAATGCAGTTCGTGGAAATTTCTTTTTCTGAAGAACCATATTTATCAATAGATTTATAATTAAATAATATATAAAATCACATAAAGTAGGAAAAAAACATGAGATTCAAGAGAAACAACCGTTGTAGAAAATCTTACATTTATTAAAATTGTGATATATGTAGATTTAGTTTTTCCACAAAAGATTTATTATATTTTCATATTCCTCGTTTTATTTTCGACAAACATCTACCTTTTTTAAGAGCCTGACATAAACTTCAAAGCCCTCATTTTAGTCGTTACCTCATATATGTTAAAGAGGTACACTCTTTTTTTGAGCATGTTGACTAGGTAGAGATCACATTAAGTAATAACGTCTCAAACTATTTATGAGTGACCAACTTTAATTCAAGTAAGAGCTTAAACATGAAATATTAAATCTTTAGACACAATCCTATATCGGGGATTTGTTTGACTACATTTGAATTTATCTTTATGTCTTAATTACAATCTCTATAATTCATGCTGAAAGCTTGTAACGAATTTCTTTATATAATGCTGAAACTGTATTTCTATTGGTTTACATACATTAATGTATCACTCCAATATACAGAACTTGCAGTCATGCTTGAAGTGATGAACATCCAATGGTCATTAATTATCCAAATTAGAAGGGATTGTGTGTAGGAACTAATTTCTCCTTTCATGCAAAACCTATGTATATCATAAAACTCGGGCATTTGGGTCTAACCATGACCACGATATTACTAATGAACCAACATGTTTTGAACCTTCAATATATGTCCGTCCGAAATTACCAATGTTGGATATATTATACATTTCTTATTGACTACCATCAAGACTTACAATCAATGTCATGCCAACATCCTTCCAAAATATTTGCAATTCATGTATTTATTACATACAATATAGTAGAGGTGTGCATCCGGATCCGGATCCGGATATCCGGCCACAACCAGATCTGGATCCGGATTTTAAAAACCGGGCGGTTATTCGCCCGGATTAATCCGGATTTAATCCAGGCAGATAATCGGGTTATATCCGGATATCTGGATTATAACCGGATTTAATCCGGGTTATAACCGGATTTAATCCGGTTTTTTTTTTTTTTAAAGACAAATTTATAGCAGGTTTTTTTAAAACAAATTCTGATACCATGCTTAAATTGTCCATATTTAAAAAAAAAATAATTTAAACACTTTCTAAAGTTAATTTATAAAAAAAAAAATAACAAAATAAATAAAAGTACAAAATAAATAATATTGTTGTTACATCACAATGCAAAACATAAATTTATAAAGAACAACATAAATAATAATACATCACAACTAATTAAACTAATACATAACAATGCAAAATAAATAACATTGTTCAATATTTTCTGATTATGCATCCCAGTTTTGATGATTCATTTTCTGGAGTAGTTTCTTTACGTGTGTTGATATCTTGGATAAACTGTACAGCCATGCACCTTAGAAAACGTGCAACACTGCAACATAAAAATTACAACATTAGCAACTTTCACATAATCCTATTTCATCCAAAAAAATAGTACCCTAATGAAATCCCAGCCCTTAGACCCAATGGAGCTTGCTTGTTCAGCATAATCTACAACTCATCTTGACAATGACAAAGCTAGCTGTACATGGTATTCTAATAGGGCAAACCTTTGTCGTACACTGAAGACACGATTTTTGTCAATTAAATGAGGTTTGTGAATGATGATGTTAATATGTAGGGGATATTGGCTAGAGGCCCACATTGGCAAACAAGCTCATTGATGTCCTTCACAATGTTGAAGACAGCTTCAGGTTGTGCTAGTTTAAGAGCATTCTCTGACATTCTCTGGAGTTCATCTTTCTTGGTGCTGAACCATTCGGTCACAATTCTTGCTGTTTCGTTAGGACTTCGAGTGAAGACACCAGCACCATTGTCTACAACATAGGGTACATTGCCCTTTTCCTGAGGTCACCAGAAAAGCAAAAGGTTAGTATTAGAAATGATAGTACAACTAGAAACCTGAATTTGCCCGGTTATCTTTTGCGCACAAGAAAAATTTGAAGACTAACTTGTCCAGTAATTCCTCTTCATACTTCCTCAGGTGGTGTTACTTTTTCCTCTTCATACTTCCAGTAATTCCCCATTTCCGCTGCAGAGTCGGGTAGACAATGAGGGGGACACAGATGCGAAGTTACCTGTCGTTAATTTTACAATAAAGCATGAAGAGCCAAAGTAAATCAAGGCATGATATGTTGATCTCAAACAGAAGTGAGTGGATGAGAAGAAAAGGGTACAAGTGAATTTATTACACACCTCTAAAAGATGAGCTTCTCTCAAAGTCTTTGGTCGAATGCAGTAAGATTGTTCCAGAGAGCACAACAATAAAGCCACATATTTCTGATACTATGGTTCCTCCACTTTGGCCATCCCAATCCTGAGGCCATAAGTTTCACCATACAATGCGTTTATCAAGCAGTATTTAAGGTTAAAATTTGCTACGAGTGCAAAAGAAAAAGGCCAACTACATGTACAGGTGATCATAGTGATAGAATGAGAGAAGTCTTTTGTTCACCAGGTATCTGCTCTCAAGGAATGCAAGGCTCATGAAACAGTTTTTACCCAAAACAAGGGCAAGAGTCGGGTTCTAAGGTTTGGTTATAGGATTCTAGTAAACTAGGTACAGCTTCTACTTTCAATTGTCAAGTAAGCTAAATGGGAGCAAACGTTTCTCCAACTGTCTATTTCAGATGCACTGACCCGTCAAACTTAGGATTTACAATGAAGGTGTGGACATGGCCAATAGGTGTAATATTTAACAAGATTTGTCTGCAGCACTTAACAAAGTGGTATGCTGCATTAAAGGTTGTCTTTGATCAGTTTTAAAATCCATTTTGTGCATACTAAGTTCATGCCTCAAGAAATAGTTTTGCAATGTTGCTTGCTCTGCTTAATAAAGCCAACTTGAAAATGAAGCTAAAACTAGTAAAGTGAGAACATCCAATCCCAAAATTAGTACTGACTTGACAATACCTTAAACATAATGACACTGGCTAGGATTGCAAGTGTTGTGAACATCACGTAGTATATGGGGGAGACAATGGCTGTGTTAAATGTGTCGAGCGCCTAAAACAATAGAGTAAAGTTGTTAGAGCAGATATTTTAGACTAAAAATTTACAACTTTGTAGGCATAAAAAAAATCCAGAAACTCTTGAATTTTGACATATTTCCTTTTACATGACATATTTAAGAAATGCATTATCAATTACTCACGAGGAAACCATATGTATGATCTAGAAGTACCATTACGTTCAACTCAAGCTAAACAAATCCAACATCACAAACTCACACCAGAGTGGGCACCATTAAAAGTTCACTACCTCACCTCTTTGTAATAGTCATCCTTCTCTGACTTCAACATCACAAGCATATTAAGCTGAAGTTGGAGTTGCTTAAATTGCTGAAGTTGAAGGAAGATGGTTACCTTAAACAGGAAAAAATGTAAAGGTTAAGTTAAATGGATAAATTAATAATAAAAAATCAAACTTAACAAATAAAAGTGTTTACCTTCGATGTCAACGCGTTCTATATGCTCCTCGACCTCCCAAGAACTAAGTGGTTCACAAGTAACCAATTTTACGTGCAAATTAGTGCTTGAACAGTCTCCAGAGCTAATGAGCTTCGGTATGGATCTATTACACGTCCACCGTACTGAATGTGGACTCGGATGCGACGGTGGAAATAGAGATGCCCAATACATCACGTGCGATCTCCGCAAGGATGGGATATCTAAATGAGTTCTTCTTCCACCAATCCAAAATATCAAACTCGGGTATTTTTGGTTCAATCATATCCGACAAATACCTATCCATGTCCGAGCTAAGTACTGAACTGTTTTGCTTCTCAAGATATTGCTCTAGAGCTGTATCAAAATCTTCACAGTCCAGGTCATCACCAATAATACTTGAGGAACTTCTATGGGTCATATTTGATATTCCACTACCTAGCCCATAAAACTTGTGGCATTGCTCAATCAAACGATTCATGAGCAATCTTACTTTGGCCTCAATTCTATCTCCGCATTCATCCCATTTGCACCTTTTTAACCAATATAACAAGGCTGTAATCTTATATCGAGGGTCAAGGACAAAAGCTACATAAACAATCATATTCATCCTATCTGTTTTCCCCCAATATTTATCAAATTTAAGTTTCATAGTAGAAGCCATCTTCATCAACATATCATCCTCACTCTGACCCATGTTGTTCAAAGTGTTCTCAATTGTATAAATTTGTTGAAATAACATATTAGAGGTCACATACAATGAGCAAGAGATTTTCAAAGTGACATCATAAAAAACTTTTAGAAACTTAATAAAAATACGAGCCATTTGCCAATCTTCAAACGGAGGCGCCAAAAGTTGTGACTCCTTCACTCTCATTAGTACGAAAACTCTTTCATATTTTTCAGCAATACTAAGCATTAGGTATGTTGAGTTCCATCTAATAGGAACATCTAGACATACCATTTTTCCACACATAATATTCAGCTCGTTTGCACACGTTTTAAACATATCAAGCCTTGCCGGTGAGGACCTCACAAATCTAATTGCTTCTCTAATCTTATTTACAGCATCATGAATAATTTTTAAACCATCACATACAATGAGGTTTAAAATATGTGCAGCACATTGCACATGTATGAACTCGCCTCCCAAAATTGTGAATTCATTATCTCTTATGTTCCTCCTCACATGATCAATAGCAACATCATTGGAGGAGGCATTATCCATGGTGATCGTACAAAGGCGGTTAATCTCTCAATCCGCCAAACAAGACTCTAACATCCAAGCAATGGTCTCACTCCTATGATTAGGAATCTTGAAAAACATTATAAATTTCTTGTGTAATACGCAACTTTGATCAATATAATGGCATATAACACAAATGTAATTCTTGTTTTGCATCGATGTTCATATATCGGTGGTCAAACAAACTCTTTGACTACTCAACAATGCCTTCAACTTTTGCTTCTCCTCCTTGTATAAACTAATACACTCTTTTTGGAAGGTGGTTCGGGATGGCAAAGTGTGTCTAGGCTCTAAATAACCCAAAAGTTTAACAAATGCCAGATGCTCTATAACCTTGAATGGCAATTCATACTGGATAAACAAATTGAAAATCATCGCCTTTAATTTTTTACGATCATATTGTCCTAACACTTGAGGACTAGATACTTTACCATCCATCCTAACTCCAATGTGTGATGGTGATTTATCCTTCCTAAGATTTTTATTCTCTCTAATGGGAGAGTTCGGACAAGAATATCTTAGATGGTGTGACATTGATGCAGTACCATTTTTATAATGGCATCCATAAATCTTAAAACAATAATTGCATTGAGCTTTGGGTGCAATGGGATCAATAGGTTCAACCCTTGTAAAATGATCTCATACAAGAGATTGGTTCGTAGCCTTCTTGGCTCTTTTTGACTTTGGGGGGAGAGATTGTGTGGGGTTTTGGGTATTCATAGAGGAAGGCACTAAAGGACTAGTATTTTCCTTTCATGTCCAATGAAATAGGCGCTGATCCACCAACACTACCACTAAAACTACCTTCCATATGTTTTAAACATAAAAAATAATGTATATACTTCAGCAAATATAATAAGAACCAACAATGATAGCAAATATCAAACAAGCTTGGCCAATTAGATCATTCTTAGGTAACTAAACAGACAAACCAGATTCACATATAGCATAGGTCCTAGGATAGAAATGGGTAAGTGCTTAACTTGTCTGTCTTGTTAACAAGGACATCACATGCCAACTTGTTTTTCTGACAACCTCCAAAGTTAGAGTTTTTTTTTTATACATGTGGGGGAGTGAGTTTCAAATTCCATTTCAAATTTGCACTCCGGTTTAAGATGTGAAATGTTTGGAATTAAGATGAACCGGATATATATGAACAGTTTTCATGAATAATTTATTAATCCTGCATCTAGTTGATTGTGACAGGAACAAGAGTAGTACTGATCAATATTACAAAGTAGGTCTTGTTTCGCCTTCTCATGACAAAAGAAATTTATAAATTAGACTTTATAAAATACATGAAATTAAGATTCAACCTTTGGCATTAGGGAAATCGAGGAGCCTTTAGTCTGATTGATCTACTTCACATGATTAATTAAAACCTCTCAAGCTGATGATGAAACAAACAATTCAACTCAAAGCTAGCTAGCTACCTAATTACTGTTGTAAAGGTATAATATTTTAATTTAATTTTTTTAAGCTTTATTTTTTTAGACAAATGATATAATAATTTGATCTTGCGGAACATAATGATGTTCATTTTCTAACCTTATTAAGTAATATTATAATTTTTTTCAAAAGATGTAATTTTTTATCATATTAATTTCAAATTTATACCTTGAAAAATAATGCTGCTAAAATTCTACAGAAATTAAGAAATTTTCCCTCATTTGATCTGTTTTTCTCTCATGTATATATGCATGCAGATTATAGGAGGGAAAAAAAGAAAAATTATTCTAAGGTAGCATATAATATCATGTGTAATTATTTGATGAGGACTTGATCCATAACTACATGACCTATCACAACCCTGTTTCTACAGCATTCTTGTTACAGTAGGTCAAACATATATCCCTTCTAATTAGATCAATCATCAATATGTCATAGCTTATGGGATTTCAAATAATTATAATGCATAATATAATAATACAAGAAGGATACCAAATCGAGAGATATACAAGAATATGTTTAAGAGCAAAATACCAATCATAATCTAAACTATCAAGCTTGCCACTGAACTGTTAATGGATCATATAAATGTTTTAATTACCAACCAAATATTTACAACAATGAGTATCAATATGGGAAAGACACTTCTTCTACTTCGAAATTAAGACTAAATAATTGATGTAATTCAAGAATTACATCAATCCCATGTACACTAGCAATACCTAGCCCTTATAATAATGTATAAATTAATAAAAACAACCAAAACCAGAAACAAACCCACTTTGCCCCCTAAAATAATATGCAAAAATCTTGATTAATTCCCCAAAACCAGAAACAAACCCTCCCCATCAGAAGCAACCACTCATATCATACATAAGAGAAAAAAAAAAAAAACCCCCCTTATTGATATGAACCCGTGGGAATGAATTCCCTTGAACCCACAATCAATTTGAAAACTCCCCAAGAAAGCCAAAAATCAAGTCAAGGATGGAGAATCTAAACCCAATGAGAACCCGTTTCAAAAACCTAGATTATATTAAAATCTAGACCCGTTGAAGAACCCGTCTCAAGAACCCAGATTACAAAAGAGGAACGCCACAAAGGTTGTGATTTACCTTTGATAAGTTCAAGAGTTCAATCAAGAACAAGAGGAGAAAACTCAACTCACAAATAAAATTCAATATTGTCTAATGTGTCAAATGAGGCTACAAAGAGTTTTTAAACCCAAACCTAATCAAAACCCTAGACAAAATAAAGCCCCTTTTACCCAAAATTACCCTTGATGAACAGTGCCGGCTACAGTACGCGCGGCTACAGTAACCCCTACAATAAATTGATGAAACCCTAATTCTTAAAAAGTAACTTTCCCAATAAGCCCTTGGCCAAAATACAAGGCCTTCCCAAAAACATAGTTCATAAGAAATAAGACATGTGAGCCAAGCATCTTCAAGCCCACTTATTCTAAACTAATAAAATAAATCATTTAACCAAACTGGAAGCCTCCAATAACAATAGGCCGTATCTCTAAGTCATGTCTTCCACAGCTTGAATCAAGTGGATCAAAACTGGTTCTTCTTCTTTCAGACCCATCTTGAGTGTTGGGCTCTTGCTGGCTTCATCCCAAGTGGATTGCACCAATCCTTGCATTGCTTCCTTGATCTTATTGGCCCTTGATCTTGTAATTGGCCCATCTGGAACTTGCAAAGGATCTTTAAGTGTAGGCCCACCTTGGTTCCTATCATTCCCCCTCTCCTCAAAAGGATTCGACCTCGAATCTTCACCTACATCAAAAGGAGAAAGATCAGAAACATTAAAAGTTGCAGAAACTTTATACTCACCTGGAAGATCCACTTTATATGCGTTGTCATTAATTTTCTCAAGAATTTGGAAAGGTCCATCTCCTCGAGGATGCAACTTAGTCCTTCTATGGGCTGGGAATCTTTCTTTGCGCATGTGAACCCAAACCCAATCTCCTGGTTCAAAGATGACACGCCTTCGTCCTTTATTGGCTTGGGAAGCAACCCTTTCATTCTTTTGGGCAATTTGAAGTCGTACCCTCTCATGAAGTGACTTCACCAACTCCACTTTCTTTTGTCCATCCAAACTACTCCTGCCATCAACAGGTAAAGGCATCAAATCCAAAGGAGTAAGTGGATTAAATCCATAAACAATTTCAAAAGGAGAGTATGAAGTAGTAGTATGCATCGTCCTATTATATGCAAACTCTATAAATGGCAAACAATCCTCCCAAGTTTTTAAATTCTTATGAACAACAGTGCGTAAAAGCTGAGTTAAAGTCCTATTAACTACTTCAGTCTGACCATCAGTCTGTGGATGACAAGTAGTGGAAAATAAGAGCTTAGTACCCAATTTCCCCCACAACACCTTCCAAAAGTAGCTAAGGAATTTAACATCCCTATCAGAAACAATACTCCTAGGTACACCATGGAGTCGCACTATCTCCCGGAAAAACAAGTCAGCTATGTTTGTGGCATCATCTGTTTTATGGCATGGAATGAAATGTGCCATCTTACTAAATCTATCCACAACCAAAAAAATAGAATCTCTACCCCTTTTGGTCCTAGGCAGCCCCAAAACAAAGTCCATAGATATGTCTACCCATGGCTCACTAGGAACGGGTAAGGGTGTATACAACCCATGTGGCAAAATCTTAGATTTGGCTTTTCTACATGTAATGCACCTTCCACAAATACGGTTAACATCTCTCTTCATCTTAGGCCAAAAGAAATGTTCATGCAAAATGTCTTAAGTTTTCTTAACACCAAAGTGTCCCATTAATCCCCCACCATGTGCCTCACGCACCAATAACTCACGCATAGAACAATTTGGCAGACAAAGTTTGCTTTCTTTAAACAAATAACCATCATGCTTGTAAAACTTACCAAATGCTGCCTTATCACATGCCACATACACATTTGAAAAATCAGCGTCATCGGCATACATGTCTTTCACATATTCAAACCCAAGCATTTTAGCACTCATAGAAGTAAGAAGTACATACCTCCGGGATAGAGCATCAGCAACAATGTTCTCCTTACCTTGCTTGTAACGGATGACATAGGGAAAGGTCTCAATGTATTCCATCCATCTAGCATGCCTTTTATTCAACTTACCTTGACCCTTGAGATGCTTCAATGATTCATGATCGGTGTGGATCACAAATTCCCTTGGCCATAGGTAGTGCTGCCAAGTCTCTAATGCACGAACAAGAGCATAAAGCTCTTTGTCATAAGTAGGGTACTTAAGGGATGCCCCACTTAACTTTTCACTGAAGAAGGCTATGGGCCGCCTATCTTGCATCAAAACGGCTCCAATCCCTATTCCTGAGGCATCACATTCAATCTCAAAAGCTTTGTTAAAATCAGGTAATGCTAACACAGGTGCAGAGCACAACCTTTCTTTAATAGTGGTAAAAGCATTCTCTTGATTAGCCCCCCAATGAAACCCAACATTCTTTTTAATTACCTCAGTGAGTGGTGCAGCAATGGTGCTGAAGTCTTTAACAAAACGCCGATAAAAACTAGCTAAGCCATGAAAGCTTCTTACCTCAGTGATGCTTTTTGGCGTTGGCCACTCCTTGATTGCCTTGACTTTCTCTTCATCCACCTCAATACCCTTTGTACTAACAACATAACCAAGAAAAACAACTTTTTCCATGCAAAAGGCACATTTCTTAAAATTAGCATACAACTTTTCACGTCTCAACACATCAAACACATATCTCAAATGTTCAATATGTTCACTTAAGTTCTTGCTGTACACTAAGATATCATCAAAGTACACAACCACAAACTTGCCTATGAATGCACGTAGGACATGGTTCATTAATCTCATGAAAGTACTGGGCGCATTTGTAAGTCCAAATGGCATAACCAACCATTCATAAAGCCCATACTTAGTCTTAAAAGCAGTTTTCCATTCATCACCCTCTTTCATTCTAATTTGATGGTACCCACTTTTAAGATCAATTTTACTGAAAATACATGAGCCATGCAATTCATCAAGCATATCATCTAATCTAGGAATGGGATGGCGATATTTTACCGTGATATTGTTGACCGCCCTGCAATCAATGCACATCCTCCACGTCCCATCCTTCTTTGGCACTAGTAGCACTGGTACTGCACAAGGGCTCATGCTCTCTCTCACGTACCCCTTGCTCATCAAATCCTCAACTTGCCTCTGAAGCTCCTTTGTCTCCTCTGGATTACTCCTATAGGCTGGTCGGTTTGGAATAGCAGCCCCGGGCACAAAATCAATCTGGTGCTCAATGCCTCTAATGGGTGGCAACTCATTTGGCATCTCTTCCGGGAATACATCCTCAAACTCCTGCAACAAAGAAACAGCCAAACTAGGAAGAGACTGGTTAGTTTCATCAAGACTAAGATAAGACTCTTTATAGACAAGAAAAATCATAGGGCGATCTGCGAAGAAAGCCCTCTTAACCTCACTCTCTCTTGCATAAAAACTCACTTTTGCCTTTCCTTTTCTCTCGGCAGACTCTCTTTCTTTTTTCTCTCGTGGCTCCACTCTTTTTTCTTTACTCTCAGCCACCTCTCTACTTTCTTTTTCACTCTTTCTTTTATGCTCATTTTCACTCTCACTCTTTCTTTTTTGCTCAATCTCTTTTTCACTCTTTCTTTTTTGATCACTCTCATTTTCACCCTTTCTCTTTTGATCACTCTCATTTTCACTCTTTCTTTTTTGAGCAACCTCACTTTTCAATTTCAGTTGGTCCTCATAGACCTGGCTTGGAGTTAAAGGAGCAAGCTTAATTGTTTTGCCCTCCTTTTCAAAGCTGTACATGTTCTTGAACCCATCATGTGTCACTCTCCTATCATACTGTCACGGCCTCCCCAACAAAATATGGCCCGCATGCATAGGCACAACATCACAAAGCACCTCATCCTGATACTTCCCAATAGAAAAAGTAACTAACACTTGTTTATCCACCCTAACCTCTCCACAATCATTCAACCACTGCAATTTGTATGGTCTAGAGTGTTTTAAGGTTGGTAAATTCAATTTTTCAACCAAAGTAGTGCTAGCCACATTAGTACAACTCCCTCCATCAATGATCATACTACATACCTTATTGTTGACATGGCATCTAGTATGGAAAATGTTCTCTCTCTGTTGCTCTGCATCATCCACCTTAATGTGTGCATTAAGAGCACGCCTGGCAATAAGAGACTCACCTGTCACAGGGTATACCACTCCATCATCATCACTAGCATCCTCCAACTCGGGCACCTCATCACTATCATCCTCACTCTCAGTCATCACCTCCCCATTGTCACGCATAATCATCACCCTCCTATTTGGACATTGAGAAGCAATGTGCCCTGAACCCAAACACTTAAAACATTTGATATCTCTATTCCGTGAAGGTTGGGATTCTACCTTGGGTTTGTTGCTAGTTCCCTCATCTTTTCCCTTAGGTGGTTCGGTCTTTCTCTTTGCTTCAGTTGGATCATTCCTATCCCATTTTGATTTCCAAGTAGTGCTAGAAACCGAAGTGTACCTTGCTGTCCCTTTTCTCTTTAATTGCCTCTCCACCTTCATAGCCATGTGCACCATGTCCTCTATCTCCACATAATGCTGCAATTCAATTACATTGGCTATGTCCCTATTCAACCCACTCAAAAATCTAGCCATGGTGGCCTCTCGATCCTCCTCTACATTAGCCCGAATCATCGCCACCTCCATCTCCTTATGGTAATCCTCCACACTCTTAGACCCCTGTGTAAGATTTTGTAATTTCTGGTAAAGGTCTCTATAGTAATGGCTTGGAACAAATCTCCGCCTCATGAGAGATTTCAACTCTCCCCATGTCTCTATAGGCCTCTCATAATTCCTCCTCCTATTGGTCACTAATTGATCCCACCAAATAATAGCATAATCAGTGAACTCAATTACCGCCAACTTCACTTTCTTCTCCTCGGAGTAATTATGGCAATCAAACACCAGCTCTATTTTTTTCTCCCACTCTAGATAAACCTCAGGGTCAGTTCTACCTTGGAAAGATAGTATTTTCATTTTGATGCTACCAAGGTCTCTATCTACACCATCCCGACCCCTTAGATTCTCCTCAAGTCCTCTTTCATGCCTAAGTCTTTTATTTCTACCCGACCCAACGTCAGATGCAAAGTCCTCCTCATCCTCACCATCTCCTTCATTCTCATACTGATTTTCAACTCTATGCTCACGTCGCCTCCTGTCCCTCCCACCTTGTAGATTTCTAATCGCTGCTTCTTGATGATCCATCCTATCCCTCACTTCACCCAACACCAAGTTCAACCGCTCAAACTGTTGTTGCATGGCTTGCAACACAAAGGATGTGTTATCTGCCCTCCCCCTTGGTGATGCGCTACTCCGATGAGACATTATCAAGTGCTACACAAAAGAATGTTAGTGGCAAAAAAAAAAAAGAAATGTAAACCTCACACACTCCCTTACGTGTTTACACTCGAATAATGACACTCCACTCGTGTTTCACTCCTAATTGGCTTTTTTTTCGATAATAGTCTCACACTCTCTTGCCTTTTACCTCAAGAGTTTTCCCACTCAAGTTCTTTAAGAACTAATTGACTCAATCAAGACAAAACAACCTTATTTTATCCCAATTAGTAATTAGGTCCAAGAAACAAGAACAAGAGAAACACAGAAGCAATGAAAGAAAGAAAATGGCACGTGAATCAAGGAAATTATATGAATGAAACAGTAACTATAAGACAAGATACCAACTAGAATCACCCCTTTTGATGATGAGGCTGAAGAAAAGATCTTGGGATTTTTTTTTTTTTTTTTTCACGATTTTTTTTTTCCTTTCTTTTCTTTTCTTTTCAATCACAAATAGCAATATTCAATTGTGAAAATCAAGCAATTGAATTCAAGCACGACAATGAAGTAGAAGAGAATCAATGGAACAGCACTCCAAGCAACAGATAAACTTAGAGATGCAGGAAACCCTAGAATTTTGAAACCTTAGGTGATGCAAATTTCAGCCAAACCCAAAACCCTAACAATTTCGGCAGCCTACTTTTTGTTTCTATTTTTTTTTTGGAAACCCTAGAATAATGAAGCCCTAGAATTAATTTAAGGATGCAAGAATTAAAAGATAGAATCAGACCTGATTGGAAACCTTGCTCTGAATACCAAATGATATGAACCCGTGGGAATGAATTCCCTTGAACCCACAATCAATTTGAAAACTCCCCAAGAAAGCCAAAAATCAAGTCAAGGATGGAGAATCTAAACCCAATGAGAACCCGTTTCAAGAACCTAGATTATATTAAAATCTAGACCCGTTGAAGAACCCGTCTCAAGAACCCAGATTACAAAGGAGGAACGCCACAAAGGTTGTGATTTACCTTTGATAAGTTCAAGAGTTCAATCAAGAACAAGAGGAGAAAACTCAACTCACAAATAAAATTCAATATTGTCTAATGTGTCAAATGAGGCTACAAAGAGTTTTTAAACCCAAACCTAATCAAAAACCCTAGCCAAAATAAAGCCCCTTTTACCCAAAATTACCCTTGATGAACAGTGCCGGCTACAGTACGCGCGGCTACAGTAACCCCTACAATAAATTGATGAAACCCTAATTCTTAAAAAGTAACTTCCCCAATAAGCCCTTGGCCAAAATACAAGGCCTTCCCAAAAACATAGTTCATAAGAAATAAGACATGTGAGCCAAGCATCTTCAAGCCCACTTATTCTAAACTAATAAAATAAATCATTTAACCAAACTGGAAGCCTCCAATAACAATAGGCCGTATCTCTAAGTCATGTCTTCCACAGCTTGAATCAAGTGGATCAAAACTGGTTCTTCTTCTTTCAGACCCATCTTGAGTGTTGGGCTCTTGCTGGCTTCATCCCAAGTGGATTGCACCAATCCTTACATTGCTTCCTTGATCTTCTTGGCCCTTGATCTTGTAATTGGTCCATCTGGAACTTGCAAATGATCTTTAAGTGTAGGCCCACCTTGGTTCCTATCACTTATTCTCTTTTTCATAACTCGGTCGTTTACAATCAAACTCTAAAACACCCAAAAATACAATAAAACCCTAAAACACAAAAATCTCAAAACACAAATCATTTACAAAAAAAACCCAACACTCATAATCAAAAATCCCGAAACCCATCATTTATAAAAACTAACAAAGTAGAGAAAGAGAGATGACCATACCTTACAGAAACTAACAGAGTAGAGAAAGAGAGACGACATGGTAGAGAAGGGCTTGAGAAATATACCTTACGAGCTTAGACTTAAAAAATGTTGGATGGTAGCCTCCGCGTCTCTCTCCCAAATGTGCAAACTGTAAAGGACTTTGAAACGCTGCATTGAAGAGAGTAGGAGAAGAGACGCTGCGTTGAAGAGAGTAGGAAAAGAGAAAGGAGAAGACATTGCGTCGAAGAGAGTAGGAGAAGACGTTGCGTCGAAGAAGCGAAGGGATTCAGAGAAGGGATTAGGGATTTTGCAGCGTGGGGCGGGTTTTTTCTTTTTTTTTTTAATGACCCGGTTATGGAAAACCGGGTCATAGAACCGGATCTGGATTCTTCTCACCCTCCCGGGTGTAATCCGGGTGGATAACTGCTCGGATACACCCGGATTTTCGGGTTCCGGATTGGACCGAAAAAAAAACCGGTCCGGATACACACCCCTAATGCATACCACAATGGCTCATATATAGAACTATTAGTTAACACTCCGTTAGCTTAATGTTAATTAATGATGCAAATGATTACTACATAAGCATCACAATGAAATTGCATATTTATAGATAATACATTTGTTGCAATCCATCTCTGTGTTGTTTAATCAACTTTGATATAGTCAAAGTTGCATGATTAAACCCAAAACAATAGAAAACCTTCATGGTCCAAAACTCCTCTTTGTAGGTCTATACATTTTTCCATCAAAATAATAGAACGCATGTATTAATTTATACTTTTGTACTATTTTTCATGTAATAATCACATTAAATTTTTAAATATGTTAAACCTCAAACTCCTTATTATTTCATTTCCATCACATAAAATAAAATACATGTATGGTTTAAGTCTTGCATGCTGAAAATATCTTCATTTGCTCCCTTAAATCCATCCCTTAAATATAAATTCCAAATTGGTAAGCCATCTCTTATTTTACATTTCTTTTAATTAAATTCCAAAAAATTTCTTAATGTTAAAGAATAACGAAAGGGTAACAAAAAATAGACTCTGCTATTCTCAACTACTATCAGTAACAACCTTTTAAAAAAATAGTTTCCTTAGCTAAAATCTTGACAAGGTCTTTTAGTTTTGCTCGATCAGAATTAAGGTAAAGTCTTGGGATAGTAAACTATAAATAATATAGAATCCAATCATAAATTTTTGAGGCGCACTCTTTTTTTGTGCACGTTGACTAGGTAGAGATCACATTAAGTTGACTAGGCAGAGATCACATTAAGTAATCTCGTCTCAAACTACTTATGAGTGACCAACTTTAATTCAAGTACCAGTTTAAACAAATATTAAATCTTCAGACTCAATTCTATATTGGTTACGAGTTTCGTCTATGCGTTTTAAATATTAAAGTTGTGTTTTTTAAATATAATGGGTGATTTTTAATGAAAGCCCAATGTTTTAAAGCCCTCGAAATATTTTAAATGTCCAAAAAATATTTTAAATAGGGTATTTTCAATGTTATTGAACCAAGCCTGATTTTAAGTAAAACAATTATAATATTTTGGGAGACCAAAAGATATTATAATTGTAGAAAATAATTTTATATAAATAATTTTAGTTATTTAAAAGTATTATGAGATTTAAATTATGTTGAAAACTCTAATTAATTAGATGGTTTTGTTCTCTTAAAAATATTTAGCAAAACTTCATCATTTATTTAATGATGAAAGATTAGTATTTTTATAAAATAAAGTTGATTTTAAATATATGATATGGTATTTATATTTTAATTATCTATTTTGAGTTAGTTCATTTCCAAGTTTAATCCTCACCATTGGATCTAGTTTAGGGATCCTAGATGAAGGGCTAGGATTAAATACTGTGACGTCCCCAACCTCTACTTGGGATGGAACGAAAATTTAGAGCGTCAAGACATGCAACAAAAATGTTACATACCCCCGTACATGACAGTTAATATGCAATGCATTCTAGTATGCAATTAGCAGTATGCAATAATCGCAGCAGAAATAAAGGTGAAGGTATAACTTATGCCAGAATAACTAAAAATATCACAATTTCATTAGTAATCATCAAGTTCAAAATACCAATGTAGTATAATCTAAAGTCAAATCATTCGCTTCATGCTTTTTAAAACATGAAGGACTTGGCCTATAACATCAGGATTAAATCCAATCTCCACTCAAGATCTAGCTCCTCCTTAGTCAGTCGGATCCAGTGCCCCATCTAGCTCGTCCTCCTTGAATCTTGACACAACTTTTACTATTCTGAGTGGAATGATAGTGGTCCTCCCATAAAGGATGAGATTTACTCCAAATCTCAATTAGTTAAATAACCAACTTGTATAAAAATAAATTAAACATGAAACATGATAAATATGCAATACATGAGATGCTGAAAAATCAGTATGCATGTCTCCCATCCAAATTCATTAACATTTTAGAAAAATGAAGACATAGGTTTTCATTCAGTAAACATTTTTGCCATCATTTTTGAAAACATAGCTTCATTATAAACTTTTATCATTATTAGCAATTCATAATTAACATCATAATGTGTGGTAACGTCATAGTTCTCATAGTACAACTCATGTTGAAACTACGTTGTCTATAGATTCGTTCTCAATACATTGGTAATATAACATAACATCATAAAAATCATAACATGTACACCCACTAGCGTTAGGTGTCATAACATGTTGATTTCGCTCCGGCGTTCTTTAAAAGAACTCATTCGAAACCTGTTGACTATTCTTCATCAATCCAGGGGTTACCACTCCATTATAAAACACTTCAGAGTGGACAGAGGAGTTCCACTATGATAATTCTCCATCCTAACCTTTGGGGTCGTAACAAAAATTATTTTTATGCTATGCTTTGGAAAAAATATTTTTCATGACATGTGCGTATATGACAAGCTTTTATACAAAAATGACATTTATAGATGCAATGTGCAAATGGTGAAAAATATCACATGTCATGGAAGTATACACTCAATCTATCATATAACATGATATTTTATGATCAAAATAATAATCGAAATATGAATGAAACATTTATCAATAATTCATAAATAATTTATCAAAGTGTAAGTTAGAGGCCAACTTACAAACTTCTTGAGTAGTCGAATAAACGTCGTAGTAGCTGAAATCAAGTGAGTAGTAAGTTAGGATTAATACTTCTATGGTTGAAGATTAAAATCAAAGGCTTTAAAAATGAGTACTTACAAAAATGCTCCTAGACTCTAAAAAATTACCGTTAAGGCCCTAAATTTTTACTAATTGCAAACGAACTCTAAATTTAACCAAAATTCATGGATATCATATTTTTGGCATTCTAAAATCATCTATGCCCTTAGATTTTTAAAAATTAAAGTGAAACTTGCCGAAAAGGTCACAACTCGTGGCATGCACTCTAGTTGATGCCTAAGTGTATTTTCAACTATTAATCCCTATGAATGCATGCATAAGAGATTTTATTTACTAAAAAATGATCACTAATATCTTTAATGACATAATGAAGGCCAATCTTGGATAATCAAGTTCATCACAACACTTAATCATGCTTAAGATGTCCTTAATCTCCAATTTATTCAAAACCGATTCATACTTTATGATCAAAACAGGATAGATTTAAAGTCTATCATGACATGCTTTTAATCTCAAATCAAACCTTCCATAATCGTTCTAAGAAAATAATAAATCATATAAAATCATGCGTAAGACACGCCATAGCTAAGTTTTTACTTAAAATCATTTAATCTTTCAAATCAGCCTTTAATGACCCGGTTTTGAAGTAAGCATGATAACCTTCTCAAAACTCAACCAAATTTCGTACCAACACTTGGAAATAAAGATTGACATGCTAACTAGATCAAGAGTAAGAAAACTTACAAATTGTGTGGCCTTTCAATCACTCAAGACAACCTTGCTCAAGAACACTCAAGAACTTACCAAAACTAACTCGGTTTCACTCTTTTGATCTCTAAGGGAAAGAAGCATTCTCAAGACTCAAGAGAAAGTTTGGAGCTGAGGTGTAGAGGAAATGAGGAAGTAAGGGAGATATTTATAGGGTCAAGAGGGGAGGTGGACGTTGGTTTTGGTTCCAAGGAAATGAATGTGAGTGGTGGAGGTGGGAGGTGGAGTGTTGATTGCATTTTATAGATTTCAGTCCATCATCTTGTGTCATCTTGTGCAGACCAAAACAGTATCCTAAACCACCATGATTTCACTTCTACAGCTGCTACAATGCTCCTATGGGGGTTGGTCAAGTCATGGTGAAGAAGAAAAGAAAGAAAAATACAAAATCATCATGCACAAGCTAACGGGTTCAATGGTGGTATCTTTGGGCATATTTCGGTTTTGTGCTTTCTTTCAGTGGGAAAACTGAGTTAAATAGTCATGATGACTATGGAGATCTCTTGGAGATTGGGTGGTGTTGGAGGTAGCGTGGGGTGGTGGCTTAACAATGGCAGATGGGTTGTTGAAACTCAACCAAATCAATTTGTAACCAACTAGCTTCCTAGGTGCAATCGGTTTGATGTTTTGGTTTGGTTCTTGAAACCAAACTCATCCATGGCTTGGTCTAGGCTTAAAGGGGTATCATGAGGTATTTAAGGACCATAGTGTCCTTGAGAAAAAAACACAAAAAGATTGGCCTTAAGGCCGAAACAGTCCTTGCACTCAAAGGGCAAACATGTGTGCCAATTGGTGTAGTTTTGGATTTGATATGTCAAATACTCTAATGACATGTGTGAAGGTTTATCTAGGGTTTTAGTATAATCTGAGAGTGATGAAATGAAATAATCAATCAAGAAAAATTTTAATTAGAAGGTTAATAAAAGATTAAATGAAATTAAGTTTCAAAGCATGGCTTAAAGATCACTAATCTTGGGTAAGTTGATTAATGGTCTTAATCAAATTTCAAAACTTAATTTGGGTACTTAGGGTATGGCATGGGCATGAGGAAACCCATGGTATGATGTATTGGGCTCTCAAATTAAAGAGTGAAATAGAACAAAACAAGACTTTGGGGCTTGTGTGCTTAAAAGGGCGAAGTGTGTGGGTTCATGGCTTATGGGCTCTTGGACTTGAATGAGAGGGGTCTCATTTCCATATTTTGAGGGTTGAAAAGAAAACTCAAGATCCACTAAGATAGGCTTGAAGAGGTTTGATTTGGCCTAATTTGGCCATGGGTACACCAAGTTTGGCCTAAAGGCCTTAAGCCTTCTATACCTTGGGCTTAACTTTTAAGGTTGTACAAGAAAGGCCTATATCCATTTAACTCTCAAATTGGTCTAGGGCTTATGGTACCTATTCTTAGCCCCCCACATCCTTAGAGAATCAGAGGCCTAAAATCTTATGTCCATCAAGTAGGGCTTTGTATCCACCAAGTTTGGCCTAATGCCTTTACTCTTACTAAGTTAGTCTCAATGGCCTTATGCCCTTTTCATTGGGCCTATTTTCTAGTGTCCTCCAAGAAAGGCTCAAAACTTTATATCTCCTAAGTTGGGTTGGTTTTTTAACATCTTAACTTGAGCCCATCGCATCCTTACTGCATTAGGGCCCTAAAGTCTTATTGTCTCTCCTAACCCTTTGGTCCCTTTATACCCAAAAAGCTCGGGCCCTTAATAAAACAATCTCTTGGGCCTTCCTAAGTCCATCAAAAAATTTTACACAAATTACTTAGCCCAATAAGGTGTCAACATCTCCAGTATGCCATTTGTCATTTTGACATTGGCCTCTTGGCACACTTCCTCAAAATTAGTTAAGGATTAAAAATTGTCCAAAATAATACTACTAAACCAATCAAGATCTAAAAATCTTTATTTTCCTCAAAAATCAATATAGCACAGATATCTTCTAATAATTCTACTAAACCCAAAGTATACGTTCCTCTTGCCAACTCAAATATCCAAAATTATTGTTATTCTAGAATAGCTCAACTTCTAATTAACGAGGATTAAGACTACTATGGTCAAGGCCTAAGGAGTTTCTTAGGCGGGGTGTTACAAATACCCAAAAGGGAAACTCTAGCCCTTCATTCCTCCACTTTCCCTCTCTCTCCTCCCACCCTCTAGCCGATAGCCCCTCTCATCTCTCCCCCTGCATTTCTCTTGGCTCCTCCCAGCCACAACAGTGTAGCCGTTGTCGCACTGCACCACCTCCACCTTCGCCTCACGCCGACCACCTCCCTATCTCACTGATCTCCTCCCCTCCACCATGGATTTCCCTTCCCTGAAGCCATGCTCCAGCCCATAGCTCTCTCTCTCTTTTTTCCCATTCGGTTCTCCACCATGCCACCACCGTGAGTGGCTCACAATACCACCCTCGAGCTTCACCGACCACCTCCTCCTCCACCTCGACGCAGATTCCCGTAGCTCCCTCTCTTCCCCCCAAACTGACATGCACAAAGTTTTCTAAAAAAAGGCTTCGACAGTCCACCAAGCGTAGGAGGTTTTGTTATTCTATCATAAAAAAAAATGATAAAATGAAAAAAAAATAATACAAATAATACAACCTGAATTAAAAAAAAAAGTTTGGGGGCTGTGGAATAAATAAATAAAATAAAATAAGAAAAAAAAAGAGATGAATAAATTGCTCATAAGTTGCTCTAGGCAGTAAATGTAAAACTTTGTCTCTCTCAATCACATATATGATCACAAACTTTTTCTAAAAAAGTTTTCTACCAACTATCAGTTTATGATCAGTTTTCCCCACCTCACACGACTCTACTCCCATGAACGTGCATGTCTTCTTTTTTTATTTTTATTTTTTTCCCGTTTTCTCTTGGTCCTCAATCACATATATAAATACACCTTATACACTTTCATGCACCGTCGCCTCCTTCAAGTCCTAGGGTTACAGCAGCCCCTGCTTTAACTTCAGCAAGCCATACGTTTTTTCTTGCCATACGTAGATCTGCTTTGCATCACCACTAGCCACCGAGACTGCCTCCCCAAACGACCTGGCCATGAATCAGTAACTCTCCACGCATGCCCAACGGTTTTAGCCACCACGTCGCAGTCGCCTCCACCTTACAACGTCAAGATCCTCCACAAAGCTGCCCTATGCCACCGTCGCCCAATCATGGAAAAATCACAAAAGGTAACACCCTGTTCTACTACTCCGAAAACAGAGTATAACCACAACTGGGAACCGCCACCACTATGTCTCTGGAGAGCCACCGCACACTGCCAGCCCCACCCTGACGTCACCATCTGCATAGAAATTTTCGGCGGGCACTTTACGCCACCCCAAACCACTTCTAGCTCTCGATAATATCCTACTCCTCCTCACGCAGTGATGACACTCTCCCTCCGTTCTCTCTGTCTCTCGTCACTCTCTCTCTCTCTAACCAGTGTTCTGCTACCGCCCCCCCCCCCCCCCCCCCAAACAGTAAACAACCGCCCAGCTTGTCGCCTTCATGCCCTCCATTGCTCGGTGAGTATGGCTCCATACGAAGTAATACTGTTATGTATATGAATCTCCGTTATTCTAAAAGAGCCCTTATGTGTTTTGTTTAATCCCTAAAATACCCTTAGCATCAGACTAGTTATAGGTTGATCATATTTTGGTATATATATATTAGTAGGTTTTGTTTTAAATACAAGATTTTATAAAGAAAATAAATAAATATTTGAGATATATTATTAGTGATAATATATTTTTAGAAGTAAATATTATGTGCAAGATTTTATTTTAAACCCTTTAAAAAGAAACTAATTAGTCTATTTTTTATTAAATGAAACTTTTACTTTCCTAATTTTTAATCAGTTTTGTTATAATTATGTTAAGAGAATTTCTAAACTAGAGATGTATTTTTGTGGTATAGTTGTATTTAGTATAATATTATTATGCAATTTAGAAATAACTTAGAGTATAATAGTTAGAGAAATTATGTGGATATTGAGGAATTTGGGAATTTATGATGCTTAGGGTTAAGAGAAATTTTAAGTTTTGAAGATTTAAAATAGGTCAATTTTTAATATTTTAGGTTAAGCATTGAATTACGCGTTCGACGAGATTTTTACGAGTATCGTGACTATTTTTTGTTAGGTGGCGAGTAATTTTCGTTCAGCATTGTTTTGAAGAAATTCATAAAATTAAAAAGTCCAGGTAAGCAGGGTTTCTATCCTAGACTATGCATAAAATAAAATGAAACGAGATTGTTTTTGAAAATATGCATGTTTGTTTTGAAAAGAAATCAGAAAACAGTCTCAAATATGTGTTCTGCATATGCATGAAAGTTGTATAAGAGAAACTTTTATGTCATGACTGGTGTAGACATGAACTAATTTTGTGCATTCTGTTTCTGATCTGAAAAGAGTGAATATGAGTCCTTTTTTTCTCTGAAAGTTTGATGAAATAAAGATGTTCTGATGCATGAGATCTAAAAATTTTGTTGTGAATAAATGAAGATGTTTTGATTCTATTTATTTTGAACATGGGAAAATTATCTGAAGATGTTCAGTTTTTGGCTTTTGATATGAAGTGGCATCTAAAAACCTTGGCATGAGATTCTGATTCTGTATTCTCATCAAGTCTGATTATGGTGTTATGTTCAGTTTTCCGTTACGGCCCAGCCATGGGTGATAATAGTGGCATACAGCCTAACCACGGGTGATAATAGTTGATACGGCCCAACCACGAGTAATAATAGTGGATACGACCCTTCCATGGGTTATAATGGTGGTTTATAACCTTACCACGAGGGTTAAACATGGTATACGGCCCAACCACAGGTGATAATAGTGGATACGACCCTTCCACGGGTTATAATGGTCGTTTATAACCCTACCACGGGGGTTAAATATGGTATACAGCCCAACCACAAGTTATAATAGTGGATATGGCCATTCCACAGGTTATAATGGTGGTTTATAACCCAACCACAAGGGTTAAATATGGTATCTGTCCCGATGTGATACTCCGATTGATGAAGATGAGGTCTCAGATTTTGATATGCCAAAAGATTTTTGAATAAGAATGTTTTTCTGAAAGTTTTGCTCTGATATTTTTTTTTGTAACATGTTTTGATCTTTGCATTCTGAAAGTAAATGTTTCTGTTTCTGTATTCTGAAGGTAAACATTTTGTTTTGCAATCTGAATTCTGAAAATGCTCATATTTGCACACTGGTATATGTTTTTTGCTTAATGAGTTGTTGATAACTCACCCCTTATCTTCACAATATTTTTCAGATATTTTTGATGCGTCGGTTGGAAATCAAGAGTAAGATTTGATAATCATAGAGTAATAAGTGCCAGAGGGTACAAGTTTATTGGATAAGTCTTATTTAATAGGTTTATGATTTTATGTCATTTGATATTTGGAGTCATGGACATTTCAAAATATTTATGGAGTTTTTAAATTATTTCATTGAGGTATTTATTTGGTGTCTTGGTGGAGGAACATATAGTTTTGGTTTGAATAAATGGATTTGTACTTTTTGGAAATATTAGAGTATATAAATATGTGATGAGAGATGGTTTTAGGTTACAAGAGATAACTCTCTAAACCTCCTGGGACGGGGCGTTACACACATTGTCCCCAATGTGAAGAATCAAAAGAGATGAAAAATTGAGAGGATAAAAGTAAACTTCCCTGAATCATTGATCAATCAAATCAATGAAGACTTTTTGCTTGTTGAAATCTTCTTCGAAGTAGGACTTTAGATGTTGACCATTAACTTTGAATGTGCCTTTTGAGTCGTTAGAAACCTTAATCCACCATACGGGAAAACTCTTATTACCCTGAATGGTCTAGACCATCGGGATTAATTTTCCAGAGAAGAGGCAAAGTCTGGAATTATAAAGTAGAACTCTTTGGCCAACTTCAAAGTTTCTCTTGAGAACATGTCTATCATGCCATCTCTTGGTTCTCTCCATGTATATGCGAGCATTCTCATAGGATGCATGCTGAAACTCATCCATCTCGTTGAGTTGTAATAGCCTTTTCTCACCAACTGCCTCCATGTCAAAATTAAGAGTCTTGATAGCCCAATAAGCTTTGTGTTCCAACTCCACTAGTAAGTGATATGCCTTCCCGAAAACTAGACGTAGGGGGACATACCAATTGGAGTTTTGAAGGCTGTTCGGTATGCCCATAGTGCATCGTCTAACTTTTTGGACCAATCTTTCTTGGAGTTGCTCACGGTTTTCTCCAATATTCGTTTCAGATCTCGGTTGGAAATTTCTACTTGTCCAATAGTTTGAGGATGGTATGGAGTGGCAACCTTGTGTCTAACACCATATTTGCTCAAGAGTGCCTCAAATTGGCGATTGCAAAATGTTTACATCCATCACTAATTATTGCTCTTGGACAAACCGAGTGAATATCTGCTGAGGGCCATAGCCTCTTCCCATTTGGAAACATAATCCACAACTACTAAAATGTATTGATTGGAGAAAATAGGGAATGACCCCGTGAAATCTATGCCCCAAATATCAAATAGCTCAACAACAAGTATATTATTTAATGGCATTTCATTTTTCCAGGAAATATTACCACTCCTTTGACATTTATCACAAGAAAAAACAAAAGCATAAGTATCTTTAAAAATGATGGGCCAATAAAAACCTGATTGGAGCACTTTAGCTACCGTTTTGTTCACTCCATGGTGCCCACCAACCTCTAATGAATGGCAATGTCTTAGGACCGACTCTATCTCTTCCTCATGTACACATCTCCTAATCACTTGATCACTATAATGCTTGTAGATGAAAGGTTTCTCCCAATAGTAGTGCTTGACTTCTGAAAAGAATTTCTTCCTTTGTTGCTATGTAAAATCCGGAGTGATCACATTGCTTACCAAGTAGTTTACATAATCTGCTCATTAAGGAACTTGTATTAGAGATACAACAAAGAGGTGTTCATCCAGGAATACCTCATTTATTGGAGAAAGTGGGGCTCCCTCTTCGGTGGAGTGCTCAAGTCTAGAGAGATGATCGGCTACTTGATTCTCGGTTCCCTTTTCATCTTTGATCTCTAAATCAAATTCTTGTAGGAGTAAAATCCACCTAAGTAACCTTGGTTTAGCTTCCTTTTTAGGTAACAAGTATTTAAGAGAAGAATGATCAGTGTAAACAATTACTTTGACCCAATTAAATATTATCTAAATTTATCAAAAGCAAAGACCATGGCTAACAATTCTTTTCGGTAGTAACATAATTTAAGTGGCATCCATCAAGGTACGACTCGCATAGTAGATAACATGGAGAACCTTGTCTTCCTTTGTCCAAGCACATCTCCTATTACGTAATCACTTGCATCACAATGAAGTTCATATTTAAGATAATGAATTTGTTGGAATCTATCTCTGTGTTGTTTAATTAATTTGATGCAGTCAAAGTTGCATGATTAAACCCAAAACTATAGAAAACCTTCATGGTCCAAAACTTCTATTTGTAGGTCTATACATTTTTCCATCAAAACAATAGCACGCAAGGATTAATTCATACTTTTGTATTGTTCGTAACTTAATAATCACATTAAATTTCAAAATATGTTAAACTTCAAACTCCTTGTTATTCCAATTCCATCACATAAAACAAAATATATGTATGATTTAAGTCTTGTATTCTGAATATATCTTCATTTACTCACTTAAATCCATGCTTTAAGTATAAACTAGCTTATAACCAGTACAATGTACAGTCTTTGTCTTACTCTGTTTATTGGTAAGCCATCTCTTAATTTACATTTCTTTAATTAAATTCCAAAAAATTTCTTAATATTAAAAATAATGAAACGGTAACAAAAAAAAAAAAAGAAAAAAAAAAGAGATTTTGCTATTCTCAACTACTATCAGTAACAACCTATTAAAAAAATAATTTCCTTAGTCAAAATCTTGACAAAGTCTTTCAACTTTGCTCGATCAGTATAAGGGTAAAGTCTTGGGATAGTAAAAAATAAATAATATAGAATCCTATAATAATGCAATTATTGAGTCAATTGTAATTGGCATATAATAATATCTCATTGAAACAATTACTTCAAAAGCTAAAATAATTTGTTTTAATTATTGAATATCTAATGCAGTAATATGTAACAAGTATTGAAAATACAAAACAAAACAATTAAATATATGTGGCTTAGGCACGTTTTTAACTTGGTATTAAAAGAAAGCAAGCTATAGAACTTCTACTTGTATTCCTAATACCATTATAATAACTACAACAAATAGCAACAAGCAATCCATTTAAAAATATGTTGAACATTCAATATAACATAGCAAAAGAAAGTCTTAAGTTAAGACTCAATTGCATGGCTTAATTGAGGTTTTGATCTTAAGTTTGCGTTGCCCTAACTTAAATTGCATATATAAATTTGTACACATGTATAGGCATAAAAACGTTTGGTGCATGTTGAAAAAGTTACCGATTTCAAAAATAAAGTGGCACTTAAAATCTCGATAAAGCAAGCAAGCTATGAAATCAAAATCCACCTGGGTAATATATTTTTCTTGTGGGTATATGTGGTTGAAGCATTAATTGCATTTGTTATTTCATAATTTTACTTCATGTTCTAATATGTAAATATGGTTGAACAACTTAATGATAAAAAACACACTTAAGAGAATGAAACTAAGGCAATTCTTAAAAGTAGAACTTACATTGAGTTAAGAAATCCTACTAGCTTCTCCTAGTTAACCATGTATGAAAATGTATGTATTTCAAGATTTTAAGTATGGTGTTTGGCAGGTAGGAAAATGGGGAGAATAGGTTTAGCCAAGGAAAAAGGGGAGAGAGAGAGAGTGGATGAATGGAGGCTTGGTGTCGCTTTTATAGACTCGTTGAAGGGACTCCACTATGCTACTAGTGGAAATCTAGTAGTACTAGCAGCAACCAGGAGGTAATCATGTTGGCAATGTTTTTTAATTATTATTATTAGGTATAACTATTTAGATTAAAAACTTATTGTGTTTTCTTAAAACTTTTCTTAATTATATCTCTCTTAAATTCATTTGCTTAATTGTTTTATAGTTTGCTATGTTTCACTTCCTTGAATTTTATAGTTTTGAATAGGTTCATAGGTTAGGGTGATATTTTTTTTTTTTTTGAGAGAAAAGCTACTTCATATTAAAATCTCAAGAGAGATAACTGTGAATACACTGAGGATAATCCTCTACATGAATTGAATCCTCAGATAAATCTAGAGAACTTTTTGCCAAACAATGTGCCAATGTGTTGGCTTGTCTAGGGACATGGCTAACAGACCAAGAAATGTAAGTGCCTAAAAGTGTCTTGATATCTTGATAAATCAACCCCATCGTGCTCCAAATGTAAGTGCCTAAAAGTGTCTTGATATCTTGATAAATCAACCCCATCGTGCTCCAGTCTTCAGTTGCACCAATTATGCCATTTATCACTTGTTTTGAGTCCCCTTCAAAAATGACGTATTTCAGACCAAGTTCAATACCAAACTGTACAGCTAGCAAGGCAGCTAAAGCTTCTCCCAAGAGTGGATCAGGAAAAGAATTACAAGGGCTTCTGAGAGTTGCTGTCACGAGACCCAACCAATCTCTAATAGATACCCCAATACCCACCCTGCAATTAGCCTTGTCAATGGCTGCGTTCCAGTTTAATTTGTAGAAATTGTTTGGAGGCTTGCACCACCTAGTTGTATGTTGAATCTGAGGAGATGTCTTCTGCTAGTTCCTTTCAAGCTCCTCCAAGTCTGTAATGCTAGTGGAGACCAGTTTTAAGACTTGTTGGGGTGAGGTAAATTTGGATTAAAAAATGAATTTGTTCATTCTGAACCAAATTTCCTTAGCTGTGATAGCTAATTTAGTATGTTCCTCTGGAGGAAGTGTGGATAGGAGATTTGAAAGTAAATCATAAAAAGGTGCCTCCTCAATTTTACTTTTCTGTATTAGCTAATACTCCAAACATCCTGAGCTGCTTTACACATCCAAAGAACATGGGATACGGTTTCTGGATGATGTAAACATATGGGGCACATTGGTGAATCAATGATCTTCCTTTTGTGCAAGTTAACTCTGGTGGGAAGGATTTCCTTAGCTGATCTCCATAGAAACATTTTAACTTTATTAGGCACTTTAAGATTCCATAGTAGATTCCAAAGGGCCTCATGTTTGGAAGTATCTGAAGCTTGTCCCTTACTGAGATCATTCATGGAAACTTGGAGATGGTAAGCTGATTTAACTGTGAACATCCCGTTCTTAGTGCACCTCCAAACCTGCTTGTCATTGCTGTTGCAAGGACTAACATGAATTCTGGAAATAATAGCAGCCTCTTCAGGAGTGAAAACATTTTGAACAAGATGCATGTTCCACGAGTGGGTATCTTGGTCAATAAGAAAGTTGACAATACCTTGGGTGGAGACTGAGACTTGTAAGATGTTGCAATAGGCAGCCATCTATCTGACCAGATTTTCACTTTGCTTCCTTTACCAATCTTCCATATAAGGCCCTCATAGAGTAAATGTCTACCTGTTGTGCTACTCTTCCACACAAAAGAGTCACCCCTTCTAACTCTAGCTGAGGAGAATTCAGTAGATGGAAAATATTTAGCTTTTAGAACTCGAGAGGCCAGTGATTGAGTATTAGTGATGATCCTCCACCCTTACTTGGCTAAAAGAGCCTTATTAAAGTCTTCAAAGTCTCGAAATCCCAAACCCACAACCTGTTTGCCTTTTCCAAGCCCTTTCCAATTTAGCCAATGCATCTTAGAATTCTGGTTTTTTATACCCCACCAAAAGGACTGCATCAGGAAAATGCCCATGCAATATGTAGGTATGGATTGAATGATTGATTTCAGTAGGACTTCTTTACCTGCTGGGGAAAGTAGGTTAGTTTTCCAGCTGCTCATTTGAGTTTTGATTCTGTCAAGGATTGGAAAGAAAGCCCTTGATTTACTCCTTCCTATGTAAGAAGGCAATCCCAAGTATCTTTCAAAAGGCCCCGAGGCTTTAATTCCAGCAGTAGACAGTATAGAATTTTGAGTCTCTTGCCTTGTGTTTTTACTAAAAAAGATTGAAGACTTCTCAAGGTTGAGCCTTTGACCTGAAGCTGATTCATATAAAGAGATGATGTTATACATTCCTGCAGCTGTGATTTACAAAAAACCAGACTATCATCTGCAAAAAAGAGGTGGTTAACAGACAGAGAGCCTCTAGTAATTGGGAAGCCAGATATTAGGACCTTTTGTTCAGCTTGATTCAGTGCATAAGTGAGAACTTCTGAGCATAAA
This sequence comes from Juglans mandshurica, assembly GCA_022457165.1. NCBI lineage: Eukaryota > Viridiplantae > Streptophyta > Magnoliopsida > Fagales > Juglandaceae > Juglans > Juglans mandshurica. The sequence continues at coordinate 17,308,372 of CM039625.1, read as the reverse complement.
ATGAACAGGTAGGGTGAGAGTGGATCTCCTTGACGAATACCCCTCGAGGGCTTGAAGGAAGACTGAGGTGAACCTGGGTTAGGGTGATATTAGAAACTCATCACTGCATCAAATTTCCACGTGTATAGCGACAAAAAATATAATGCTAAGGTGGCCATAATTGTCATGTCATAACTAGCTAGAAAAGGGCAAGGGCACATGTCATATTTATACACAACCCGTTTGTAAAAATTCGAAAAACATAGTTAGCATGCCATGTTAGCATATTAAAAATAGAAAAAAAACCAAAGATTTAAAAAAAGTCACAAAATTTATGAAATAACTAAACTAAATATATAAACATAGTTGTGCTGGCAATAATAAGAGTGAAAGATAAGTTTGAAGAGTTATGCAAAGTGCATATTGCATTTTTATGTCTATATACATAGAATTATGAACGTTTTTCAAGAAAATTTACGTTTAAATATGTTTATTGTAGGATGTGATGTTTATTGAGTAATCAACTCATTTTATAATTTTTTTTTTTATATATTATGTCTTTAAAATGTCTAGAAGATATGTTGACGAGCATATTGGCCCAACATATATATACTTTATGCTAAGGGATTCTTAGACTTGATTAATTAGTGCTCTTACATAATAGGATTAATTTTAAATTTTCTTGACATTAGACTAGTTTGATTTAGATATTTTTTAAGACAACTTCTATGTTATGTTTTTTAGTTTATTTTTTAATAAATGAGGTATTTTTATAAGGTCAGATCCTTTTATTAGGCTCAAGTTACGAACGTATGTAATATGTTTAACCCTAGAAGGATGGGGTGATCAGCGCTCACTCTTTAACTTAAGTTCACCTCCACCAATATGTAAAAATTAAGGACATCTTTCAATTTGACCAGCCCGCCAGAATTACAATCACACACCTCTGAATCAATTGAGGCCAAATCCTCTAGCTATTTTATATCCTAGTCTACAACTCTCACCATCAGCCCAAACCAATGATCCTACCATCCTACTTCCAAAAAACATTGTTTTGGCACCTACTCCAACACACTTAGTGCCTGCAAATCTTTCTCCAGCCATCATTGATGTCTTGAGATCTCATCAGTCTCGAGTGAAGGCAAGTGTATGGTCACTGGATCCCAAGGCCCATAAATGAATGGAGAGAACCTCATACAAAAACTCAAAAGTCAAGGATTCGTAGGGTTATTAATGCCCGAAAAGTTGAGACTTTTGTAACGACCGAAGTTTTAACCAATATCTTGCCCACGCATTCCTAGAGCAAAGAAAATAAGGAAATCAAATGTATCCTGCCTAGGGTCATACTTGCAAATGAGACTTGATTGTCGCCCTACATCGAGTTTTGAAAGTCCAAAGTATTAACTACAATTGGATTAAAAAATTGAGGCGTTAATGCTATAAATGATACATATAACGTGGTGGGACCTAAATGGACCCCTAGAAATCTAAAATCCCAACCAAGGGCTGACTAACTTAAGGAAACATTTTGTGAGGACTAAGATTTTCTAGGCTTTTGTGTAATATTTTTTTTTTATAAGTGAGAGTTTCGGCCCTTATAGGAAATTACGGTTTTGAAGCCCAATAGAATTAGGGTTCACGCCCAACTTGAGATTTATGTTTGCTACTTGAAGCTATGTATAGGACTTGATGAATCTAGATGGAAATAAGGGAAGAGAGGTGAAAAGGATCTAGGGCTTGGCTTACATGTCTACCATTAGAAGATATATCACTTTCTTGCCATGTGTCACGCATGCATGAAGATCTTTACTTGTGGAAGAAAGTTTTTGACACATGTTACTATGGGAGAGAGATTCTAGAAGGAAATGATTATGTTATAGAAAAGTAGAACCTAGGGAAGGCCAAGAGGCCATGAATGACAACAAAGAGAAAGGGAAAGTTGCATTTTTTTGCCATGTGTCATACATGCATAAGTGGTAGATAAAAAGTTTTTTTGGGAAAGAGCAAGATCAAGGTTGGAAGGAAGGCTACATGCCTAAGGGCTTCTAGAAGAATATTTTGTGTAGAACACTTGAGGTGGACGGCTAAGGCATGGTTCTTTGTGCAAAAAAGGACCAATCACATGCTTGTCCAAAGGTATGGTGAAAAGAAGATCTCCTAGGGAAGAGAAGGGTTTGGCAGCCCATGCACTTACACACACACTCCTCACATGCCATTTGGCACTCATGCACACATGTAAGAAATTGAAGAGGATTTGAGTTTGATTAAAGACCTTATAGACACTAGATACATTGAACCAAGACATGAAATGGAGGGCAAAAGAGGAAGTGAGTTTCAGTTTTTGGAGGAAGGAGGCGCCACATGTAAGAAAGGATGCTTCTGGTTCCCAATAGAATCAAATGATGAGCAATGGGAAAAGGTCATAGGGCTATATGCCACTTGGCATCCATGCATCAGCTTGATTCATGCAAGAAACTTTTTGAGCGTCTATAAAAAGGGAAGTAGCCGAAAACCCTAGGACCTTTGGCCATTTTGTGCATTCTCTTGAGGGTTTCAGTCACCACCTATTTCCTCCAAGTTTCCATCATTTACTCACAAACCAAACACTCTCCTCAATATTCTCTTCTCACCCAAACATTCTTTTAAGGATAGGCAAAGTGAGGATACTTTCAAGAAGAGAAACTCAGGAGGTAAGAAACCAACTTCTTTTTTGTTCTACACACACACACGCACGGCTTCAAGAAAGAAGAGAAGTTTCGGTTTGAGCCAAGTTCATCTAGAACTTATGCTAACTTATACACACTTGAGCTAGAGGAGATAACTTGTATCTTTGGAAGATTTTCACATGAATCCACTACCTCACATACACGGCTTGGTTAGGATTTTCTTCAAAGAAAGATAAATGTAGCCCTACTTGTTTTAAGCCTTAAAGCATGATGTTTTGAGATAAAAGAGTCACAACACTAGTGATATTTTTTAGCTAGGGTTTTGTTGAAGATAAGTTTTGGATTCAAGGGGGAAGGGTCCGAAAACTTGGAGTCCTTTTCTTGGAAAGAAAAAGGTGTAAGGAGCACCAAACTTGAACACATGAGTTAGGATTTTTCTTGAAAAATGATCCTAACTAGTATTACATGTGATTTTTCAGCTTGCTTGCTATAGATACATATTTCGGATTTTTGTAAGTACACCTCTAACTTGTACTTGGATATCTTATGCATATGGCTTGTGAACTTGTTGGTTGTTTCAGTTTTGTATGATCAGATGTGGTATTGTTATTCTTTCATGTGTTGTGAACATCTCTTGATATGATTATTGTAAGTATGATTAAAATGGTTTATGTAAGATGTGGGAAAAAAATGGAGTAAGAAGTCATGCTAGGGTTTCGGGTTGTTTTATATTGTTTGAATATGAATGTTTGTCATTTCACCTTTTTAGTGTAGGACCAAGTTCATGAAAATATCACCCATAACAACAAGAAAATGTTTTGGTACACATGAGAATTCTTTATTAAAAACTTTGCTCAATACATTAGAAGATTCTAAGTTCATGAAAGTTTATTGGAATGCATGTTTCCCCACATAAGAGTTTTCGGCCAACCCTATAGATGAAGTATGGTCATTGGTGTTTTAAGATTTATATGATAAGAATGAATTTTGGTTATATTAGGGTTTGTATGTTTCGGCTCTTACATGATTATTATTGGAATGTATGCCTTTAAATTGTTATAGAGGAACTTGTTTGCATGTTCTAATATTTTCAAGCTGTAACCCGATATGTATTACATGCATGAATGTTTTATGGTTATGATGAAGCATTTAAGCATTTCATGTGTCTTATGAAATTTATAAGATTCATTATCATGTCACATGCATTGGGATTGTAAAAACCCTTTTTGAAAGGAAGAGAGTCTTTTTTAAAAGTAAAGTTTTTATCACGACCCCAAATGCTTGGACGGGAGAATGTCCTAGTATAACTCCTCTGTCCTCTCAGGAGTGTTTAAAATGGAGGGATACATCTGGGTCAACGAAGTACTATTGGTTCCTAAAAGAAGGATACCGGAGTGGGATCGCACCTAGAGCTAGTACCTACGGTGAAGGCAAAATGTGAGCTGCCGTATATGAAAAATAAGACGTAGTCACCTTGATCAAAGTGGCCAATGGTTAATGTGATAGCTAGTGGAGAACACACGGTGCATACTGGAGCCGTGAGGTATCCAATTATATGTTAATGAACAAGTATGAAATGAAGAAAGAATGTTTACGAAAGTAAAAGTTATGAAATGTCATGTTTTTACACGATGTCTTTGAAAGGTCAAGTACATAAAAGTATGAGTTCATGTTCATGCATTCATTGTTAAGTTTGCTTCATATGCTTTTGATATTTGTTGCACGTTATTTGTTTACACACTAAGATTTCTCGAAATCTCACTATTGTATTTGCCCACTATCATTCCTCACTTGGAATGATAGAAATTGTGATAGGTTTTGTCAACGCAAATGAAGAAGCGCAAGAGGAAAGTACTTCATCCAGAGAGGATCGTGCCTAAGATATAGGCTCGTCTGAGCCTTCCATTTTGGACCATCTCAAGTCGATTGATAAAGCAACCATTGAGATAATTGAAGGCATAGAAAAGCTTAGAAGGTCCCATAATAGGGACAAGGACTGGGCTTCAGAGAAGCGAGTGAGGCCAGAATCTCACTGAAGATCAAGAACAATGTTATGGGACTGAAAATGACCTGATGTTTAGCTTTAAATGTTTTGGTCTTGTATTTTTGGGAGTTCTTTAGAAACTTGTAACAACTATGATGTCTCTTATGAATTATGAAATAGTATTGGTATCTTATGTTTTCAGTACCATGACTAAAGTTTCCTTTAAATTGATTTAAGTTGACTTTTCGTTGCGATATACTGCATACTATTAGTTATTCGTCAAATCCCAAGTGGGGGTTGGGGGCGCCACACATTTCGTACAATAAGATATAAAAATAACACATTAAGTGAAATAAGATTCAAGCAAGTCACAAGCGCCCAATATCTTAATCAAGAGCTGGTCAATGATCCTTGTAATCTTGGCTCCTCTAAAGACTAACGGGTAAGAACCTAGTCCTTTGGAACGGATATCACTTATTCACTGGGTGCACTACCAGCGAGCTATCCTTAGCGTCGCAATCTGCCCGTCACCTTACCTTTGGTACTGTAAGCCTCCATTTGTGGCCAAATATAAAAAAATATGCAATTGAACATGCATTCAGTTGCTATTATTACCTTATTTCATCATTTCATTCCCTTTATTTTCTTTATCTCTTTTACTAGATAATAATTATATACACATAATTCATGGCATAGCATAAGCTTACTTAAAGATTGTTTCTGATGGGAACCAAGATGGGCCTAGTCTTAAAGATCATTTGCAACTTCCAGATGGGCCAAGAAGATCAAGGAGACAATGCAAGGATTGATGCAATCCACTTGGGACAAGTTTAGCAAGAGCCCAACATTCAAGATGAGGCTTGAAGGATGAAGATCTAGTTTTAATTCATTTGATTAGCTACGGAAGAGGGCAACGACAAGACTTAAAGGCTTTGAGCTCTTGAAGGGTTTCAACTTATTTAATTCATTTAAAGAACTTATGTTATTAGTTTAGAATAATTGAGTTTATTATGGGAAGTACTTAAGGGGGCCTATGCAAGGGCATGTTGGGAAAGTTATTATTTTATTGAACTAAGGTTAGGGTTACTGTAGCCGAGTTACTGTAGCGCGGCACTGTAGCCGCGCCACTATTCATCCAGAGGCACTTTTAGAAGATGGGGGTTTATTTTGGCTAAAGTTTCACTAGGTTTTGCTTTAAATACTCTGTGTAACCTCATTCTAATCAGTTAATAAAGTTTATGAAATTTGATGAATTTATTCATTGTGAGTTGAGTTTTACTTATCTTGTTCTTGATTGAACTTTTGAACTTATCAAAGGTAAATCACAACTTTTGTGGCGTTCCTCCTTTGTAATCTGGGTTCTTGAGATGGGTTCTTCAACGGGTCTAGATTTTAATATAATCTAGGTTCTTGAAACGAGTTCTCATCGGGTCTAGGTTCTCCATCCATTGACTTGATTTTGGCTTTCTTGGAGAATTTTTAAATTGACTGTGGGTTCAAGGGATTCCATTCATGTGGGTTCATATCATTTGGTATTCAGAGCAAGGTTTCCAATCAGGTCTGATTCTATCTTTTAATTTTAGCATCCTTTAATTTAATTCTAGGGCTTCATTGTTCTAGGGTTGCCAAAAAAAAAAAAAATAGAAACAAAAAGTAGGCTGTCGAAATTCTTAGGATTTTGGGTTTGGCTGAAATTTGCATCACCTTGGGTTTCAAAATTCTAGGGTTTCCCTACATCTCTAAGTTTATCTGTTCCTTGGAATGACGTTCCATTTATTATCTTCTACTTCGTTGTCGTGCTTGAATTCAATTGCTTGATTTTCACAATTGAATATTGCTATTTGTGAATGAATTAAAGAAAGGAAAAGAAAAAAAAAAAAAATTCGAAAAAAAAAAGAGAGAAGAAGAAGAAGAAAAGAAAATGTAGCATATTCAAAGGTTGCTACATAATTACAAAAATGAGAAAGAAATAAATTTGTTGATTGAACCTTATCATCAGAGGGGCTGCTGCATACATCACTAAAGTTGGTATGTTGTCTTATTGTTACTCTTTCGCCTGTATAACTTCCTTGATTCTCGTGTCATTTTTATTCCTTCCATGTTTCTCTTGTTCTTGTTTCCTGGATCTAATTACTAGTTGGGATAAAACAAGGTTGCGTTCTCTTGATTGTGTTCAATTAGTTCTTAAAGAACTTGAGTGGGAAAACTCTTGAGATAAAAGGCAAGAGAGTGTGAGACTATTATCGGGAAAAAGCCACTAAGAGTGAAACACGAGTAGAGTACCATTATTCGAGTGTAAACACGTAAGGGAGTGTGTGAGGTTTTCCACTAACATTCTTTTTGTGCAGCATATGTCTCATAGAAGTGACTCATCACCAAAAGGTGTGGCAGATAACTCATCCTTTGTGTTGCAAGCCTTTGTGTTGCAAGCCATGCAACAACAGTTTGAGTGGTTAAACTTGGTGTTGGGTGAGGTGAGGGATAGTATGGATAATCAAGAAGCAATGATTAGAAATCTGCAATGTGAGCGAGATAGGAGACAACGTGAGCCTAGAATTGAGAATGAGTATAAGAATGGAGAGTTTGGTAAGGATGAGGAAGGCTTAACATTTGAAGTTTGATTGGGTGGACATAGAGGAGTTAGGCATGGAAGAGGCCTTAGGGCAAACCCAGGGGGTCGAGATAGAGTAGATAAGAACCTTGGAAGCATCAAAATGAAAATACCATCATTCCAAGGTAGAACTGACCCTGAAGTTTATTTAGAGTGGGAGAAAAAAATAGAGTTGGTGTTTAATTGTCATAATTACTCTGAGGAGAAGAAGGTGAAGTCGGCTGTAATTTAGTTCATTGATTATGCGATTATTTGTTGGGATCAATTAGTATCCAATAGGAGGAGGAATTTTGAGAAGCCGAGAGAGTTGAAAGCAATCATGAGGCGGAGATTTGTACCTAGACACTACTATAGAGACCTCTACCAAAAACTACAAAATCTTACACAAGAATCTAGGAGTGTAGAGGATTACCATAAGGAGATAGAGTTGGCTATGATTCGGGCTAATGTAGTGGAGGATCAGGAGGCCACGATGACAAGATTTTTGAGTGGGTTGAATAGGGAGATAGCCAATGTAGTTGAGTGGCAACATTATAAGGAGGTAGAGGATATGGTGCACATGGCTATGAAGGTGGAGAGGCGGCTAAAAGGAAAGGGTACATCAAAGTATACTTTAGTTTCTAGTACTCCTTGGAAACCAAAGTGGGAAAAAAATGATCTAGTTGTAACAAAGGGGAAGACCGAAAACCACCTAAGGAAAATGATTTGGGTGAGGCTGAAACATGAAGAAAAAGAGAGAATAAGTTGAAAAACAAATGTGAGGCCGAGAGTTCAAAAAAAGAAAAGAGTGAAAGAAAAACAGGGAGTGAAAAGAACAAAGAGAGTGAGAGGGAAAAAGAGAATGAGGCCAAAACATCAAAAGAAAGAGAGAGGGAAAAAGAAAATATAGAGGTGGTTAAGAGTCAAGAAAAAAGAGTGGAGCGACAGGAGGAAAAGGAAAGAGAGGTTGCAGAGAAAAACAGAAAGACAAAAGTGAGTTTTTATGCTAAGGCAAGCTTTTATACTAATGAATTTAATGACTCTTTGTCTTGTGTTGTTGTTTCTTTGTTGCAGGCATATAAGGTCATGATTCCTAGCGGTGTGTTTAGTGGATTGCCACCTATTAGAGAGATAGAGCACTACATTGATTTTGTACCAGGTGCGACAATTCCTAACCGACCTTTCTTGGAAGAACATGAGTCATTGACACACTTAAAGGGACAAGGTAAGTTGTTGACTATAATGCGTGCTAAGCGGGAGGATTGTATTGAGACTTTTCCTCATGTATTCAAATACACACAAGGTATGGAAACTTTTGTGGTTGATGCTTTAGCATGAAGGTATGTACTTATCTTCATTTTATATGCAAAATTGTTGAAATTGAATCTGATAAGGAATTGCATGCTAATGATGATGACTTTGCTAGTGTGTATGGAACATGTGAGAAAGTATCGTTTGGTAAGTTCTATAAACTAGATTGGTACTTGTTTAGAAAGAATAGATTTTGTGTACCTACTAGTTTTATGCGTAAGTTGCTTGTGTGTGATGGACATGGTGGTTTGTTGGGTAACCATGGTGTAAGGAAGACTTTTGTTGTGTTGCATGAATGTTTGTGGGAATATCATTTGCCATTCAAAGACATGTTACACGAACGTTTGTAGAAGTATCATTTGTCATTCATTGATGTATTACACGAACGTTTGTGGGAGTATCATTTGCCATACATTGACGTGTTGCACGAACGTTTGCGGGAGTATCATTTGTATTTCATTGAGTTTGCATATAATTGGAGTGGTCATTCTGGTAAAAATAAGGTTTCAGACATGCTGCATGAACGTTTATGGGAGTATCATTTGCCATTCATTGACTTGTTGCATGAACGTTTGCGGGAGTATTATTTGCCATTCATTGAGTTTGCATATTGGAGTGGTCATTTTGGTTCGAGGAAGACTTTAGATGTGCTTCATGAACATTTGTGGGAGTATTGTTTGCCATTCATTGAGTTTACATATGATTGGAGTGTTCATGCCACTACTAAAGTTTCACCAATTGAAATTGTTTATAGACTTAATCAATTTCCTCCTTTAGATTTAAAGTCTTCACCAGTTGATGATATGGGTAGCTTGGATGGACTATTCCAAATTATTGAACAAATTAATGAAAATGCATATCTAATGGATCTTCCAGGTAAGTATCCTGTTTCTGCTATTTTCAATGTTACTAACCACTTTCCCTTTGATCCAGGTGGAGATTCGAGGTCGAATCCTTTTGAGGAGAGGGGGAATGATGGGAACCAAGATGGGCCTAGTTTTAAAGATCATTTGCAACTTTCAGATGCGCCAAGAAGATCAAGGAGACAATGCAAGGATTGATGCAATCCACTTGGGACAAGTTTAGCAAGAGCCCAACATTCAAGATGAGGCTTGAAGGATGAAGATCCATTTTTAATTCATTTGATTAGCTACGGAAGAGGGCAACAACAAGACTTAAAGGCTTTGAGCTCTTGAAGGGTTTCAACTTATTTAATTCATTTAAAGAACTTATGTTATTAGTTTAGAATAATTGAGTTTATTATGGGAAGTACTTAAGGGGGCCTATGCAAAGGCATGTTGGGAAAGTTATTATTTTATTGAACTAGGGTTTGGGTTACTGTAGCCGAGTTACTGTAGCGCGGCACTGTAGCCGCGCCACTGTTCATCCAGGGGCACTTTTAGAAGATGGGGGTTTATTTTGGCTAGGGTTTCGTTAGGTTTTGCTTTAAATACTCTATGTAGCCTCATTCTAATCAGTTAATGAAGTTTATGAAATTTGATGAATTTATTCATTGTGAGTTGAGTTTTACTCCTCTTGTTCTGGATTGAACTTTTGAACTTATCAAAGGTAAATCACAACTTTTGTGACGTTCCTCCTTTGTAATCTGGGTTCTTGAGATGAGTTTTTCAACGGGTCTAGATTTTAATATAATATAGGTTCTTGAAACGAGTTCTCATCGGGTCTAAATTCTCCATCCATTGACTTGATTTTGGCTTTCTTGGGGAGTTTTCAAATTGATTGTGGATTCAAGGGATTCCATTCCTGCGGGTTCATATCAGTTTCACATTCTCAATTCCTATAAATAAGGGTACATGTAACATAGCTAACAAGGAATATGCTACACATCATGTGTTTGGTTAACATGTATACATCATCTAACTTTAGAAGAAGAACATTTTGCCTACTTATTTAGCAAGAAGAATATAGTTACATACATAAAACAAATGTATTTTAGTCCAGCGAGCTTACAGCAATTAATCTTGTACTTTACGAATGTATAACAAAAAACTTAGAAATATATTTATAGTATATATTAAATTCTCATTTTATTTTTTTCACTCCATGTTTATAATTATGTGGCTGTATTGTCTATCTGTTAACACAATTAATTATATGATCGACTCTCATGTCTTAAAATAATAAAATAAAAAATTTGTATATAGATAATAATGCATGCATAAAACACATGATCTATTAATTATTTTTAATTTATTTTTGACAAGTAGTAGTAGTGGTACTGTCGAGCCATTAATGTGGAATATTGATTGGTTCTTGCCTGCCCGGCCTGCCCTTTCAATATTTTTTTATTCTGGCTTGTCTGCAAGTGTCAAGTGGGGGAC